>JAPXFQ010002058.1:600000-1141160 GCA_028564705.1 Apricaphanius iberus
TTGCACAGTTTTTATGCACAACTATTCATGCAGATTTTGTAAATTTTTTTATGTTAATTGTCCTTATCAGTTGCACATTTCTTTTGGTCAAAATATGCAATTTTTTATTAACTGTACAGTATCCTTTTTCTTATGTTGTAAATTTGAAATTGTACTTTGCAGCCTTTTTATATTTGTTTTTCTTTCCTTAGATTAAACATGCATGCTTCTATTTACCTTTAATTTGCTGCTGCCAAACCTGAATTTCTCAACCATAGGACAACAAATTCTATTTTATTCTATCGTATTCTAAGCATCTATTAACACAATTATGGCTAGTCATTTGACTGTAGATTAAGGATATTGTTGCAACAATTTCAGACACACATCAATAGATAGGGTGATACATTATATGTCTTATTAGCCCAGCTATGTGGAATCTTCCCCCTAACTCTATAGGTGAATATATAGATATTCTGTAAACGTAGGCAACCAGCACAGATACAGATATGACGTTTGGTTACTTGGCAGCACAGAGGTGTAAATTTGCCAATGGGCATCATGTGTTTTGCTTCTTTTTCAGTAAATCAGGTGGAATATGAAGGAAGAATATGGAGATACAACAACAAAAAAAGAGTCCTGGCTGCCTGGTGACCTGAAAAAGCATAAGAGACGATTTATGCTTGGGAACAGGGAGTTATGGAAGAGGGTAAGAAGAGATGAAAATTATGCTATAAGAAGGAAACAGATGGGGAGCAAGCTCCAACAGATCAAAGTGTAAAATGTGTGGGCAGCTCTGAAAAAAATAAATAAAAATATCCCAGACTTTAATGTAAAGGTGGATCAGGCTGATAGAAACCTGGACTGAATAAATGAGGTGGACAAACTGAGGTGAACACAACTCCAAAAAAAGGTAAGAATTTTAAGACTACAAATCTTATGTTTCACCGTTGAACTGCCACAATAACAAAATGAGAAAATGTTAACCTCTGAACATAATCCAGTGGCAGTATGGTTTATATCAATAAGAGGTAAAAGCTTTTCTTACTTGGAGTTAGCTTTATAACAGATAACATCTTTGATTTCAAGCATAATACTATATATATATATATCCATTACAGAATCATTCTGTGTTATGTCTCAAAAAAATGCACATTTAAACTGTGAATTTATTTATCAAGGTAAAAAATGTATCCAAAACAATGTGGCATAATAAGAAATTTTAACCGTCCTATTGTTAAATGATGAACTGATTGTGATTGACCATATTTCTCTGAAAAGGCCCAGGCTACACCCAGGCATGATTACTGTGCAGTCTGTTTATTTAAGAAATCCCTTTTTGTTTAACATATAGTAGGCAAAACTATTTAAAAAAGCAACAGTGGCTGCACTGATCTAAAGACATTCAAGAACAGACAAGAAAGAAAGTAACAGATATCTATATGTATGGAAAGGGTTGCACAACGTAACCTTGGCTCACTGGGACTCCAGGGATCCACAGTGAGTCACTATTTACAAATGGAGAAAACCTTTAATACTGGGGAACCCTATCAAACAAAATTACTCCAAGAGGGCAACGCATCTCATCCAGGAGAACACAAAAGAACCTCCATTCTCTCCATAATACGAGAGAGACAGGGCAAAAACAGGAGACTTCCCAGTAGAACACACTTCCAATCAAAAAGTGCCTTATGGTATTGTTGCCATCAAGCGTGCTCCAATCATTAGTAGATTTAGAGGAGAATGACATTTTGATGGAACCAGGTTGATTTACAAAGCTTTTCCCCTGAGAAATGTAATCAATTTTCATAAATCAACTTTGCTTTTTATAAAGTAATTAAGGTTGACAAAAAGAAGAAGACATATATATAGGTGGCTAATACCTTTTCATAGAATTGAAAAGGACAAACAGGTCAATAAATTATGGAGGGTTAAAGATGAGATATGTTATCTTTTTGACAGAATATGTCTTCAGAAATTACTATCTGAAAGATGTGTTTTTCTCTGTGGCTCATTAACAGTATATCAATCTGTCATAAGCCCAATCTTTGAGTCCATGTCTATATCCTATTCACGGATGTTTTTCTGTAGAATGTGTTTGTTCATTATAGTGTGACTTTTTGGTCATGGCTATCCACTCACCAATGTTGCAGTGCTCTCCGGTCCATCCTTGGTCACACTCACACTTTCCGTCTTTGCACACTCCATTCTTGCTGCACAGAGGATGGCAGGCTTTCTGATCACATACAGTTCCCGTCCAGCCCTCCTCACAGCGACACACACCACCGTAGCACATTCCATGGTTGCCACAGTCAACTTCACAAACCTCTGTAGGAGTAACAAAGATGAAAATTAGGATCCACAGAATAATAATATTAGGAAGTCACTTTCATTGGTATGGAAAACATCCATTCAATACCATGGCAAAATGAAAAAGAACATTGTTTTATGCCTTCATACAGCAATCCAACAACTAACCACATAAGATGTTATTGGTTTGCTTTTCATTTCATTGCACTGATGTATAAAGTCTAACTGTTCTTGCCAGACTCTAGTCTTGACATTAGCATTTACAGGAATATCTGCAGCAGCTGACACCAGACACATTTAATTCAACTGCCATAAAGGATATGTAACTGGGGTCTACTGATAAAGCATACCAGCAGAACGATGACACCTGAGCTACTTAGTAGCTGAATGTAGTGATGCACCTTTTATTAGTTTAGAAAGGTCAATTAAGCAGCAGAGCTGCTTCTGTTTAGAATTAATCCGTTTATAAAGTGTTGTAAAATCCTTCAACCCTTTTTTAGCTCTGAATGTAGTTGTGATTATGCCACGTACTGTGCTTTTCTGACAATGGTGTGCTTTTTTTCACAAAAATGAAACAAACATTGAGCTACACAGAAGATTACAACTAGAAACATGAACAGATGCCTTCTATCTTCCACATTAATGTGTCAATGTTTAACAAGCAAAATTGTTCTCAACTCAACTGCATGCAACAATAAGATGTAACATTTTGACCTCAAAAAGAGGCCTGTGGATATTCTGTCTCTGAAGTTGATGTTGTGGAACCTGATGAAAATGGGGGAAGCATTAGGATTTGAGAAACTTTAACAAGGTTCAAACTTTCTTTATAGATAAGTCATGGAACATCCATAAGTGCAGAGAAACTGGTGATCCAGTAAAAGGATCAAGACTCATTGATGGAACGTGGAGATGGCAGAGTTGGCTGTGTTGCATAAAATTTTTTTAATAAATAAATACTTTGCAAGAATTAGCAAATTAATATCATTTATCTTGAAAGTAGACCTTTACCCATGCGAATTCACATTAAAAAAATACAAATTGGAGCATATTAGCTGGGGCTGCATGGTGCTGCTGTCTTTAGAAATGTTGTCTTGCAGTAAGAAATCCTGGGTTCAAATTCTGGCATATTTGTACAGATACAGACTTTTTGACCTGTTTCCCTCAGATGAAAGACTCTGGTCCATTTGGATCAGAACCTCTCGCCATAAAAACAGTTTCTTCACCTCTGCTGTTGGTCCCATGTACAATAGCCCTGAAACTGCTCCAACCACCTGCACATGCTGATAAAAACCTGCACTCATGTATCTATCAGTTTACCCTGTTTGATTTTATGTAATGCATCCTTAGAAGTGTTTGTCTTATGTTTGCAAAAAAATACTGCAGTAATTTCCTCATGTTGTGAATCTGTTGTTCACACATTTGGCAATAAAACTGATTCTGATAGTTTGGATGTTCTCCTTGTGTATGCAAATGATCCCTCCTGGTACTCCTGCTCCCTCCCACTGTCCAAAAAAATGACTTTTTGTTTAATTGGTCTCTTAAATCGTCTGTTTAAATCGTGTTTGTCTGTGTGTCTCTGTGTTGCAATGTAATGGAATGGCGACTTGTCTAGAGCATACAGTGCTCACCCAATGACCACAGGAAATAAGTATAAGTCCTCCATAACACCGCTTGGATAAGTAGGTATAGACAGTGGATGGATAAAGTATTGGCAATTATATTGATTTAACTCAAACATATTATGCATGGTAGTATCTTCTTCCAGTATGTTAATCTTCTAACATCTTAAGCTATCTGATTTAGGTAACAAACCCCACCTAATCATTCTAATTTAAATTTAACGGAAGATCTTGGCCTGGTTAACTGTTATTCTCACCCCGTTGGAGTGCAGAAAATATTACAGTTGATATGTTGTATACGGGTTGTATTACACAATCCACTATGAACTTGAAAAAAGCAATTTTTGGGATTGCAGAACAAGTATCATCACAGAAAGTGAAAATACAATGTGCAGGAGCTTGACCTCTGCATGTTTATAATGCAAAGCTCAGCAAAATAAAAGAAACACATATAACTCAGATGAATGTTGAAAGCTGTAAGCTATTACATATTTGTCAAGTGTTCCCATGTTTATTTAAATAATACTCAAATGTTGCCTTCCTACACATCGGCAACTTCACCATATGCAGTTTAATCTTAAAACAGTATCTTTAGAGATGTAAAAAAAGAAAAACAGCTTTGGAAATGATCCAATAACAAGGTAATCCCATGCTTTACTATGCAGATGCTCAGTCTGAACATATTAATATATATACAGACCTGACCTCTCCATGCAAAACACTTACAGAATCCCCAATTAACAGTATTCCAATATACTTTTTAAATTAACTGAGCTAATAATTATTTAACAGCTGGGCACTCACAGAGCACTAAATATTCAACAACAAAATGAAATTGTGCATAATACATTTAAAACCCTTTATTCCAATACAAATGCACTATACAAAGTGTAACCAAGATACTTCATACACACAACTGGATTTGATGTTCATGATGTTTAAATCTATATAAAGCATGTTTCCAAATAAACAAATGGCAAGATACGAATCAGTGTGATGGCATCTCAAGCTTTAACTTTGACAAATTACTTCATGGAAACAATTATGACCAATGCGCATGTAGGTTTTTAGACACAATAACATGACACACTGAGTTTGAGTTGTTTTCTTGCCCTCCAATTTGTCTAGACCCAATCCAATATAGCCACCCAATCCTTGGGATATTCTGGACAAACAAGTCAAATCATGGGCACAAGATCTCACAGTTTCCTGGACTTAAAGGTTTTCCTGGGGACAGCCGGGCCAGATACCTGATCAGACCGTCAGAGGTCTTATGCAGGTCATGCCTACAAGGGTAACGATTGCTTTGGCCTTGAAGGTGGAACTATGCACTACTTTCCCTGTCTGCGATTTCCCTTTGATTTGTGTGTGTGTTTCAGAAATGCATGTGTGAGTGTGTTTATATCCAACTACCAAATTAAAGTCTGGTTGAGGGAAAGCTTGATATAGAACAATAGCATGGCAGTGAGTGAACTCAGCTGTGTTTGTCAGTGGCCATGTGGCTCTCCCACAGTCCGCCTGTGTTAGTGGGGCTGTCTGTGTGAGTCCGTGTCAAAGAAAGAGAGATTAAACGCCACACTGCTAAACTCTGATAAGGGACTGAAGTGCCTTGGGTTGAATGTCGATGTATCTATCCACACATGTGTGTTTGATGGCTGCGTATTTGAATGTTTTGACAGATCCTGAGGAAAAGGTCAACAGCAAACCAAACGTATTATTGTATAAGTCCTGAATGTATGCACGTGTGCATGCTACTAAGACAGAACCCTTAATTGGATGTGCTTTTGATGGTTTTGACAATACTTGCTATAACAGCTTGAGGCAACACAAACAGAAGTGAGAGCACACATACACACTCCCTTCCTCTTGTTTGTTTTTATGTCATGCCATCTGTTACTGATCTACATTCCTCCTCCAGTGTTCCTCTGTTATTACTTCCCTTTTTACTGCTTCTCTACTTCTTTTTCCAAACTTTATAGATACTGACACCAGGTTTAACGTAATGGTCCTGATAAAAAAATTAAAACACCTCAACATTACATTGTTTTTTGTGTACAGTCACTTGAACCTTGTGTCTATCGGAGTCAGAAACACAACAAATCAAACCCTGCCACACCGCTTCAGAAATTACTAGGAATAGAATAGTGTTATAACAGCAATAAAATGTAAAAAAAACTTTGCTGATTTTTTAATTAAAAATGGTCTTAATCTAAGACCTAATCTAAGTTGATTTGGAGTAGATGACTACTGCAACGTTTATTTCCTCCAATCCTTATAGTGGAGAGAGAAACCTGTTTTTATTCGTGAAAAAAAAATATATTTTAAATAGTCAGCATAAACGTCATAAACACATATAAGCCACTGTCCTATGCCATTCTCTGTTACACTTGACTGCCGTCTTTAGCTATTCAACAACTTGCCTCAACCAGGATAAGGGAATCAAACCAGAGAACACCTGATATATACATGTAACTAAAATGTGACTAAATGTATGATTTAGCTATACAAATAAGTCTAAAGTCATCTTTACAGAAGTGTAAGATTTTATAAAGATTTTTATATGTCTATAATTTGCATGAGTGGTGGATTCACACAGGCCTGTTTGCAGCTTGTTTGTTTCATGTGGCATATCTAGTATTTATTTCCATGTTCTGTTAACACATGCCATTAAAAAGTCGGTTTTTTTGTTGCTGTTTTTTTCTGTGTGAAAGGAGCTGAGGAGGTCATTGGAGTATCCTTTTCCTCAATCCAGGATTTGTTTCAGAACCGCATAGCTCTGATTAGATGTTAGAGACCACTCAAACCTTCTCCATTAACATTTGGATCAAGTCATCGCACAAACGGTATCACAACATCAGCAGCAGAAGCACTGCAGTGCTATAGTACATGGTTTTCTGCCTTAAGCTGTTAAACTCATATGCACATATCATGAATTTTACATTTACTTTGATATTTAGCATTTACATTGTTATTTAAACATCCCAAAAATATACCATTCCATCGTTTGTTTAGAACAGTATCTAGACAAAACAAAATGAGAATATCTGATGGTTTTAATAGTCTGGGAAGTAACACTGTTATGAAATAAAATGTAAATGTATTCATTTATTATTTGTAGAGATGCGTTCATTTGAAATGAACACTGAGAGATACAGATAACTCACCTAGAGAACAGTCTGGCCCCGTCCAGTTCTGGTCGCAAGCACATGTGCTGGTCTCTGCATTGTAGGTACCATGGCCTGAGCATTGGTCCGGACACAAAGCCTTGGCAATCTCACAGCTGGCTCCCCCCCATCCTGGCTGACAGTGACACTCTCCGCGAATACACACCCCATGTGCCGAACAACTGGGGTCTATGCAGGTCACTAAAGACAGGTGGGGAGTAAGAATAGCTCATTTAACAGGTGCCTCTGATAAAGAGAGCTTCAGAGTTGTATCAGTGTTTTTTATTATATTTCCTTTTAATAATCCTAGAAAAAAAGATAATTTCATTGGAAACTAGAAACCAGATAGCAGTGAAAACACAAGTAGACAAATTTGCTTGCATGCTTGGATAAAACATGTCTTTCATTACCAAGGTGTGGTTTTTGTATTTTTGTATTTCCATGCAGTTTGAAATGAGTTTTGCCTGAAAAGAAAAATACTACTCTTGATTGACATGTTAAATGTCATTTTTAAATTAAACGTGCAAATTTAGCTTCCATATGTCATTTTATTGTGATTAAATCAGTTACGCTTGTTGAAAAGTTATTTAACTGCAGACTTTTAAAAAAACTAGCACTTTCATTCAGTTGATTATTTAACTCGCAAATCCCATAAAGATGGAGGATGTACAGCTGAATACTTTAGGCCATCATGCTTATAAAAATGGAGATGGCACAACCTGTTAGGGTTTTTGCTGTGAGTTCCTTGTCTCTGCTTAATTTGAACATGACTTGATTTTGCTGTTGTTGAACAACCATTTAATCTTCATGCAATTTGTTTATTCAACCAACTTCATTTCAAATGCCTTACTGCAAGGTTTTTGCATTTTTTCTGGAATTTCCTGAAAAATAATTTTACTTCGTAACTTTTCCCAAAAAACCCATGGAAATGTGGCTTAATTGTGGGTAAAAATACATGCAGTATACTACGGCATCAGATTTGTGGAAAATGCAATGCGGTGTCATGATTTAGTAAAGGCAGCATTATTTTTCTATGCTACAAAGATCCAGTGCAGCTAAAGCAAAGTGTAAATGGGGTGTTTACTAGTTTTTCAGGTCCTGCTGCTTGCTTTTTGATGCTGGGTAAAATTAAACTTCTGAATTTGAACTAATTTGCATCTTGAATTCAGGTTTTCTCATCAACCATCCATTTCTACAACCTTTTATATTATTGCTGAATTCCTCATTAAGAGTTAGTTTATTTATGTTTGTAATCAAACCCCTCTATAAGAAGTTTGCAAGAATCCTTCAGAACACTGCAAAATGTCTTGCTACTGGCAAAACGGTAGAATAACAAAGGAAGCATGTGCAAGAACTTTTTTTTTCTTGTTCAAGGGTTTATTTAAACTCACTGACAGTGCAGGAAAAACAGCAACAATGATAAAAAAATTATGGCATGTGTAGCTAACAGAATGAGTATTGATTTGAAACAGCATTATGACCACAGTGTTGCCCTGGGTGACAACTTGACTGTGTAGCTCAGTGGCTTATGAGATGTGCAAATGAAGTTGGGGTGTCGACAGTTAGAATTCTATACATGTTGTGGCATTTATGTACAGACAGACGTGATAAACCTGGATTAAATGAGACCAATTAATCAATGCCATGTCAGGAACACGGAGGAAACACATCCAGTTTTAAACCTAAATCACCTAATCAACCAAAAAGGCTTTCATTTTTTATACTGTAGGTGCATAAAATACTCAGCTCTCCTTCTGCATTTATACACTCTAAAGATTTGAATATAAAGTCACTCCTCGTCGTCATCAGTTTGTGTAGCTTTCTGCATGTACAGTGAATGACAAATTAGTATCAACTGACTGCGATTAAATTGTTGTAATGTAAACTGTGTAGCTTATCTAAGCTTTTAGCAACTGCAGTGTAACCACCGGTGTGTAATTGTATGTCAGATTAGAGTAAATTAATTTGCACTGGAACATTATCATTTTAATAAGCTACTTTTCAGCGAGGGTAAGTCCGGCAGGTTTACATAGGTCATTCAGATTATTAGCTTTAAATCTGCACTGTTATGTATTAAGCCAATGGGTGGTCAAACTCATGTAGGGAGAAAAGGTGAAAAATAACATATGATTAATTACATTAATGATACACTTATCCCACACAGAGTTTTTAGGTGGGAGGATACTAACCTCCATAAATTTGGATATGCTCTATCAAAAAAAAAAAACTGAGAATGTTGACCTGTTATTATTATATATTTTTTTAGATGTTTAACACTATAAAATATGATGGTATGTTGAGAAGGTCCTTACAAATATGATGGGAGCTTATAGTAAATCCAAACCTACTCTTTAAACTTTCTGAGCATCACAGAATTGTTAAGATACAAAAACACAATGACATTTTAAAAAGAGAATACGATCAACATAGAGAAAATCAAAGCAAAGAAATAAGTTAGATATGTATTTGATGTTTTTTTTGTTGCAAATAAAAACAAAATATCACATAAAGTGAAATGGTTAACGGTTTACATAGTGCTTTTTAGCTGCTAGACACATTCTGTTAGAAAACCTGTGGCAAAAAGCACTAATGCATTCTCTCAGTTCAAGTCATCAGGCATAAAAACCATTCGGGTGAGTTCAGCAGGCAGAAAACAGATTTGCTTAATGATTATAATTGCTGTGGTCCTGAAGCGTTGGAGGAAAATGTCCTGCAGGGATGGTAGGGCTAATCTGATGCAGCACTTGGCTACTTTAGCCACTTTCTGCAGGGCTTTCTGATTTTACACTGAAGTTGATTCTGAATCATGAGGTGATTTCCATGTCCACAATCCTGCACAAAGTGGTTGTTTAAAATGTTTAAAGAATCAATGTGGAGGGCTTAGATTTTCTCCTCCATCACAGATAACACAGCTGCAGACACCAGAGTGATAGCATGTGTGGATGATGTGATGTCCCTTTGTAAATATTGATACCTGAGGCTGATTACCTTCTCCAGAGGTGCGGGGTTGGTAATGTAGTTACACAATAGGAATGATGGTCAACACTTCACTGTCTCAGTACTTGGACAAAACAGCTTCAATGTTATGTTTCTGAGTCATAACTAATGTAATGTATATAATTTTTTGCACCTAACAATATGAATCACAATTAAATTTACCCAAGTTAGAACAACTGGTTATGTGCATTATAGTGAAGAATCTAAAAAGTGTGGTATGCGTTTATATCCCGCTCCTTTAAAGCAAGACTTTAGAGAACCTCTTCTGACTACAGTATTGCAGTTGTACAACTTGACCAGCTTTGGCTACCGTCAGATAGTTCTGAGCGTTTGTGAACTAGGGCTGGGCAGTATAACAAAAATTTGCCAACACTGAAATTTCGATCTGTTACAAACATAATTTTGCCGTGTCAGTGAATTCTGTATTTAAAAAAAAGAAAAAAAAAAGAGAGAGAAGAAATTATTTCGTTTAGCGGTGCTCATGCACTTTTAAGAAAGAGTGCTCTGCTTGAGTAACGTGACTATGTACAGTCATGTGACTTCATCTGATCCGAAGGGAACAGCGCTTCCAATGCAACAACTTGTTATATTTAGTGAGTGCCTAGACTCCTCTAGCGACTCTTTTTCAAAAAAGCAACTAGTGACAAATGTAGTGACTTTTTATGGTGTTATTTAGACCCTAATGTGGAGCACAAATGATTGTTACTGTATTCATTGTGCAGCAAAGCTGCATTCGACCCAAAGCACTCCCAGCTCAGCTTGCTGCAGCTCAGGCTGCACTGGTCTCTGCCAGTCGGTGCAAATATTAACCCTGCTGTCTCCATAATGTTGATACACCGCGTATGCTTGAAGCTGCCGTTGGCTGATCCTACCTGTGCTCTGATGTAAAGGAAATTATTTTGTCTGAAATAAATGACTGTACACTAAAATCACTCTCAGACCCTGTCAGTTCCTCATCCGGTCTGTGTGGTCACTTCTGTCAGTCTAAACTGGACTCTAAGAAATACAGAAAGGAGTTGGAATCGAACCCTGAAGTAAAAGGCTGTTTGAAGAATACCAAGAACTCACCACATTTTCAAGCACATTATGTAAATTAGGCCACTGGAAATGATCTAAACATGACCGTGTGTTTAAGGTCATTATATTTGATAAAAGTTGAAGCTCTGCCTGTATTAAGTCATTCTTGAAGTATTAGACTGCATTTTTTCCCCATTCATTTCCCCATCAACTTTCTGTTCCCTTACACAATCACTGCCACCACCATGTTTTACATTGAGGTTGCTATAGTCAAAGAATAAATCAATTATTTTTTACAACATATAGTTTTTGCATATCAGTTTTTGGTCGTAATGAAAAATGGAGAACTTCATGGAGTGTTTTAAAATTAAAAAAGTGAGCTGTTTGCCTGCCACCAGGTGGAATGATACTCCACTTCCCTCTAATGGGCTTACTGACCAGACATAAGATTTAGCACAGTAGTGTAAGCAGCAAACTTCACTATTGTGTTTTTAGCTGTGGGTTGGGTATACGCCGAGGGGCTTAAAACTCATCCTGTGTGTTTTTAATAAAAATAAAAAGTAAGGTAGTTGCCAACACAATAATTTCCCCAGTGTAAAACCCATATGAACATCAGTGTTCTTAGCTGCCTGTTCAGTTCCAGGTCCATTCTGGTCGACCTTTGATGTTTTGCCTCCAAGTGTTTGTCTTAAGTAAAGATCTTGTTTGATGAATGTCTAGAAAATTATTTCACAGCTCAGCTTTCAGGGGAATTAATAACAACTCAGAAACTGAGGCCTTAGTGATGTGGAGAACACTACGTAGAAGTCTGGATGTGTTTTTTCAAATATTAGTTGGGTGAGAAGTTTTGACTATAGTGAAATCAATTCCCCCTAATAAAGCCAAGCGAGCATCTGGGCCAGGTTCTAATGTGAAAGGTCATTATGGGTTGTTTCATATTTTTAATTGGACATTAATGCTGAGGTTTCTGAAAATATTTGCTTGGGCTGTCATAAGGGAGTAGGGAAGTGAACTTTCGAGGGAATCTGATTGGAAAATGAAGAGAAGGTTCTTAAGGACTCCGCCTTTCCTGACCAAATCTAGAGTAAGCCACAAATGCTGGAGAAACGGTGGACTTGAAGACAATAAAAATCCTATTATTTTGGGATTGTCCAATGATACACAATTTTTGGTTATATGTTAAAGCCATTAAGAAAAAAAATGATAAAAAAATAACCTTTCTTGGAATCCTATAAACCACCTACAGCCCCACAGTGGATACAAAATATGAGACATGTATACTTGAAGGAACAATTAACAGCTTAAAAGTAAAAAAAGAGAAGAAAATCAAACACCTTCTCAAATAAGACACAAACATACCCCATAGTATTAATAGTACTAGATTCTTAATTATTAATATATATATTTTTTTTCTTTTTTCACTGTAATCCAAATAAATTCTTCTATCTGTATCTGAAAACTGAAATATGTGAAGGCCTGTCTCCGGACAATGTTAATGTTATTGAGTCGTCACCTTTTATTACTTTTTTTTGCAACCATAAAGTTTTACAAAATTGGACAGTAATTACATGCCTCTACAAATGCACTTTACATCTCTTTATGGCTGATGTAAGGGCTCAAATTGCCGGCCATCCCTAAGAACCAACCCACTCCCATGTCATGCAACTAATGCACCATGATGTTCATGAACATTAGATATGATCTTCTTTTTCTTACCTTCATCACAATTTTCCCCCTTATAACCAATGTTGCAGATACAGGTTCCCATCATGCAGATGCCATGTCCTCCACAGTTGATGTCAATACACTGGTTGGATGGGACGTCGCACTCGGTGCCTTTCCAACCACTGTAGCACTGACACCGGCCACGGGAGTAGTGGCCATTCCCACTGCACAGCACTGGGCAGGCAGCTGATTAGACACATTGAGAGAGATAACTCAGTCAGGCAGTAAATCACCAACACTTGAACAAAATCTTATAAACCAACAAAATCTGCAATTAGTCTAAATCTGAATCATTTATGAATTAAACGGAATAAACAGCTCCAGGGGCCTTGAGCAGCACTTATCTGAATATTTATAGTTACCCTTTTTACTGTGTGAGTAAAATAATTCTATTATTCCTTTGAGATGTGAACAGCTTGCTTACTTGATTGATGAATCCGGAGTAAAAACAAGGCCAGAAAACACCAGCACCAAACAATGCTCAACACACCAATTATTTTCTATTATAATCCCCCACACATCAGCCCAAGAAACTTTCTGACACTGTCCTATTTTCAAGCACTGTTGCACCTGAAAAAACACAATTTGTATTTCTGGTTTCTCCCTCCAGTGACAGGCTGGCTGCTATAACAGCTCTCCTCCACTTTTATATCACCACTGTCTTTTAAATAAAAGCATAAAGAGAGATTATTGTCCAAGCTCTAAAAGAAAAAAAGAGCAAGATAAAGTTGCTACAAAGTTTCCAGATATTTCATAAAGTAGTAGTGCAATGCATTTGACCTATGATATACAAGGTTCCTTTAGGCTTTCGGCAATGCAAAAAGACATAAACAGTCGTGTCTAAAATAATATGCAGTAGGTTGATCCCCAACCCGGGGTACATGAAGACTGTGAAAATAGAAAAAGCAAGTGTACAGAGCAGTAGAGAGAGCCTTCGGAGTGCGCAGGTCACGTTTACTGCTGGGATAACAATCTCAGAACAATAACTGCTTCTCTGTGGGTGGCTGAGTGTTTTTCTATGAGCATTTACCTCGAGAGCAGTCAGGCCCCAGAAATCCCGGGAAACAGTGGCATAATCCTGAGAGACAATCACCGTTTCCGTGACAATTCTGAGGACACTCTATAATTGACTCTGATTAAGCGAATATGAGAAACAGAGAGAGAGGGAAGGAAAAAGAAGAAATTTACTTGTGAAAATTAATTAGGTAGATTTGAAATGACACTGAATAATTTAAGAAATAACATGCACATAGTGAAGCTTCATAAAACACCAATCGTATGTGCTTGCTGTTGTTACAGCCAGTCGGCCCCATCAACACATTTAAAAATCCAATTATGGACTGGCTCTTTTTCTTCTTGTGTGAGTAGTACAACCGGCCATGAAGACCTGTCTGTGTGTGTGTGTGTGTGTGTGTGTGTGGGGGGGGGGTGCGTGGATGTGTGTGCTGTAGCTGCATATGTGTATCAGTTGTATACAGATACATAATGGGAGAGCAGCTACAGTATACAGTCCGCAATCAGGAGATTGCACAGACTTGTTTATAGTTTCAGTTGTTGAGATGATAATTCATGATTTTAGAATACTGTGGAAAGTGGTAAGAGGTACATTGAAAATAACCTTAACTTTCTATCTAACAAAGGCAATTAACTTTGCACTATTGCAAAACTTTGATTAAAGTTATACCATAACCACAGAAAAAAGCTGCAAGAACATTCAAGTTAAAATGAATCTATCAATAATTAGCAGACTGATGGCTATAAAATTGGTTAGATTAGCATAATCTATTGTATTCTTGTGTAATGACTAATACCCCCTTTGCATCAAAACTTAAAACTGTCCAACAGAACCATGTTGCCAACAGTGCACCATGAGCAGTAAGTGTGTCAATCACTTCTGGACAACATTCACAGGGAAAGAACCTGCAGAGAATTTGTTTATGTCCAAACGAAATGCCAGAAACAAACCGAAATATAACAACAATGAAACTTTGTGGAAGTTTAACAAAAACAAAAAACTTCCATGATATTGTACCATTTGTAAAACAAACAGAAACAAACAAACAAAAATGTATCCTATCAGACCTAAAAATGCTCAGTCTGAGGGAATGTTTTATACAGTACAGTGGAGGTCAATATTTCTTTTTAGCTTTCAAATCAACATTTAATTTAATTTAATTTATTGATCAGCATATAACTCAACAATCTGATTTTAAATCCATATTTCAAACATTATGCTAAAAAAACATGATCTATGACTTATTTCATGAAAAAGTGATAGATGAATATAAACTAGTCTGGGATGGGAATTCAGCTCAGAATTTGTAGCAGAAGAACTACACTATATAAATGAATAAATTCAGTTAGAACAATAGGAACACTGAATTTTATTATTCCTGTGGCATATTGGGTTTTGGGATGTAAAGCATAAAGTGCTTCCAGGTAACACTATTATATAAAATGTTCAGGTCCCAGTAAGCATTATATAGAGTGGTCTTCGATCATTAGCTGAGTAGATATTTAATCAGAAGATCAGAGGTTTGTTCCCCATGCCAGTCATGAGGAGTCTCCTTTGTATGACCCGCTTTGAACTCTCATTCGCACATTGATGCGTAAATGAGAGACACATTGTAGATGATCCTTTAATATTTCTTGATAGACAGAAAAATTCAGTGCAGGCTGATGTCACTTTGAAAATCGAAAATACACTAAAAACTTAAAGGTTAGCTTAAATTTGCGCATGTCATATAAAGCCAAGATAAAAGAATGGAATCAGTCACTCAAAGCCATACAGTGCTCACTAACACAGAGCTGTATCCTACCTATGACGATTGTGTTGTAGGAGACTTGTTCAGTGTTGCGTCCATCATTGTAAAATGCCAGATGCCAGATTCCTGTGTCCAGGTACTGGATGAAGCCAGCCTCTAGGACGTTTACAGAGCGTGTGTGCCGAGCTCCTCCACCCGGCTCCTCCTCGTGGAAACCAGCTAGATGCGCATACATGAAGTCTGTGTCACTGAGGGCTCTCTTGTCTTTGGAAATGAGCCGACTACCATCCAGCAGCTCGACAAAATCATACTGGAAGACACATACAGGAATACAAACTTTATTAACCACAATTGTCATTCGAGGATAAATATGTTACTTTTTGGAGACATATCCTGTGTTCTGATTAAATTAAAACTAAAGTTATTGACCATAATGACCACTGGTACATTTAGAGGAAAAAGGGTGAATGCTGCAAATATCACGTTGTGGGGGTGGTTTGTTGCAGGACGGATGGTGCACTTTATGAGAAAATAACAAATATATAGAAATATATTGTAGTAACACTCAAGTCATCAACCAGAAAAAGTTATCTTAGGTGCACTTAGGTCTTCCAAATGGACAATGACCCAGCACTCATCATCAAAGTATTTACATTGGAGAGTGGCTAAAAGTCGAAAAGTCCTTTAGTTTTGAATGTATAATTTAAAAAAACTCTAAATACAGTACAACAGAAAATTTGTGGGCAGAGCTGGAAAGGGTGTGGAATACGACAACTAAAAATGTGAACCGGTTAGAACAGTTTAGAAAGAATGGGCCAAAAGTCCTGCAAAGTATTGGGAGAAGCTTGTGGAAGGTGATATTTGTTTAACCTAAGTCATACGGTTTTAAAAGCAACCCTACCAAATACTAGGGAATTTTATGTACACGTCTCAATAAAGAATATGAGATAAACAAGTTGCTTTGTTAAATGGAAGATCCTGTACGGACCAAACTGCAACACAAGGCTTTTGAGTTGAGCAACTCTTGCACGGGAACTTTCCTTTCTTGATTGCCTGCATAATACATACATTATCAGGTTCTGAAATTTAAAAAATGATTACTTGGATTTGAAATATGACAGCATTCAAACAACTAAGCAAAGTCTGAATCTCTACAGATTTAGCACAAACAATGAAATGTGCATTTTTATTAACAATGTTGAGTCAGTGCTCCTTTACGAAGCCAGGAGCTGGTGGAAAACAGTGACACCGATCATGAAATGGAAAACCTTAATTACAAATTATATCCAACAGATGTTGTATCTTGCTGGTCAGAAAACAATCTGCAACAGGGATTTTTGTTAATGTAAAAACCAGATGTTTTGGGAACGGACATCTTCAAGAGATACCGGCAGAACATTTGGCCATAATCCAACTAAGAACATAATCATAATATAATTACATCACCAGGAAAGCTCTCAACTGGAGCTTCCAAGATAGTACAAAGAGAGAAAAACAATGAAACAGGAGGCGATTGGATTTTACAGCACACTTCATGAGACTTGACTAAGCTTTGACCCAATTAAGATAGATTATAGATGACTCAAGATTATTTGTCAGTGTCCTTTGGTCCAGGGGTGGCTATCATGTGATTCAAATAAAGAACAAAAAAGGCTTATTAATGAGATTAATAAACAAATACAATTTAATTTACATTAAGAGTCTTACTAAACATTAGAATGTGTCAAGGTATTAGAAGGTCTTATTTATTGTGTGAGTCCTGTTGTATTTGCTGGTGGAATCCCCATGCCGGTGTCAACTAAAGGTCACTTACTGTGAACATTGTCCTGCTTTTTTTGTTAAAAGAGAGTGGTACCTTTCCACTGTCAACACATGCTTGAGGAGATATTGCTGTTAATTGTGTCAATACACCCAGCTGAACACTTTTAGATAAACAATGTTTTTACCAAATGGCAATCAATTGACTTTAATTGAACAGTAATTAGGTAAGTTTTGGACCTTCTATACTTGAATCTACATGTGAGTGCATGGCTAGATTGGAAGCCAACGGATTGATTTGGATTGAACTTGGACCTAAATATATAAGAGTGAATTGTACCAAGGGGTGATTGATATTAAGCATGGAGCAGATGAAAAACGTCTCAGTTACAAACAAGTAACAAAAAACCGACGACACAAAGAAAATGGGTAACCCAGGCTATATAAGGGAAAATAAAGAAATTAGGTATTTTAAAACCTCTTATGAGGTGCATGTTTTGTGTTTATTCTACCTGATCTGCAGAGTTTCTGGGATGTTTATGCTTTCGAGTTAGAAACAGATGAACATTGATTGATCAGCAACATCTTCACAATCAAACTGCATTTTCAGTTAATATTCCCATCAAAACACTCTGTAAAAAGCTAGATTTTATACCCTTGCCTTATGCATATTCGATGACATTGATTTGTTTTAGTTCTAAACTTTGGCATTAAAGAATCTTGAGTCAATATTTTAGATTTAGACAAAAAAAACATTGTTTTCTAACTTTAACACAAGGTTTTAGTCCCTTTGCCAATGGAAGTGAAGCTCGGTCACAACAGTGCCTGTTCTGTTTTATTTGAAGAACACAGATATCACAGTCTGGCCAAGATCACATATGTTTCTGGAACAACATCATGATCTGTAACTATCTCATGGTTTCTGAGAACCTCAGTTAATCTGAATCAAACCTGCCCTTTAAAGTTCATGAGGTTTCATAATGGTAAATACACGAAGAGAGAATGAAGAGAATGAAGATACTTGTATAGTTCTTTTTCGAGTCATAAGAACCCCAAAGCACTTCACACTACATTCCATACCGTCTGCCCCAGGCCAGCTTGTCTATAATTGTAGCTTGCTTCCACCAGTACGTGAATGTAAGAAGGAATGAATAATGGAATTTCTAAAGCTTCTTTGAGTGTCCAAAAAAGCACTACATAAGTTTAATGCATAATTATTATTATTTTTATTCAATCATTCACACAATAGTGATGGTAAGCTACATAGCTCACACTGACAAAAGTGAGGCTCCCGAACACTAGCGCCACCGGGCCGTCAAACCACCACCAGTAGGCAAAGGGGCTAAAGTGTCTTGCCCAGGGACACAACAAGCAAGAGCGGGGGTTCGAACGGAAAACCCTCTGGTTACAGGACGAGCTCCTACCTCCTAAGCCATGCCATGCCCCTTATAGCTGAGATAACTGGTTAAAACTGCCTAGCAAGTTTCTAACTGTCATAACATTATGGTGGAGCACTTCATTTGCATGCATTGGAGCATTGTCATGCATACAAATCACATGGCTTTTAGTTTAATTGGTCTCTCTAAATTGTCCTTATGTCTTTGTCCAGTGAAGGGTATACCCGATGACCACTGAAGATGGGCACCTGCCCCAAACTACCCTGAAAGGATAAGTGGAAATAGTCACTGGGTGGATGGGATGTACCTTTCAGACTAAGATAAATCTGTAAAGCTAAATAGTCTCCCCACTCCTAAAACAGGTTTATAGCTGGTTCCTTCCAAGTTTTCTAATGGTAGGATGGGACACAGATCTTTCAGTTATGAGGCTCCTCTCCTCAGATCTCAGTTTTACAGTTTTAGTTCAAGAGGCAGACACCCTGTCTACTTTTAAGACTTGGCTTAAAAATACTTTTGATAAACCTTATAGCTACAGTGGCTTTGGATATTATAAGGTTATGTTATTTCTGTAGTTATGCTGCTAGGGGATTATGCTGCTGAAGGAAATAATGACCGTATGTCTTTACAAGTATTTTACCTTCTCCTCTCTCTCTCTCTCTCTCTCTCTCTCTCTCTCTCTCTCTGTATGCTTGATTATTACTTCCAAAGACTGTTTCCTCTTTTTTCCTCTATAAAAGTACTCCAGGCCCTGTGCTTCTATTTTTTCTGGGTTTCCCCTTAACTTCCAGCCAGTGAAGGCAGACGGCTGCTCATCCCTATCTTTTTTATAGAATGAGGAATGGCTGCAGTTTTTTAAACTTAATCTAATTCAAAGGGCTTTCTGAGACATCTTCTTTTTAACTGGCATTAACCAACTCTATCTAATCCTACGGTATTATAGCTGGATGGATTTAACCACAGGTAACTCCTACTGTAGGATGAATTGCACGAGCTTGAATTTAATTAATCTGAACTCAATTTATTTGTACATTTGGTGAATTGGTGATGTGTTTGTCCTCTACAGATTTATTATAATGTTGGTGTTTTGTCACATTTCATAGTGGAAAAAAACAGACTTTAAGTTTCTGATTACCTGAGTGAATACAAACAAAGCAGCTTTCAAATGAAAGAGATTAAAGAACAGATGAGAAACAAAGTCACAGACATCTATCAGTCTGAAGAGGGCTACAAAGCTCCAGAGACTCCAGAGAACCACAGTAAGAGTCACTATCCACAAATGGAGAAAACATGAAACCTTCCCAGGAGTTTCTGGCCTAGCAGAAGTACTCCAGGAATGCATCGACGATCCATCCAGGAATTTACAGAAGAAACCAGAACAACAATGTAACAACAAGAAGAGAGAGAGACTAGGAAAATACATCCATGTACAAGTTTCAAGGGCCAAACCACCAATGACAAAATACAATATAACCTGACTGCCAAGACTTTAGGAAAATTATTCTGTGGACTGATCAGACAAAAGTGAACATTTCTTGAAGGTTTTCGTCCTACAACATCTGGTGTAACACTAGCAAGGTATTTAAAAAACATGTTGACAGTAATATACGTTACAGCTTCAAATAATGTTTCTTTTCTGTGACTAATGGAAACAAGAACTATGTCCTGTACTCAAAAACTCTCAAGGGAAGTATTCAGCCATCAGTGACCTTAAGATCAAGGACATTTGTATAATATCGCAGAATGGTTCAAAGGAACACCTCTAGTGTAAGTCCACATCTGAATGACTTTAACAAAAAAATGTTTTTTTATAACAATTCTGAAACAAAGAGAGGAATAACATTTCTCCACAGTGATGTAACACACCTACTGCAAGTTGTCATTAAAACCTGTTGCCAGTTGCAGGCAGGGAGGAAATATCTTTTCACACAGGGCTAGGTTGGTTTGGATAGATTTGTTCCCTTTAGAAAGTTAAATCTGAATTTTGTATTGCTTTTTGTATTTACTTATGTTGTTGTCAGATAGTGAATAGTATTTGATGATCTGAAACATTTAAATTAGAAAGAAAACTTAAATGGACCTCTTTTGTGCTCAAAACTGAACTAAACTGTATTGCTTTGACAATGATACATTAAGTAGCAAACAAAATCACACTAAGGGATCATTTCTGAAAGAAGTCACAGTCACCCTGAAGCAACAGAGAGTCATATCTCCCCCATAAGAACAAACATTTATGTAGGCATAGAGAGCAGGGATCCAAAAATAAAGAAGAATCTGTTAGCAAAAACAGAGAGGAGCTCCCTTCTCTGATACCTCCAAAGTTCCAGCTTTAAAACATTAGGCTTTTAGTTTTGTGGTTTGTGGTCTCAAGGCCAGAGCAGATGGAACCGACATTTCAAACTTACATCAGATTATTTGAAAAACACATGTATTTATAAAATATATCTATCAAATGTATCCTACAATAAATGTACTCCAAATTGTGAATAAAACCTGTTAGCAAAACAAACAGATGGAAATAAGTATAGTGAACATTCCTGTAAACTTAAATATATTTATCCCCATGCCTTAAAACTGAACTGACTTTCTTCTCACCATTTTTACTCATTATACCTCTGGTGCTTTCTGATTTTATTATCTTCACCCACATTCCACTTTTTTAAAGTGTGACTTCATTCAGTTGCAAAATTTTCTTTTGGTTTATATCTTTTTTCTCTCTTTTTATAGAAAGTTTTATATTTAAACCTTGAATCTGCAAACTTTAAAGAAATAATAAGAACCTGACTCTGTTCAGTAAGGGCAAGGACATTTATGCTTACTTATCCATTAGGAATATGCCAAAGCTGAGCTGAATTAGCAGTGGCGCCGCAGGAAACCATTTTTGGCCAAACACAGATGTAAGTGCATCAAGTGAAGGAGATTAAGCTATTCTACTTCCCTTTCAACTAAGAACACATAACACATTTGACCAGGCCTCAGTAAAGAGATTGGAGGTTTTGACATTTTAAGAGAGTTTAAAAAATAAAACAACAACAAAAAAAAATCTTGTGTGTTAAATGTACGAAAGGTCGAATGAATCACTGAAGGCTTGGATGTTTGTTCAAGGCATCAAATCAGAGGCAGTCATCTTTCTGATGTGGCGGAATCATTCTGAGACATACAGATGAAAACAAAGACAGAGCTGTAGCTGAGGTTTTTGCTGCTTCAATCCCCAACATCAACAGGATTTCTGTCTAAAAGCAGTTTAATAATGTCACCAACATAATTAGAAATCCACAGTAAGCTTTTGCTGCAGTTTCATATTGCTTATCTCTCATGGTACCTGAGTCGAGGGATGGAAGTGATTAGCGCTGTTCCTGCACTCTAGATGATTCTGGCTGTGACTATGCCTGTCTTTCTGTGGACTGGGAGTTTCCTGTGTCCCTACATGTTGGTGTGCGTGGGTGAATGTCTGCCTGTAATGGCCATGTGGTGAAATGGAGACCTATCCAGGGTATACACTGGCTCATATCCAATGTCAGCTGAGACAGACTCCAGGCTCTACAAGAAAAAAAAAGGTGTGTGTGTGTGGTTGGGTAATTATTTGGCAGTTACCTTTGTTTAGGGTTATGACCAGCATAATTGTAACACCCTTAATCTTTTCCAGATGAAGTTCAGTTTTAAGTGAAGTAGTGTTTAACTCTATTTTAAATGTGTTTCATTTTGTTTCATGTTTATAGTCAGAGCAGTAGCATGCAGTCATTTACGATGTTCTGCATTAACATTTCTGTTTAAGCTTTTATCTCAGACACAGCAACATTAGTAACCATAAAATCTTTTTTCCCTGTTGCACAACATGACCTAAAGCAGAAGAAGTGTGGGAAACGGAGAAGAAGTATACTAACACCGATGGGAGTACTAATCTTTTATTTTCCAGAGGGCTGACCTACAGATGATTCACAAACTGTATGTTGTTTTTGTAACCTTACATCCCAGGCGTGCCAATCCACTAAATCAGGAAATACAGTTCTATTGTTTTCACTTTTATTCAAACAATACAAAGTGTATATGTAAGATAATCCGATGTTTCAAAATGCCTTTCCTTAGAATTCTGAAAGAAAATAAGCAGTTTTGTGTCTTTTACTTTGGAATTAATGTAAACCATAAACTCTTTTCTCAAAGACATCTACTTGTCAGATTTTTGAGGAAGGTTTGAAAGGAAAGTCAATAAAGGGAAAAAAGGTTATAAAAGGAGGAGATAAGCGAGAAAAAAACACAAGGCAGAGATCTGTTTTTATTTTATTTTACACAACGAAGGACAGAAAAGAAGACAATTGAAGAATGCATTTGCAATCATCTACTAATGGAAGATTCATAGGAGTGAATGATTTGGTTTCCCTCAGATTTATTGTGGATTTTCTCTAATCCCCACACACTCAAATGTGTCAATGCAAATTCAAATATATACAAACATCCCTGCTAAATTTTGGTTAAATGACTCTCAGCCTGTTAAAATGCAACATACATTTTTGTAGCCCTCAGTAAAGTACTGGCATAATTCTAAATGGATATTTGACCACTCTTCTTGACTGAAATTTGAGAACTTATATAAGCTTGTTCTTTCTGAAACTGAATTTCAAGCATAGTTCGCGAATAATAAACTGACCTTAGAGCCATTCAAGAAGCTAATGTTATGTTAGCCTGCTTTATCCATTACTGAACTAAGTATAATGAGTATTTGGGTTCCATCCCTCATTTGCCTTGATGTTTAAAATGTCTATCTGTTTATTTAAGGTGAAGTTACTGAATTATTTAAGCAGCAAAGAGAACATCGCTATCGTGTGTTTCATTCAGATAAAACACCCAGAAATATTTCTCCATTGTCCATGTAGGCTAGCTTGAAACTTTAGCTGAAATATAATTTGTTGATTTTGGATCAGCAGCTTCTTTCTTGATCAGCACCTTCACATTCTAAAGCATTGTAAAACCTTTTCGCCAACACTGTATGTGTACAATTTTTTAAAAACAATTAATTAATTAATTAATTAGGACATCTCCATTCATGTCTGGGGTGTTCGATTGACCAACCTGTGTATGTGATGGTGGGAGGCCTTTCCGTCCGTACACCCCAACCAGTGCATCTCTCTGGACTGATATGTTGAATTTCAAGAACTGTGGCTGGTCTATATACAGTTGGGACCTCCAAAACACACCTTGCATAAGAAACAAACAATGAGGAAAAGTCATTTAAACTGCTATTCACATACTGAACAATCTGTGGAGACAGTATTTCAAAGTAAATATTTATGTGTACAGAAAGCATTAATCTCTCTAATAGTTAAACTATTACGGATTTTGTTTTTCTCAAAATAGCATTTTTTTTGTTAGGACTATTTTTTTTAAGATTCCTAATCCAATAATGTGACCTACAAATCCTGTTAATTTGTATGTGGCATACATTTAACCGACAGATTATCAGTGTGTTGGGTAGGTTAATTTGAAAAACTAACTACCAGTAGCTATGTTACAAGTTACATCATTTAAAGTGCAGTACTGTGTAAATGCTTCAATTACTTTATGTAACTAATTACATTACGTTACTTATTTAAAAGTCTTTCAAAAATGTTAATCAATATTGATCTTGGTGACTCTTATTTTAGTGTGACATCATCATTTAACAGCACAAAAGCTTAAAATATATAATGTACACTCACCATAACTTGGCTTTAAAAGAACAAACGGTTAAAAAATCAATTTTGATGTGCCATAGAGGCTATAGCTTCAAAGACTTTTAGGCTTCAGGAAGTAATAGTAAAAAATTAAAGTAGGAGACAACAGCACACACAGCTTTTTTACAAAATAGAATTAAAAGTTTCACCAAGTTGGCTGTCAATCAACTTACATGCGCATCACACAAACCTGTGATGATGGGGCTGCACACACAGGCCGCTCCTGTTTACTCTTGACCCATTGTGACACTACAGGTAATGCACGGGCACAAATGTTGAGGTGGGGCTAGAGGGGAGGGGGAAGGATGTTTTGGGAGGGGCCTTGATACGTTGAATTAAAAAATATATATCTCTCGCCCTCAAATACTCCACACAGCAGCTTTCAATTTTATTTTCAGTTTGAAGCATCCAGCCTCCCTATGTGAGTGAACCAACTGCATAGCGTAGCATTAGATTATGGAATTTTATTATAACTGCGTCAGTGTTGCGATTTTTAGGTCACAGTTTAATGATTTCTTTAGCAATGGTGAAGAAGTGAAAGCTCACCAGTGCTGTCTTAGGCTGGTTTTTCCAAGTCAGATTGTGAATGTAACATGGTTAAATGTGCAGGAATGTAAGGTAAGTGTGCTTTTTTGCTTTTTCTTTGGCTGATATGCAGCACTGTATCGATTATTACTGTAAATTTATATTGTTTTAGACTGGAACTATTTACATTTTTACTGAGTCATATTATTATAAGAAATAATCAAATACATTTTTTTATTTACAGTTGTACTCATGGTTCAGCTAAAAGAAAAATAATATTTTCTTATATTTGTCTTTTTTATCTTATCTTGTAAGGATTTGCAACAATGAACAGGGAAAGAAACCAAAAAAAACTCCCCATTGTAAATTATCTGCATCAAGTAACAGTACAGAAACAGTGATGGCAACATGTGGCAACATTACAATCTGTGTGTGCTTCTGTGCAAACTAACCTGGTGGGACGTCTTGTATGACTCGTTTCCCCACGTCTGACTCTCCTGTGTCTATGGTGTTGTTCTCCAGAAGAAACATTCTTCCTGCAAATTCAAAACACATATCCAGTACAACAGCAGGCCAATGTATTTCCCCAAAAATTCTCTTTTTTGGCTAAGGTCAAAAGTTTTGCCGTCAGTGTCTTTTCAGTGCCAAAAGATAAACTGTCCCCAAAATATGAACTAGTTGGAAAATAATCAGATTTCAGCCAAACTCACCATTATCTGTAGACAAAACAAAGGTGTTGGGAGTTGTATCTCTTCCTCCACCTCCATTTTCAAATGCTCCATAACTCTCACTCTCCTGAAGCTGCCAGTTCAAACCGAACAAGTGCATAGCTGCAGAGGTGAAGCAAAACAAAAGGGTTAAACAGAGAGACAGCCAGACGGGACAATGGAAGGTAAAACAATCAAAGGCCAAAAGAGAAACAGAGATGGGTTGAGGAGAGGAACAAAATGATTGCAAAGGCAAAATAGTTTAGCAAAGAAATAGAAAGATAAGAACAAAGAGAGTCAAAAGTAATTTTGGATCTATCAGATGGACCTGAACCATCGACACCCATAAGACCTATTTCTGTTCAGTCACACCGATCTCAATTCCAACTTGAATTCACTTCTACAGAACATTATGTATGCAAAATTTTGCTGTCTGCTGATGAAGAGCCAACCCAGTGTGGCATTTAAGAAAAAAGCAACAGCAGGGAGCGGCTTTGTTGTTCTGTTATGCCTCGTCGGTCCAGCTGAATTAAACTCTGCATTCCTATCTTCTCTTGTCTATGTTTACATGCTCTCATACGTATAACTAAGAAAGCCCATCATTCCAAGTTTCATTATGTTGAACTAACACTGATCATGAACTTAAACTTTAACACGAAGAAATTGGTCCTGTATTTTTTTTAAAATCTTTTTGTTCTATTAGTTTATAAGTCAAAGTACAGCATTAGATGCAGCCAGATAAATAATTAGTTGACCTGCATTCTTGCAAGCAGAAGGTACACAGAAAAAAAAATATTATCAACGTTACCACCACATTTACAGCAATACCTGTAATATGATGAAATTTAAAGCTGAGTTATAGCAGAGTGTCTGCCTTCCCTGTTCCTTTGGAAACAATTTATTTTCTCACAGGCTGTATTTAAATGCTAATGAAAAAAGTGCTGTCAACTATTATTTTAACAATTTGTAAATTGTTTTATCATTCACCAGTTCTTTGCCCTTTTCTATAAGTGTTTTTTTCTGGTCTTAAAGTCATAGTAAAAAGGAAGTAAACCCTCTTTAAGCTTTTTCATATTAGAACTTTAAAAGGTTAAAAAATTATTTAGATTTAACCTAATGCTTATGGAAACAAACAGACCCCTAATTGCAAAAATGTAAAGTTCATTATATCACAATTGGACAAAGAAAGGAAACTTGTAATGTTCACTACAAAAAAACAAAACCGAAAACGTTCTACTCTTTAGAAAGATTTAGAAAGAATGACTTTGACTTCTGGAACAATGTATCCTGGACATAATAAAGTGTTATGTACCAAACACAATATATAAACACTTAACACCAACTGTCAAACATGACGGTTAAGGATAAATGATTTGGGCTTGTTCTTGGAATTTTGAAGTTTCCAAATCCAACAAACCTCGCTATAAACCAATGTATTTTAAAGCTATTTGTGAAGCCATCTATTTAACACATTACTTATAGCAGAAACTGAATAATGCAAAAACTCATGCATTATAGGGTAAAAATGTGTAAGAACGCAATTGAAGCAAAATAGAATTCCTGCTTCTACAAGCTGATTAAAATAGGGTGTACTTAGTTTTCTTACACAAAGTAAATGTATTTTATTTGTTTTGGTTTGAAGTTACAGCTAATTAATTTTAGACTCAAGTTAAGTTTATTATTTCTGTTTGGTAAAATGTGTTGTACACAGTAATGCATATTTTTAGTACATTTTAGTTGACCTTGAACCAACCCTTTCTTTTTCCAATATAGGGAAACAACCTCACATGAAGAACTTGTTTCTTTCTTATGTTTCATGCTACACATCATATACTACACTCCTTCCCTTAGTAAGCTGTATCACTGCTCTTCTAAGAACATATTGAAAAGGTTTGAAAGACATTTAAGTTATACAGTGTCAATTTAGAGCTCAGCTCTAAGGTAGCTGTGGAGCACACAACCAATCAACTTACACAGGCATTTGCTACAAACACTGAAAGTGGCACCATTGTATACAGCATTGCAACAGATGGTTTCAGTATAAAGCAACAATAACTGCTGAAAATGACTATGTCTGCCATTCAGGCGAGATTAAAAGAGACAGAAACACACGTTGTCCATCTGGAAGATACTTCCCACTGGGTTCCCCTGATGGGTAGTTGAAAAGCAAGTGAGTGCAAAAGATGTGAAATGGCATCCATGTTCTTGAAAAAAAAAAAAGAACTAATGTGGGACTGACAGGCATGACCGAAACCGTAGCACTGACGGGACAATACTGATGGCTACACAAAATATTTTAAAGAAAGGGCTAAATATGCGTGGGACGTTAAGGATAATTTGACACATATTGGCCAATAGTTGTTTTTCTTCAAAGTACCAGCTCTGTATTTCTCAGGTACTAGAAAATACAACTGCTTTTAATTCAGAGGGGAGCAAACTGCAAGAATGTTGTGTGTAGGGGTAATCAAAGCAGCCGGTATTTGTATCTGTATTAGTATTTGGTGAGGGGGAAAATTATTTGTATTTGAATAAAATTCAAAACAGGCAATAAAATCATTTATTTGATCAACCATTTCAATAATTATGAATATGCAAAATTGGTTAATGCTTTTGATGAATATGTAACAAAGATCGTCATTGAAAGGAAAATAACATAACAGCTATTACCTCATCTATGGTTAAACCAACGGGGCAGAGTATGGGTCTGGTGATGATTTGGTGCTTGTGGGGGGTTTGGCAGATAGTACCAGGATAGGATGCTTTAGTGCATATGATTATGAATGGCAGATGTTGACAGATGTACAATATATCTGCCTCTCCAGAGGCAGGTAGAGTCATGCCCAAAGCAATGTGGGGGGTTTCAGTGTGACGGGAAGCTAAGGTTTACTAGCCTATAGCCATTCTTGCGGTCTGCAAAAGACAGAGTAACTCTAATCTATAAATTATTCCCAACAAGTCCACACAATTCGGGACACTATGCAAGCCTTTTTTAACCTTTTTAACCAAACGTTAGCATTACTCAGAACTACGTAAACAGAAAGAACATAAGAGCACCCGACTGCAGACGTTAAAACTAATCCAGCGTAATGA
Source organism: Apricaphanius iberus (assembly GCA_028564705.1). NCBI lineage: Eukaryota > Metazoa > Chordata > Actinopteri > Cyprinodontiformes > Aphaniidae > Apricaphanius > Apricaphanius iberus. The sequence goes on from JAPXFQ010002058.1 coordinate 628,759, forward strand.
AATAAGTTCCTGATCAAACTCCGCTTCCGGAAAACTACATGCAGAACCTAGTTAGTCACTCACGCATACAAGTTTTTTCTTGTTCCCGAGTACAAAAAGTTTTTTGAGTATATGTTGCAATAAGCATTCGTAAAAAAACATGTTATCTGGGCATTTGCAAATACATTATTTGTGTTCGGCTCCACCCCTAGTAATGTGTAATGCAGTTCGCTACCTCCTGGCTTAGCTAGGAGAGACTGCTCTCTCATCCTAACTGTTTTTACATTGTGTCCTTTTAGTTTTTTCTATTTTTATGGAGTTGTGAAAAACATTTTGTAACGTGGGTATAATGTTAGGAAAAGCAGGTATGGGTGATGAAGCATATTTATCACAATGTGCAACAATTTTGCCTGACTTTAAAGAATGACTTAATGAGATTTGAAAAAAATGTTTTCATGAGAATCATGATGTAAACTCAGCCCTTTGGATACCAGTGCTCAGGTGAATGGTGCATGTTCTAGGCCACAGTCCTTTATTTCCACAATCTCAGCATGCTGTGTAGGCGGAAAAGGTCTCTGATCTTGAAGGATTGACCGGTATGATTTGAAAGGATCAAGTGAACCTTAATAGAAGTTTGTGTTTGCGTGTTCATTGAGGAAATATGATCTGACAGTGGCATAACACAGTGAACAGGTAAAAAGTAATTGACTGTTTTAAACTACTGCATACAGCATTTGTCTGGAAGCTAAATTCAGGTTACATAACCGTTCATCTTTTTTAAAATATCAAGCTGGTGTGCAGAATCAACTCATCACAGCGGCACCAGCTGTCCCTTACCGAGACAAGGTGCCTGCAAGGAGGAACTCTATGTTCAGTATAGCCTACCTCTTTTTTCAAAAATGGAACAGAACAGAGAAACCAAAGCATATGAGGTCAGCCTTGACCATGCACTGCTGGAAGCACAGCCGATTCAAAATGAAAACATTAGCAAAGAAGATAGCTGTTGTAAATCCTCAATCAGTGCCCCACTCAAACACTGTTTTTCCAATTTTGCTGGTTCCCTCATTATACTAACTTCCTGCAGCTCCAGGTACCTTTAACCCTTTGTAGGTGAGGGCAGGAGTAAAGGGCCATGGAAGAGTTTTTGTTTATGTACAGGGACTTGTGTGTGTGTGTTTGACAGGGAGGAAATAAGAGGATACCTACGTAGCTATAGTTCAATGAATTCTCAGCTAAATTCACATGGATACAAAGGAATAAATAACCAACGACCTTACAAATGTTTCCAGTACACTAATAAATGTCTGTTATTTAGCTCTTTTATTTAAATTGTCTACTTTTTCCCAAACAGTTCCCAAACAGTTAGTCTGCTGGAATCGTATCTGGAAATTAATACACACTTGAACCTTTTACCTTGTAGTTTTCTGATGCTATTTTCCCCATCCAGTTCAACTGTGTTATCAGGGTAAAAAATAGATCACCTGGATATAAAGATACCCCAGATAACATCTGATGGAGCAAATCCTTGATTCAAAGTAACAGTTTTGGGCTTTAACCCTTTAAACTTAAATAATGGATTTTAAGTAAGCAAGATAAAAGATGCCACTGCATTTAAAATTTGATCAAATTGTAAATTTTTTTATGTGTTTGGAGCGATTTTCATTTCATTTCACAGTTTTCTCTCTCATTGTAAATACACTGTTGCAGGGGGCGGTGTCAATCCCTAAACTGAATAAAGATTAATTAAAAAGGACATTTAAATGTTGCAGATATTATCAGGCAGTCCAAATGAGACTGGAAAAAAAGCTATTAGGTTCCAGAAGACTTTTATTTATTTTATTTAAGTTCTGCATTTTTCCCTGTGCAATCACAAACCAAATAACAATTTTATCATGTAAAAATATCCTTTAAAGGAAAACATATTTAACAAGTTTAATCAATAAAAGTAATTTTCTGTATCTGTATGATTGAAAATAAGGATAATAACCCCCCAATGCCAGGTGCCAGGATAAAGCCTATAAATGGTCTTCACCTTACTTGTGAGAGCTCATAATGTTGGGTGGATCAGTCGATGCATTTTGTAAATTCAATGGTTAGAGAAGAAGCAAGGACAGGCTCAGAAATTATTGGGGGCAATATTTTATTTTATTTTTCAGGCCTAGCAACGTCTTGGGGTCCATAAATGAGGGACTCCTGAGTGTTGTTTGGGAGAAGGATGACGGTACTATACTTAGCCAGAATTATGGCACAAATAATTTACTGGACCTCTCTGCTTAGGCTGTAGCTCCCTAGTACATAGGTAGAGGTTGGTTGGTTGGATGGATGGATCGATGGATTATTTACTATTTTGAAATGCTTCAATTATATCTCAATAGACTTTCACTTATTATAAAACAACTGTTTAGAGCAAATTAATTGAATAAAAAAAAAGTCTCAGAAAAAATACTGATTATATGAAATCAAATACACCCTTTACAAAATTTTAATGGAAGACCCCCCCCCCACACACAAACACACACACAAACACACACACACACATTGCGCTATATAAACCAAACACAAACACAACTCTGAAAAGTCATGAAACAAATGTCATTATGTCTATTTGCCCTGACCAGAGGCCTTTGGTTCTTTCTTTTGTCTCTCATTTTTTTCTTCCTTTGTGTGTGTGAGTGGGCGTCTGTGTGCACTTCTGAGTTGAATGAATGTGCCAATCAAAATGTGCATTCCCCCATGAGTATAACTTGTGCTTTGTGTTTGTGTTCATGTGCGTGGTTTTTAAAATCTCTCACCTGTTCTCTCGTGTCTCTGTAGTGTACGGATAACTGCATAAATCTGTTTTTACATGACTGTGTTCACCAGTGTGTGAAACAGATATGTGTCTGTTGGTGTGTCAAGAGTGTGTGCGTTTGTCAACCATAAAATCCCAGGAAAGCCTCAACAGATGCTTTCAATAGAAAAAAAATAACAATGCTGCGCGAGGGAGCCTAAAACACACCCATCGATATAGCTGATGAAATACGGACACATTTACCTTCCATCCATACATACACACACACTACCCTAAGGCAAGAGATTTTTAAGTTCAAGGACCATCTGAGCTCCAATCATAATTGGTTTGGTTCATTCTGGGAATCAATGACCTTTAAAATAAATACCACTTTCATCTCTCTTTGACTCATTTTATTTTGATCCTTCCTGTCTGTCTCACAAAACAGTCTAACAAGAAACAAAATTCCCTGCCTATTGAAGGCAACAGACAGGGGAAGCTATATTATCTTCGTTATTTTTAATTCCTGTATTTCTGTTGACTCTTTTTGTTATTTTTAGCTGGAATCTGCACATAGGATACATTAGAAAATCATAACACACAATCAATTGCAATTTTCTGAATCAAGAGTAGAAAAGGCTCTGACATAAATCATCTGTTATAATTATTGAGGAAACTTCACATTAGGATTATAAGTCATCACAATTCAGTCCCATAGGCCCAGCCTAACAGAGACCATTGTGACCCAGACTGAACTACCCTCGTAAAGGCTGAAAAATCAATGCTGCACCAACAGATGTCAATTATATAAGTTTAATGTCACTTTAAAATTTAATGAAATAACGTTTCATGGCCGTAGGCAGACAAGATATGTGAAAATATGCTTCTGCATCTCTGTCCTATGAAAACTGTTTACAACAAAGGTGAAATGCAAGCAACATCTAAAAATGAATTCTCTCCCTCATTATTTTTACATTTAGCTAATAGAAATATTTGTAATGATCCAAAATGATGTAAAAAGGACCGATTTGATCTGATTAATTGTCAAATGGTGAATATATACCTGAATATCTGTACATCCACATGTTAGCCTAGTATACTGCAGCAATAAGAAAAAAAATATATGATAAAAGAGAGAGGGAAATGTACCACTAAGGAAGAGGGAGATCCTGGATGTTTGTTTGGTTTCATAGCAAAAAGTAACAAACAACCACAGCAGCAGGAAGAGAAGATGAATTGTAGAGTACAGCTGGAGCCTGAGAGGATGAAGTTCAAGAGCAGAAGAAAGATGAAGTGGGCTTAACAAAGGACAGACAGAATGGGAAATAAGGCAGTGGTTCTATACAGCTTTTCTTGTCTTGTTGACAACTCAAAATGGTTTCACACTCCAAACCACATTCACACATGTCAGTTTGCAGACCGTTGCCAACATGGGGTTCACTGCCTTGTAAGATATGCAGTTGTGTGTATATGTTGTACATTCTATTTATATATTGGTCTGGGTTGCAGATCTATGTTCTTTATCAGGAAGAAGGCTGTTTGTGTGTCATCTTACCTATACAGTAACAGAGCAGGACGGAGAGAAGTACCGACAGACCAACTGCACTGAGGGCTGTACACCTGACGACAAAGAAAAAGCAAATACAAGAAAAAACACAATTATTATCACATTGTCTCCTCCTGTAAGAAAGGTAAAAATGAGTCTGAAAGTGCATTAGATCGATGGAGAATTAAAAATCAGAGCTTGTTGCTTCAAGCATCCTACTTCCTGGATAACCACACGGAGGAAAACATTGCAGCCGGAGAGGGAATTACTAGCTGGGATCAAAAGGAAGAAAACCTTGATTGCAGAAAGACGCCGATGACCATCGAGTTTGATGATTAAAAGTAGATAAAGTTGTTAATATTTTCTTTTGTCTTAAAATAAGTCTATCTTATAGAATAGAATAAATTATGTATAAAAATCTGTTTATAATAAACAATATTTTTTCTTGCATTAATTAAAAAATGCATGACAAAAGCCCCACAAAAATAATTGCATATTAAATCGCAATCGCAATACTGAAGAAAAAAAATCGCAATTAGATTATTTTACAAAATCGTTCAGCCGTAGTGCAAGGACAGCGCTTCAATTTATTTCAGAGTGTTCCATTGAACAGACGATAGGCTGACCAACAATTTAGGAGATAAAACAAAAACTCTTAATTGTACTCATCCAATTTTAATGACGAAAAAGAGCCCAATCTGAAACAACTGAGGCTATCATCATACTCAAGTAAATGAAATGTTGCAATCTCTGCTGGAGAGAGACCTCACAGGACCAGGAAAGGGCCAGTAGGAAGACTGACTGACTGAACATTGGGGAGTGAGTTCAGGGTGCCTGAGCTGTTCTTCATTTAGCAACATTAAAAGATTTCTGAGGAATGTCTGAATCAAAGGACAGGCCTTTAAAGTGAATTGACCTTTTTCGTATAAGCTAAACACTTTGAGGAGATTTTAAAAACAGAAGAAGCAATGTAAAATTTCCTCTTACCTCCATGAACAGTACTTGGAGGACTTCTTGAACTTAAAGGCAGAACGGGACAGGGTATTTCTTGGCAATGGCCGAGTGGGGGGTGAGTAGACTGAGCCTGTAGCCATGGTGTAGCCAGGCGTGGCTGTGGAGAAGAGAGGTGTGGTGCCTGTACCTGTTTTAAAGAGGAAGTGCCTAAAAGGGGAGATGAGAGAGAGCAGGATGAATTAGTCATAATTAGTCACATTACCATTTAAATCCAAAGACAACTGAATCTATAAGCCACTACATAGGCTATTACTTGGCACCGCCACTTGATGGCTTTGGAAGGTTACAAAATATTACTCTTAACTAGCAGGAATTCAGTTGCTGTGAGTTTTTTTTCCTGTGAAGCAGTATACTTTTCTGCAGGGCTGTGAAAGTTCTTGTGGCCAAAAAGGTTTTATCAGAGCCAATGAAAGCCTCTGGTTAGCAGGGACATAAATATAAATTTAATAAAAGTCAGTTTTACAAAGATTATAGGCTAGTAATCAAAGACTGGGTGAAATTTAACAAGAAGACAGCAACCAATTCGTAGCAACGTCAAATAATCCTCAACTTTGTAGATTCTCAACTCTGAGAGATGTGTCGGGTGAATATTAACAGGTCTGGGTTCAATTATACTTAAATGGTGTGTTTACTTAGAATTCCCACGTTCAGCAGCTCATTATCACTCAAAGCACACGTCCTTTTTAGTGCCGACATAATTTAAATTACAGGATCAGGTCATAAAGTCCACAACCTTATTTAACTTTTCCAAACCAGTAAACCCCCAGAAAAAACAATGTGAGAAAATAAGTCTTTGATGGCCCTCAAAAACCTACAACTAATCCTGACAACAGGCAGGTAAAAATATATATAACAAAGCCATTTTGTTACAGGAAAATATGTCTAATACTGTTGAAACTGTATGTTTAGGTTTATATCTAATTTTAATTTGGTAGATCTAAGTGGTGTTTGAGACAAGCAATTGTTGTGCACATTTAATGAACACTAACAGGAATAATTAAATGTTGTTATGGTCAGAAATTAGTATTTGAGTACAAGCCCTACCTTTAATCTTGCTAAGATCACAGCTGTGTAGATTTATGTTAGTTAGTTATGTTTATGTTATGTTTAAATGACAAAAAAAGATAGATGTCACCAAACAACAATACAGAAAGGCTACTCTATAAACATCAGTAGGGATGATGCAGGAAACCTTTTTTTCATACCAGATTGTTTGCATTCTTTTTTAAACCAGTCATAACATTGGCACTGGTATATAATGGTTGAAATCATACAAAATTATCCTTGGTTGTGGAAAAACTAATAGTTATAACATTTATCTCTATAAGATTGTAAACCAAGTCAGTGAGCACAATGATAAACTGACAACCCATGGTTTTCCGACTTGCAGCTTAAACATGGTTGAGTTAATATACCCTGCAATAAACTGGTAAATTTGCAGGGTGTTAAACTGATTTCTTTAGACAAATTAGGTTAAATTTCAGCTTTTAGCTCATATTTCCCATCAATTATAGAGTTTTTCATGAACATGAAATAATGTCCATCTGTCCAAGTAAGATTTTCTTGAGGTTTGCCTCATTTGAATAATTTGGCAAAACCAAGAGTTTGAAAGTCAACTAATATCCAGGAGGCAATTGCACTGACAAAACTACATGTTTGTTTTATCCATTCAGACAGGGCAAATTGGTAATATATGTCTTTATTTTTCCTTCTCATATTTTGCTAAAGCTCCTACTGTAACAGGTTATCTTGAGTTTAGAAATCCATTATAGATTTAGTTTTAAACAATAAAAAAATCAACAGCTTTACTAGAGAACGTTTCCAAAAGTAAACTGGATTATAACATCATATATTTCTGCTTGTTAGAGCCTTAATGCCGCTGTGTTGAACAGCTAATTAATATTTAGCTTCATAAATAAATTAAAGTTTGCAGAAAAAGTTGAAAGAGTTGAAGCCTAATCTCACTCTTGGGTAATTTCCAATTTCACTAAACAAGATTTTTAAACTAGCTCAGCGTAGGGACAATAGATTATATAAAGGATAGATTCATACTAGGTTCAACATGAAAGGCAAATAGCTTTTTTCGTTTTAGAAAGCCAGACATTACCCTGCTGGAGAAAATTACTGGCACATACATGTATGCCTGCAGCAAATTACCGAGGTCACAATGTGTAATTAATGACAGGACCCTGGCTAACGAGCCTCTATAATTACAATTAGAGTGCTCTCTAACAAGGCTGTGTGATTAACAATTAGAACCTATTATAACAAGGGTCCCTCAATTAATACCTGCCACTAGGCAAGATGTGAAGACTGAGAGAACAAAAAGATGATGGGAAAAAAGGAATCCAGGATGCAGAAGGGAGTGAGTGAATGAGACTGAACCTCTGTCTGTTTTTGAACCTCCAGCAATGTCTAAGTATTTAATCAAAGGAGTAAGATGTACTCTGTTCATTGATCAAACAGCACGCCACTTAATCAAGGTTCATATTTCACATGATGTGGAGAGCTAAATCTCTGACTGATATTTTTTTTCCATATTGCAGTAATGACAGTATTACAATAAAAGGAAATATCATTGTCAGTTTAAACAAGCACAGACATTTTCATCAGCCAAGAAAATGAAAGATAAACAAGTTCACGTTTGAAATGGAACAGCTCTGAATACTGTGAAATATTATTATGAAGCCTGAAGGAGAAACATGTTTTTTAGATGACAATTTAACATAAGGTTTGGGAGAAATGATCAATGACATATTAAGTGTGGACTTAATGTGTTAATTAACAGATAAGGGTCACAGAAAATCCAAGAGTGCAGCTGGACTGCTGTGAATGTTTTATTAAATGCTAAAGTGGTTCCCTTTACTGCTCCTTGGGGCCTTCAGTACCGCTTCCTCCTATCTTCTAGTTAGTGCCATTTACAACCAAATCCCTGCCGTGAGTCAGGCCCTGCCCCGATACTCCCCGTTAATTAGAAGAACTTTGGGAGGTTTTTTTCAACCAATTCCAAACACACTAAAACCAATAAAATTTCTCAGCGTCATTATGCTTTTAATTTTTTTTTTTTTTTTTAAACAACATCACTTCTATATCTGTCCTTCATGAAGCTCTAATTACATTTGGCTGGATATCTGGAAAGTCTTGAGGCCTATAAACCACAGTGAGGTATAAAAACACAGCTGCAAAAGTAACACACACCGACTGACAAAAAAGAAAGAAGAGAAAAGAAAGAGAGAAAGAAAATCTAACCAGGGTGTCTGAGGAGGCAAACATGCAGACATGTGATAGCTTACGGTTTGCTATGCTTGGAAAATTGAGCATGATGAAATGAAGCAAAATGACAAAAGGACAATGATTTTCAGCTGTTTCTTCTCATGTTAACAAGGCCACAGAGAAATTTGTCATACTTAAGTGAAAGCTCAGGAAGAGGAATCACATTTGTTTAACCAGACATCTGCAAGCAAAGATAATGAGTTTATCTGAGTGTCATATTTATGGGAATAAAATATATGTGTCCCTGTTGTGAATAAAATGAGAGATAAATACTACACAATTAAAACAAGAGAACCGATAAGGTAAGGAAGAGGGTAAGGGAAACAGTGCACAAGAAGTGGTGTAAAAATCTGTTAACCTATGATGTAACTTTTGCATGGTTTTCATAGCAATTCATTGCTTTGACATAATAAGCTATACGTATATTAGCTGCACATCATGACTGTGTTGAAAGTAATATGTACATTTTCCTGTAACATCTAGTCCAAATTCCATGCCAAATTGTAAAGAAGAAACATGAGAAACATCATTCACATACCGTACAGCTCAGCCTAGTGCTTGGTAGAAATCCATAAACATGTATGTGGGTATCCATAAATATAAATAATATAATTTTGAATATCAGTTATAAAGTTTTTTTAAGTTTCTGTGAAGATAAATCTATTCATAACATGTTTGCAGATTCAGTCTACTTTCTGTACAACTCTTCTTCTGTTGCCATTCCTCACCTAAATCAACACCTACAGTTTAGGCAGAGAGTTCTTCCTTAATGTTACTACTACAATATGCATATGTTTTACAACTCTGACAACCATCTACCATTACACTGTTAATTTATAACTGCATAAAAAACACATTAATTTAATTATGACCATATATATTTTTAAATTACATTAGCAAAATCTTTCAAAAAAACAAAAATTTGTTACGTTTATTATTCATACGTTATAACAATTCAGTAGCTAAGTCTGAAGTAGACCTGGAAGCTGTAAAAAAAAAGTCAGCTTGGCACATTCTTACAAGAACTATATCAGAGTGGAGGTGGCAGGGCACAAAAGAAGAAACACTAAGCAACAGCAGGGCTGTTGTCTACTGTAGAAAAACTGTTACCACTGAAAAAGAGGGAGCTCTTGTATTTTATTCTGCTTGTAGCCTATTGAAGAGGACAGGGACACTCTGTAAGCATATTCCGGAAAATATACTGAAGCAACATTTAGACGTTTCTTCAAATAAAGTAATTTGCTTACTAAAAAAGAGAAAAAACAGGTCACATATTGTAGGAAAAAGAAAAACATGAATATGATGGAAATACAGCAGCTTTTAGTCCCTTTCACAATTGATTACTAATTTTTACTATAATCTATCCATATTCTTTTATAATATTTATATATTTAAAAAAAAATAATTATATGCCATAACAAGAAAGGACAAGTTGGACATATACATTTATGAAAGCCTTAAAAGTCCATAAATAACAAGAAATTATAACATAATGTCAGTCTATGCAGAACAAAATCTTGTATACTACATTTTATTTAAAGAAATGGTTAAATCATACACACTGACCAGCACTAACACTTACAGACTAAGTTGGTTGTAGAATGTTTAAACAGTGGCCTGGAAGGATACAAGAGAAAATAAAATGAAGGACAAAGTAAAAAATGTTGTCCTTAAAAGAAAAAAAATAATTGCTCCTGAACCTGATTACATTTGTACGCCATTCCTCTATTACAGTTTGTCTAACAACATTGAGAGATAAAAAGGGTTCTAACTCTAAACAGTCTAGTGAATGCTGTCAATTATCATTCTTACAAAGAAAGCTGTGCAAAGAGCAGGTGAAACATTTAATTAAAACATTTTTGAACTGCTATGAAAATGCAACCAGCATCTTTGAACGATGCTGATGTTGGAACATAAGAAAAGCATAGAATATAGAGCCTTTTTTTGTCTGACTGTGAAAATGTGAGTGTATATAATCACACAGTGTGGGTATAATCAAGTGTAAAATAACTGGAACCACAGTTTGTTGAGTTGAGTGAAGCATGTTTTAAACCAGAACTAATCTGATAGGCCTTTAATAACAACACCCCTTCGAATGCACAAGTCTAAAATCTGCATTTACATTTCATTAGTACTATTTACAAAGGGATGACAACTGAAGCAACACAAGGAGGATTAGAACAATGATGGCATGTATGTTGGTTATAGTGTGTGTGTGTGTGTGTGTGTGTTTGTGTGTGTGGTAGCTAGCCAAATGGGATCAGTTTGTGTTTCCACGCAGAAGACAATGACTGTAACTGCATCTTGGATCGTAGATGTATAAAATGTAGCTGGCATAGACAACCCTATGATTTTAAGCAATCAACCTCTGCCTCTTTCCCTGGAATCCTACCAACACGTGTATTCTCTTTCAGCAGCTCTTTATGTCTGTACTTATTGATTTAATCACCACTAATAAAGAACGGATGCAGCGTTTCTTCACCGAGATTCCCTGGTGGGGTAGCAAATTCTTTACAGTACATCATGTCATTCTATGTTGTGTTGTCTCATTTATACTCCAACACCAGAGCGGAGACAGCTGTGGTTGGAATGGTTTCAAGAACTAAGAGACGCTGACCAGTTATTCGTAGTGCATACAGTAGTTTTACACAAATGACCATTATAACTGCTTTTTGTAACACTGTCAGAAACGTGTAAAATTGTGCCAATGTTGTGGGGCTTTCAACCTCTAACTTTATTACTAAAACACCTGTGGAAGCTAGATATGTTACACAGGTGCTTAGATATCACTGAGGATTTGGTGGCTCAAAAGGTTCTCCAACTGAACAAAAAGAAAGCTACTACTACTACTACTACTCTATTTATTTATTCACTTTAGAAAAAATTCAAATTCATTGTTGACTCAAGAAACCTCTTTGGACTGCCAGCAGATTGTTCAGAACATTTCTACAAGGCTTCTCTCAAACTCCTCTAGTTGTTCCCACATTACATTGTTGGTCTTGGTTTTGACTTAAGGGGTTAACATACACATACAGCAGAATACTTTAAAGAACTAGGGGCACTGAGGTCATTTGATTGGGGCCTGCTGGGTGTTTATCATATGCTGTATAGCAGCGAATCTTTGACAATCTTTGTTGAAAGCAGAACTAATGGTAGTGAACTGAATTTACGTATTGCTTTTATAGTCATATCCCATGATCACTGAGAGCATTTTATACTTGAGCTAAAAAAACACACAAGCTCTCACAAATGCACACACATTCATAAACCAATACGCAAATTGGTAGGCAACTTTAGATTTAGTGACTTGCCGAGGCGCACATCAACATATGCCAGGAGGAAGCTGGCATCAAACACACAACTTTCAGCTGCAGGCGCTCTCAAGGCAATGTTTTCCAGCCACATTTTTCTTTGTATTTGGCAAGCATAGTCCTTACTTGTTTGCTTTGAATAAAAAAAATTTGACCCCCCCCCCAAAAAAAAGACATTTTATTTTATTTTTGACAATACAAAAAACAGACAGAAAAAACAACTATATTCAAGCATGTGGATTTTCTTTGGTTTTTGCTTACCTAAAATAAAACTTTATCCAAATTTTTTTCTAGGACTACAGCTACTTTATTGTAAATATGTGAATCTTTTTCATCTTTTTTATTGTTTATTGAGGATCAAATTATTATATACTTAACCTTTTTAAACGGGTAATTTTAAAGAAACATGAGGTACCAAATTACAGATACAAAAATATTAGAATTTATGGTCAGTTGAGATTTGGATTGGCTTGGTATCATGTTAGTGCAACAACAAAAGTAATGCACTAGCATGTCTTGTTCTAATCGCAAGAAGCAAATTTTTTTTCTGTCGCCCAATCAATGCACGATGTTCTTTGACACCAGTAGTAAATCATTATCCTATGGACCTACAACTGAAACATGCCCAAGAATGGTGGGGTACGGGTCAGTTCTTTGGGTTGCTGTTCTGTACAGCTCAGTGGAAACCAGTGTTGGAAGTAACAGCATTTAAGCATGCTTTTAATATATTACTGAAATGTTTCAGGTTTTCCTTCAATAGCTCAAAGATCATGTAACCAGGTCACACCAAATCAGTATCAAAATGTGTTACTACAACCAGTTGGATAATGCTCCGTTTACTGTGCAATATTATAGATACAGAGATTGGCAAAATTTGATGGAAAGATTAACATTTGTTTAATTTTACCCACATTTTTCTGTCTTAGTTTTGCACTTTAATGAAAAGTGTGTGATTACGTATGTTCAGTATTTACTTTTTATATATGTTTATATTTCTGCATACAGCTTCGATCTTATTGAGTCAAGTTCAAATACCAAATTTTCTTACACTGTATGGTGTTTTTTATTCGTCATTCAGTAACATAAATATTTGACGTATATGTATTATAGAACGTAACTGCGTTATAGAACAGAAATAACATTACAGTCACTTTGCTGAGTAACTAATTACTTTTAAAGTGTGGTAACTGAGTTACCAACTCAATTACTTTTTGGAAAAAGTCATTTGTAACTATAACTACTTAATTTTTAATGAAGATGCTCAACACTGGTGGAAACTATTCATAACTAACTAGCTATTTTTTTTGTTGGTTTTTTGTTTTGAACTTAAATTTGACAAATGTTTCACCCAGTATTTTTGAAATCGGGAGGCCTGGAAAACTGGTCTTTCTCCTTGCCAGAAAAGTTTCAGAACCACTGATCATGTCAAAACTAAAATAAGATGTAGAGCGTAAAACGTCTTAATTCCTCAGCCAGCTGGGTGGACCTCTGCTACCCATGATGAACAAACATCCAGAGGGGGAAAGGTAATTAGGATATTAGGTCTGCACAGTATGCCCAATGCTGACAGGAACCAATAATTAGAGAAAATATGGAATAACAGGGACATCCTTAAAACTGCAGGCTACCAAAACTCCAACATTGACACTAAAAGAGTTGCAAGAATTTTACGTTAGTACTGTATGCTGTATTCTTCATCTCTGGATAAAACAATAGGTTTTGAAGGACAAAAGCATTTTCTTTTCAAAAGAAACATCCAGATGTGGCTAATATATTCCACAACAGAGAATATGTTGGGGTTTGATAAAACCAAACTGAAAAAATGTCCTTTAACTCCAAAACAGCACAGTATATCATTGAAAATACCCTTTGTCCATGATGGAGTATGGTAGTCACTGTGTCATGTTCTTGAGCTACTTTTCATATGGAACAGTTTGTTTGTTTTTTCTAAAAGGTTGATGTCACGAATGATTTTAAATACCAGTCATCCCCTAGCCTAGATGTCTGTTAGAAAGACAGACACCTGCCTTATCTCCTCAAGTCCAAACAGCCAAAATCAACCAGAGAGGGACTTTAACAGCAGAAAATAAAATTTTGGTATGGACCAATTCAATTCAATTTATTTATACAGTGCAGATTCAGAAAAGATGTCTGTGGGGGTCACCTGGTAAGGGCTGTGGACAGGACGGGACATGTCATCTCAGACATATTTGTAGGAACTGTTGCAAAGTGGAATGGGAAAGACACAATATAAGAATCTGACAGAACCGAAGAAAACTGAAACCTGAAAGATGTTTTGACAAAATATTAGTCGAGGGATGTGGACTCAGAGATGTATAGCTTTGACAATAATTTACAAAATGTTATTTAAATGTTATCAAAGGGTAGGAAGGGTTTTTCAATTGTTTGCCATGTTTTAATTTTATTATATCAGGAGTAACGGTGTAACAGGGTTTTGAAATACACTTTATATTAACAATATATTGCTAAATCAGGTTTAAAATGCCTTAAAGATTTTATAGCAGTCTAGGATTTCCAGACTAGACTCCCACCCGCATGTTTAAGTGTGTGTGCTTGACTGACATCTGCATCTGCATGATCCACTGACCATTTGTGTTTCAACAGTTGTGGCTAGTTAAGCCAAGAGTATTTGTCTATGAGATATCATGTGTGAATTATCACCTCTAATGAGAACATTTACACTATCTTGTCACATACCACATTAATCCACCTTTCATGGGCCACACCCAATAAATTTCTTTGACACTGAGTTATTTTGGCTCCATGTGTCTCTTCTTAAAGACCACTGGCTCCGTATTTTTTTGTATGCCATGAAAGTAGAAGTTGAAGTGGAATCGCTATAAATATATTTCGGTGCTGTCTTCATAACTATCGAAAGTGTTGTAACTGAATAAGCAGGCTTACAACTAGCTTAAACTCTGTTTATTTAATTAAATATTAAAATTAAGAGCCAAACCACTAACATATCTAAGTATCATTTTGGGGGAATATTGTAAATGTAAATACATAGTAGACCCTGCTTTTCTGATAATGTCACATACATATATTTTTTTTTTTATAAGAAGGAAAATAAAACCCAATGCTGATAATGTGACTGCAGCACCTGTTCTGATCAGGCTTATTTTCAGCATGGCACTCCAGCTACTCAAGAGCTGTCTTTAGTTACCATGGTGATACAGTTTCAGACCAAACAGTCTGGGTCTAGCTTTGGTTTTGCTTTTCCAGCCACATTCATGCTCAGATCTTGTGTCATTACGACTATAAAGAAAAGCTGGACTTGGGGTGTTGTGATTTTCAAATGTGTGTCATGGGTTAGATGGAGAGGCAAGAAAAAGAAAATATAAAAAAAAATTCACAAAATTCTCTCTTTTATTTTATTTACAATATCCTGTCTTTGGCATTTCAGGCAAAACATATAGATTTTTTTTTTGTCTAAATGTACCAGTGCAGATTTTTTCTACATAAATAATATGTGAAGATTGTGTCCATATTACGTGATTTACTTTATTAAATGAAGAATTTATCCTGCAACATGGCAGACAGGCGACATTGACTTGATGGTAACCTGTTTCTATGACCTTCAGTCATTTGGATTATATGCTTGTAGGCAACCACTTGTGTGTTTGTATCTGTTTGGTTGGGTGGGTGTATGTGGGAAATGACTGCAATTGTGTTGAGTGGGTCAAAAAGCAAGGAGGTGTACAATTGTTAAGAGTGGAGAGAAGGGTGGAAGGCCTGCAATGCAAGAGCAGCATAGTACAGTTAAGCTGGTCATGGAAATTTGCAACAAAAGCGGGCCACATCAAGGCCAGTCCCCAATCCCACAGTCAGTACGTTAATATGCAAATTTTAATCAAGCTTTTGGCAAAAACTGAGCTAATACCTTACCATACTGTACCAACTTTATTTATAAAGCTTATTTTATGACAGAAGGAGAGCTGACCAAAGACCTTAACCAGACTGGGTTCCTTATTCCAAGTTTACATGTCAATCAGAAAATCAAATTATTGAATGAAGTGCATTCCCCCTCCGCCATGTGGCGACATGTACCCTTTTACATCAGCATTCTATCAGTTGGCCTAAAGCGCCACACCTATATTAAACAGATGCTGACAACAGAGAAACAGGCAGAATTAAAACGGGATATGTAGAATGAGCAAATAAATGGATAACAACAATGTTCCAGTACAGTACATTTTGTACATAAAATACTATAATGCTTGATTGTGTTACATTCGTTGTTGCTGCTCGTTCCAGTGTTGTTATTCCCACTTCCACAATCTCGCTAATTCCTGAACACAGTATGCCAAAAGCTCAACTAAGGCCCCGTCCACACTACTGCGTTTTCGTTTATGATTACAGGTGTGTTTGTCCAAGGTGTATCGTGGCTGAGGTGTGCAAGATGCATCCACTTGCTGACTTCAACCAGTCTTCAGTGTTTGGAGAATGTATGCTAGGGCTGGGCAATTAATCTTGTTTTAATCGAAATTCCGATATTAAAAAGCTGATCATGATAATAACGACATGTGTTTTAATGCTAACTGACCAATCCAGTCAAAGCACTGCCTTTTTGTTAAGATAACTGGCCAATAAAGTCGCAAAAAAACATGTAGTACTTAGAAGCAGGAGGCCCACCTGGTAGGTAAAACGGAAGTGCCGTGTCAAGAGTGTTCAGCTGGTGAAGAATTTTGAAGGAAAATTGACAACAAGGAAGATGATAAAGATGACCAACCACAGAAGAGAACAGTCCAATGACATTGTGGAAAGAAGTGGAATTGTGAGCTCAGTGGTTTGGAAATGGTCGGGATATTTCAGAGAGCGCAGCAACCAGACTAAACTGATCTGTAAAATCTGCCGATGGACTGTTTCAACAAAGCTAAGTAATACAACAAATCTATTTAATCACCTGAAGTCCTATCAGCCCTCTGAATGCAAAGAAACACAATTTTGAAATGATGTGATGTTAGCAATGCAACAGTAGCAGGATGCGCACTCTGTATGTGACATTAAGAGTGAAGGCTATATTTAATTGTTTTTAATATTATTGTTTTGATAAGATAAAATCCAACCAAAAATCGAAATAGCTCAATATAGTGGAAATAATCGTGATTATTTTATTTTCAAAGTCGCCCAGTCCTAGTGTACGCTACCTTTGTCATGATATCAACTCGTCCTTTCATTTTTTTAAATCAGCTGACCATCTGGCGATTTAAGTTGAATGCCTCTATAAGAGCTTCCAAGTGGTCAAATCATGAGTTGCATGAATCAGAAAGCAGATTGGGCTGCTGTCAGTTGGAGCAACTCCACAAATACAGAAATACAGAGGCAGATAGAGAAGATGGGATTAAGCCATGTGTGCACTGCAGTATATATGGCGTCTCAGAGATGTGACACTCATCCCATGGAATCTTTGGATGTGATCCAAAAATCTGTGACAGCTTGTAGTCACCGGTGATCAGTTTTCATATAATACAGGATCAGATGCTGCTAGAGCAATATTTACCTAAAAGATAGTGTCTTCCTACAAAATTTATACACAAGAAAGGCAGGCACTAGCATAAAAAGGATATTAAAGAACAATTTATAGCAGAATTAAGTTGAATGTTGGTGAGCAGGTTCAATGATCACTACATACCAGTGAGTTGTGAAACCTAGTAGGGTAAAAATGAGACTTGCCCAAATATGAAAGCAGTATAAATATTGCAATGTATTGTATTATTTTTTAAAACAAATAATAAATAAACACATACGGAAAAAACTATAAAACAGATAATTGATCCCCCTGGATACACTTTTTATAACTGTAACTAATTAAAATGTACATATTATATTTCTATACACAACATTATATTACTACCTGATATATTTTCCATGTTCATAGCACAGCCAGTCTAATCTTTGGATATAAGCAGATGGCTGTTTCTTACATTATGGAAGAGGTCAGGAAACAATATCTGTGCAAGATATTTGTTTTAAATTACATCAAATTTAATTTGGATTTTCACCCCCAGGCATAGATCTCCACTGTCAAAGCTAAATATATATTTTGTCTGGTTTTCTGCCACATATCCCAGGTGAGGGTTATTTAGCAATTAGATTAAATACCTTGCATTGGCATAATATGTAACCCAGACATGTTAACAAGAAAGTGATGTAGGAAAAATAAAATATGCAGCTCATTTTATATCTCACTGCTGTTAGACCACATTTAGAGAATTACACAACTATAAACTAAAAATAAAACAGCAAACTTTAATGAGTCCTAATAATATGCTTCTCATGATGTTCAAACAGTTTTTTCTTTCATGTTTGGTAGGTGATAGCAGCCATTTGTTAACGCAAACACTTCCTGTATAAAGACGCGGTTTCCTTCTGGCCGTTATTTTTACTTATCAAACAACATGAGGTGTTTTACTGACTGAGAGAGACAGTGCTGTCTGACAGTGCTGCCAAGTTATTTAGAGAAGACTAAACTTATATTTCTGTCTGCTAAGTGAATGAATCCAAGTTAGTGAGTTGAAACAATTCCTTCTATACCTTTTTAGACATTTACTACAGCCATAAAGCTGAATAAAATGATTTGAAAAAATTAAAATATGCACACAAACACATGCACCTTAAGTGAGGTGTATGTGAAGTAGCCTTCTTGTAGCTAACTGAATGGTAGTGAACAGCAACAGGTGATGAGAGGCAGAGCTGCAGTATATCCTCAACATATCCAGAAGGATAAGGATAACGCTAGCACTTCCTCTGGCATTTCAGTAAAATAATACAGCGGACTCCTGCCTACTTTTGGTTCAGTTTTAACAGATTCACCTGTTCGCTGATTTTTCTGTGCAAAATAAGTCACTATTATTGGTAGAAAATTAATCTATTCACATTTCTTTCATAAAACTTATCTAAAACAATAGAAGAAAACGTAGCTTTGGAAGCTACAAAATTCTTAGGCAGAATAGTACTTGACAAGTTATTTGCTGGCAATTACAATGCAGACAATCCAGAAGTGCCTTTTCTTTCCCGCAGTTTGGGTGTAACTCCAAAGGCTGAGATGCTTGTTTTTAAATTGATGCTTGGACGGTTTATACTGCGTGTTAATGTATACTTACGTATATTTTGTGTTTGAACAATTAAAATAGGCAGTTATTAGTTAGAGGGGTTCTTAAATATTTGCAGATTTTAGCTATTCCTGGGCAGCTGTGGTTCCTAACTTGTGTGGTCTCGGCAGATCACCGCTTATGCTAAGCCTGGTTCTACTGGAGGTTTCTTCCTGTTAAAAGGGAGTTTTTCCGCTCCAGTGTCGCTTCATGCTTGGTCAGTGTGAGGGAATGCTGAGAAGTCATGACGCAATCTTCTGTGGTTCTCTAATTCCAAAATTAAACTTTGTATTGCAAATAACCCTTCATGTAAAGTGCCTTGAGATGACATCTGTTGTGAAATGGTGCTATATAAATAAACTGACCTGAATTGAATTGAATACTGGGGTACTGCTGTACTTCACACTCTAGGAACTATACGACGGTACACCGTGGCCTTTCAGAACCTTGGTAAACTTTGATAACAGTAACCTGCCCTGCCTCAACTGTTAATGGTAATATTTTAATTCGATCAACATTTTTCTGTAATATTTACATTTTTAACTTCGAACCTGAATCTCTTTGAAGACAATGTGGCCAGAGTTAAAGATTAGGGTGATGGATAGGAAGCACTAGAAACTCAAAGACTCAGAGCTCTTAACCAAACATAAATTGTTAAAAATAAGTGTAAACATTATGAGGGTTCAGGAAAGGCTGTATTGCTGTAATGCCAATGGAGATGTTAGAGATTATTTGACTGATAAAGGAGAAGGGTTTACATATTTCAAGGGTTTACATATTTTTCCGTTTTTTTCAGTTTTCATTCAGACGCTCATCATCAACTCGATTAAATTCAGCCTTGCCATTTCATTGAATAAAATTACATAAAAAAGAGATTTATTTGGGTACTCCTTTTACATTATTACATTTATTAGTCGTTTGAGAGTTTTAATCAGATATAAACTTCTTGATTGAATAGAAAGAAACTTAAATCTAAATCTGTAGTAATAATATTTTGGGCTAGCCTCTATCTGTATAAACCTATATTTCTGAGGTACTAGTGTGGTAAAACTAAATTGTACAATTGTACATATTACTGTATCATATAAGTCTTCATTAGACTTCAATTACACAATGCATTTCTGGAATTCAAAACGATTTAATTAGATTGAAAATCACTTTATTGATCCCAGAAAGAAATTGACACTTTTTGACAATTTACATTCATCCATTCACGGTGTACAATTAAGTCTGATTACCTTGTTTCCAGAGGCACATTGCTACCCAGCACCCAGCTGTCTTGCAGCGGGACGCTCTCGGGTGGCGTGGTCTGCAGTTCGGCTGGTGATTGGCCGGCCACAGGGGCCGGACTTCCAGTAGGAGGGGTTAGTTGGCGCGAGGAGTTTAGGTTCTGGCCAACGTGGTGCGTTGAGCCCAAGGCTTGGTTTAGAGAAGTTACTGAGGGCTGCTGGCGGTGAGGCGGCGGTACAGGAGGCAAGGCAGAGCCATGGTGATTTGATGGTTGTTCTGTTAACAACAATACAAGGAAGAAATTTGAACAATTGAGTTTGCATCTTCACAATCAACAATCATAATTTGTGTTGTTTCCAATTTTTGACTGGGAAAGATTTATCCAAAAACTAAACTTTCTCTATCCCAAAGATTTTTGGGTATTTTTGTGGTTTAAAGGAATTGTACTGCTCGTCCCACAAATTAAAATACCCACAATTCCTTTACACTCATCTTGAAATGCCATATTTCTACAATAATATTTCAAATTATAGAATCTACATTTGGAATCTAGAAGGAAGGAAGGAAGGAAGGAAGGAAGGAAGGAAGGAAGGAAGGAAATAACCTTTTCAGATTGTTTAGGAACTGTGTTAACAGAACCCTTCATTCCTCAGATAATAAACATCACCAATAGAGACTTCTGATGTCAGCATTAATGAACTGCAGAACTTTACATGTTGCTGCTTCACTGAAGCTGGTGAGAGCAGTAACTCAGCTCTGAACTCAGCCATGCTGAATACTGATTAGAGGCTGGTGGTCACAAATCACGGTCGGGTTTTTGTAAAAATATTTACTTAAAGCTGACTCGCCTTTAGCTCTCTCTATTGCCTTTTTTTCCCCTCAATGCTTTTCCGATCCTTTGTCTGTCCTCTGGATGCGCTGAGTGAAATGAATGGCAATGCAAGATTTGATTTGCATAAAGAGCATCACATCTCCATTTCCCAGCCCTGCTGTTATGTTGTCAGCACAGCCTTCACTGGACCGCACAGAAAACAAAGACAGAAGACAAGAGCAGAGGGATGGAACAAGGAGAGCTTTGTGGTCTGATTTAGAATTTCTACCTCTCAATTGTTGACACACCAAATTGATAGATAGATTCAGCATACATTTGAATAACTTAAAACAACAGTTACAGGAACTTTACATTACAGAACCTTCAAAAAGTCTGAACTAATTAACTAACTAGTCTTCATCCCAGGTCCTTGAAATCTACCGGGCTTTAGAGTAATCCCTGCTCCAACACAGCTGAATCAAATTAATAGCTCATAACCAGGTCTTCGCTAGGGATGCACCGATACCGATACTGGTATCGGTTATTGGCCCCGATACTGCCTAATGTACTGGTATCGTTTAAACTTGACCGATACCATGAACCACTACTCAAAATGGGGAAAATCTGCAACAAATTCACCAAAAAAGATTAATTTTACACTTGAAATTTTATTTTTGTGGTCATTTTATATTTTACATCTGTTATTTTGTCTCAGTTATGTTTAGTTTGTAAAGTCTGGTGCCTTCAGTCTTTTCAAGAAAGGCACCAGTAGTTATACAGTTTATTAATTCAGCAATATGTGGCAAGGGGCACCCAGGCGGGATTCGATCCCACGACTCCCACGTGAAGGTAATGTGCGCTAACCAGTCAGCCAAAGGGATATCCCTGTGGCCAAGCAGCCAGGGCACATCATCTATCAGAGCCATAATGACAGGACCTCCACACTGTCAGAAATAGTATCGGATCGGTATCGGGTATCGACAGATACACAAAATTCAGCCATCGGTATCGGGACTGAAAAAGTGGGATCGGTGCATCCCTAGTCTTCGCCAGCCATTTTACTGAGCTGCGTTGGGATGCATCTAAAACCTGAAGGACAGCAGATTTCAGGGACCAGTGTTAGAGACCACAACTTTAACCTCTTTTTAATAAGCCCCCCCCCCCCAAAAAAAAAATAATAAAAAAGTTGGTGAACACCAGTAACTAAACTAGCTGAAGAAGACGCAAGCACTAAAACTCTCATGTTGCCTCCAACGGATATGCCAGTGTTGCTAAACTGTTTTTGACTAGTATACCTCTGGAGCAATATTATCATACCACAAGTACCCCCTTAGTCAAATATGTTGGTGATTCTCCAAAAGTAGAGTGTACAAATGATAGATAAATGAAAATCATTTTATTAAACCTCCCAAACCTTTTTATCATTTTCACTTCAAATTCTATATATTGAATAAGGAGCATCTGACATTAAATACTAAATATAAGTAAACCTTCTTTTGATATAACAAAAACTGGAGCTCTTTTGAATACAGTAAATCTCCTTTAAACAGACATTGATACATAACACAAAAAATACCTATATCAGTTTTACTTCAGCCTATCTTTATTGAGACACCTGAGCTTTCTTATCCTTGAGAAGCTCTGATAGTTCAGTGGGCAAAGTGTTCAGGCTGTTCTCTCCATCACGTTTGTTCCTCTGCTGGGTTTATTTTTCATTCAGGTATTTATTAAGCATAACACATCCCAGCCTGATTTTCTTCTACCAGGGTGCAGGGCGCAGGAAGCTAAACAATTAACCAAGCAATATCAGCCTATCCGAGTCCCAGTGTAATTGTATGAAGAGCAGAGCAAGCAAAACTGTTTCAAATCATTAGCAATAAGCTAACTTAGTTGGAAACAGATAACAAAAGTTTCTGGTTAAGTATATGTGTCAACATCAAAATAACATTTAATAAATGTGCTAAATAAAAATGCAACTATAAATCAAAAAAATAAGTTTTTGTTTTTCTATTTTCTGCTAAATTAAAGAATTGATTTCAAGATATAAATTTTTGTTTAAAATGTATATACATATTATACATATAGCACTATCATAAAACAGGTTCTTTTTACCCATTTCATGATGAGTATTTTATAATGAGTACAGGGTTTTTCCTGCGTTCAAATTTTCATGCCGGCCACCTCCAGCTAATTTTGTGCCGCCCCAGCCTGATATCGCTTTCCCCCCAGCTATATGGATGTTATTTTAATTGCAGTTGCAGCGTTGCGCCACTATGGAGGCGCTGTATAAGCAGTTGTGCAGTGGGAAGAGCTAAATTAACTACAAAAAAAAAAAAAATCAAATCGTCAAAGCCGTTCTAGGAAAGCAGTCCCACTCTCCATTAAGTCCCATCGTAACGAAATTTGGTTGCAGTTCCACCAGAGTTCCACTGGGGGTGATCACCATGAGTGCAAGATGGATGAGAGTCTATGAAGCTAGACGGCTAAATTTGTCTCTTTGACCTGATTGGCATTGAGAAATCTTAGATTTGATTGTAGGTTTTGCAAGTTCAACTTGGGTTAAACGTCAAAAGTTGAATGAACGAGTACTTATGTCCTTTCGTTTTCTTACAAGTTGAGTTGTTGTTGCTCATAACTCGCTAATTTTGCTAATTACCGTTTTTGGTCAGTGAAGGACAGATTACATCCAGATGTACCGCTTGACGGCATTGTAGCATCCAAAGTGATACCAGTATGTTAAGGCAGACTTTTTCGCTAAATTTTTTTTTCAACCTAACAACTTTTTTGGGGGTTGCTAGCACTGTTATCTGCCTATGGTTATGTATGTACTGTGAAATTTAAATGAAAAAATAAGGATTGCCGTAATGCAGTATTTCTGGTCGTACGATGTGTATGACGTCATTAACAGTTTAAATTACGTTTTAAAGCAAATAAGTGACTCTAAAAAATCTAATCCCCAGCAATATGTCATTTATTTGCATCTTGTTTCAAAAGAAATGTTCAAATTACTAGACAAAAAATTATATTCTGAGAAAACTGGATTTTGAGGGGTATTGCTCCATAGACCTCCATTCATTCATTCTCGTCATGAGAGCGCCCTCATATGGAACCAGAGTGGAACTCCACCTAGTTCAGAACCCGGAAGTACCAAGAGAGTCGGAGTTGTCTCTTTATTAGAATTTCTCCGAAATCGTGTTTGGGTTTTTATCCATAGACTGTAAAAACAGTGTTTCCCACTAGTTGGTGCTATCGGTGTCCTGATTTCCCCCGGCTCTTCAACCAGGTAAATATTGTTTTTTTGTTTTGTTTTTTTTTGCATCTAAGCATGTCATGTTTATTTTTCTTTTTTAAAATCTTCCATATCAGAGTAACATTAACGGTTTTTAGCGTTGCAGATATGGCTGGGAAAATCAGCCACTACTTTAAAAAGCGACCTCATGAGGAGAGTCAGGAATCCAGGTGAAACAGAGAAAAAAAAATTCTGAACAGAACTGGCAAAAACAGCAAAGGTTGCAAAGGGAGTGTGGATAAACCCCCACAACTTAACACACTTTCAGTTTAAAGTTGGCACCTTATTTTTGTTTGTATATTGTTTTAATAAAATAATGCTTTAACATGATAATTATCATATTCTTATTAGAACGCTTCACTAAAAAACATGTTGCCTGTAAAAAAGTGAGTCAGTTGAATGCACAGAATACATGCATGTGTTGGCGCATGATCAGAACAGTACCACCTCTGCCTCAATTTGAGCAAGGAAAAACCCTGATGAGTATAATGATGAGAATTTCACGATGATTCTTACATGCCCATCCCAACAACACATTGTTGTGATTAGTTGCATTTTATAATGCATCATATAACAGCTGCATCTAATTGTGAGGCCACCTCTGCACTTAAACAGCTTATAACCGTTGTGGAGCTAATGTGGGAAAAAAATAATAAATTTCAATTGTTCCTACATTGAGAGATACAGCAGACAGAAGTTAAATGTGAATAAGTGTGAACAAGTGTAAATAAAGAGTTACTCTATTGTTAAATCATTTTCAGTATGTAAATCACATCCACACACAACAAACATGCTTCCCAAACCCAAATTGCAAATACATTCACCAATCTAAATTGCCTTTGGACTTTAACATATATAGTAGATTTATGATTGCTTTGGAGAATGTGTCTTATTGCAGCACAAATATAAATACCCACAGTTAAAAAAAGGATGAAAGGAGGGTACATCAAAGGTGGGAAAGAAACAAGCAACAAACAGTAGAAAATATAGAGAAATGTAATATTGGCTAATAAATGAAGATTAACAGACCGCAAAGAAGTTAATCTGTTGGTA
Organism: Apricaphanius iberus; assembly: GCA_028564705.1. NCBI lineage: Eukaryota > Metazoa > Chordata > Actinopteri > Cyprinodontiformes > Aphaniidae > Apricaphanius > Apricaphanius iberus. The sequence goes on from JAPXFQ010002058.1 coordinate 654,150, forward strand.
CAAAATGTGATAATTAAAATGAAGAAGAATGACCAGAATAAAACCAGAATACTCCAGTAAAACAGCATGTGATGCTTAATTCCTGAACAGCTACATGTTTGTCGTTCTATATTTTCAATATTTTCTAATCCTCTTTATCAATATCATCTTAAAATTAGAGAAGACGAAAAATTGAAAAAATATCAAAAGATCTTCAGAAAAATATCACTGACCTAAAAAAATATTAGCAATTTCTTTTCTTGTTAAGTGCTTCAGAATCAGCACACTATACCTTTCAATGCAAATACTTTTTCTTGTTGTTTTAAAAAGTGCTCATGGAAAAACTTGACATTTCTTAAACAATCAGAGTCAGGTTCTTTAGGCATTTTTAGGATTTCACACAGTATGTTGATCAACATTGCGGAACACGGAGTGTGCACAAACAGAGGCATCACTCAAACCTCCCAACCCTTCTATTATAAAAAAAACAAAATTATACAGTATTTAGTCATCAGGGGCAACTCTTATCCACATGAGCTCTTCAGTCTTCTTGTCCCACTCCTGGAGAACCAGTCCATTCCAGTCAGTTAGCAAAGCATGAAATCTCGCTGCTCTGACATCTGTCGCCTGGTTATTCTGCACCACTTATCACAGACATGATGAACAGCAGGCTTTATTTTCCTACATGGCCTGCTGTCCTGGATGTTACTTATACAAAGACAGGGAATAATTTGTTAAATCCTAATTAAATAAAAATATTCACACAATAGCCGACATGTACCCCGACATGGGGTTCACTTATTATCTTCTCCATGTGGAAAGAGAAGCTCGATTCAAACTAACCCCTCATGTTTATTTACTACTTCACGGGTTGGTTAATGCAGCCCCCACCTGTCTAGTTCTGTCCGAGTTCCTGTTAATTCCAACCATTTTTAGTTATGTTCTGCTTCAGTTTATCAAAGGATTCAGTGGCTTTACAAGGTGCACACACCTACGTCAAAATGTCAGGTTCATACATTGTAAAAAAACAACAAAAAACAAACATAACACATTTTGAAACGTTTTCCACATACATCGCAAGACAATTAGTGTATAATTTTAGCAAAAACTAACATGTATTAGAGGAAAATATACATAGTAAGAATCAGCAATAAAGTGGTTGCATTAATGTGCACAACTAAAAAAATACTAAAACACCTTTTCATTCAGTCTTAGCCTTTCTGAGTGGTTTGCAGAAATGTTATCATGCAAAGGTTTCAGCTGCATAGTGGCGTAGTTGGTATCAGTGTTGCCTTGTAGCCATAAGGTCCTAGGTCTGAATCCCTGGGGTTTTTCTGCATGGAGTTTTCATGTTTTTTCCAGTGCATGTGTGGGTTCCTTCTAGGTAGTTATTTCCACAGTTCAAAAACATGACTGTTAGGTTAAATGGTCTTATTAAATTGCCCTTAGGTATGAAGTGTGTGTGTGCATGGTCGTTTGTCCTGTGTGTCTCTGCGATGGACTAGCAAGTCCAGGGTGTACCCCGCCTCATTATTGTTGCAGATAGGCAGCAGCCCCCCTCGCAACCCTGCACAGTATAGACAGCATAGATAATGGATGGATAGATGAAGGTTTTAGTCAAAGGAGGTATCGAACAGAATATAAAACATTAGGCTGAAACTAATCAGAGAGGCTGCTGAAAGGTTCTCCAACACTGACTGTGCTGCAGGAAATTCCAAGAAGGACCAGGTTTGTGTAACAGCTGCAAAAATCTCCTGTAACTTCAGGAGAGAATGTGCCAAATGGAAATGTAACCACTGAGTTACAATTCCTAATAATATATTTGGGACAAAAACAAGACTACAGTCAGATATGGCAGTTGCAGCATCATGTCTGGAGTTATGTTTCTCCAGATCGAACTATGTTTTTAGACAAAAATATGAGCAGTTCCAAATAGCTGTCAGACTTGACCCAAAACCACTGAAGCTGGAGATGAATAGGGTTACATTTTTCTGGATCGCAGTTAGTCCAAGTATAAATCAAAATCAACCAAAGAATAACTTCATGAGAGAAAAATGAAAGTTTTGGAATGGTCTAGTCAGAGTCCAGCATTACAGTAAATCTGACAAAAACCGAAGAGACAGCTGCTAGGTAGAGAAGGCAAAGATTACCGAGCCAAGACGTGGAAGGCTTATGGACTTTAACCACAGAAAACTAGATGCTGAAATTGAATCTAAAAGGTAGTTCATCAAAGATAGTTTAAACCTGTACACACTTATTTACCGAGCTTGCTGGAGCTTTTTAGTTTTTAATATGTTTGTTTCCAACAGATTTATTTGCTCTTCATTTAGATAGGTCACCAGAAAAATGCCACATAAAGGCAAAAAAAGTTTGGAAAAGATTCACCTTTTGAATTTATTAAATTACAAAACCTGGGACTTTAACAGTGATGTGTGTAGTTTGAGAGTTATTGATCATGTCTCACTAAGATGTTACAGAAAGAGTTATAATGCACATCATTGAAGGAGGCCAAAACCAGACATGTAAGTGCCTCTGTAAAATAGCAGATTTTTTCAAAAAATTAATTCTGTATGACATAACACTGGTAATGACAGATGACTTGGCTTGATAAAAATGTCAGGGAGGCTGAAGCTGAGGTCACACTGCAAGGTAAACTTCCTCACTTTTTGACAGAAATTGGATGAGATGGTGACGAAAAGCAGGTCAATTTGGAACAAGAGATGACACAGGATGTAATTTAAAAGTTTCTGAAAGCCCAAAAATTGGCAGTGACATTTAGATGAAGTGGAAAGAAAACAATATAAAGATCATAGAAAGAAAGAAAGAAAGAAAGAAAGAAAGAAAGAAAGAAAGAAAGAAAGAAAGAAAGAAAGGCATGAGTGAGACGCTCAGACAAAAGAAGAGGACAGAACTGATCCTGTAGCAAGTATAAGAGTCGCTGACATACTAAGAGAGGTCAGTACAAGAGTTAAGACTCGTGTTTCCTGAAGCATGAAAACTCATTCCACCTCTGGACTCCCAGCAAGGAAAGAGAACTGCCTTACTCCAAAGCCAGATGGAGGCGTTGTGGTGATTAGATGAAAAACACCTCTTCCTGCTTCCAACAAGCATAAAAAAAACAGGTAAACACAAAAACAAGATGCAAGCATGAAAAGGTGGGATGCATATTATGGAGCAATATTATTATATTGTAGCAATAAAAACTACAAACATTAAAAATGCTATTATTCTGTAACAGAAATAGCGACCTGATTTTGTCCAACTAACTGAAAAACACAAACCAGACTGTTTCTACCAGCCTTTGCAACCCCGATACAGAACACATCAGAAATAATAAAACACATTACACTTCCTTTGAACATAAACTTGTTGACAAAGGGCTCTAAATTCAAGTCCATTGACAAATATATATTCATAGGAAAACCCAACGGAAAGCCAGAAATTCTGGGCTTTGTTCCAGGAGTCAAAAACCCACATTCCCCAAAATCGATATATGATAATAGGGGAAAATGCTTCCATCCAGCAGAGCTTATGGTGAATCCAGAAATGGTAATAACAGCAAGTCAGCTTGTAATCTGGTTTCGAAATAGGTAACATGAAAAATATTTGATGAGTTTTTTAAGTTTAGATTAAACCTTGGACCGATGATGTAAATACGAACATGGAATGGAAACAATTACTGAAGCTGGTCCTCCTGATGCTGCAGCCTGGACATGAAGTCATGACTTTGGCACTCTGTCCTGCCAGGGTTATTATTTCAACTTAATGACAACATACGCTGTGATTTTAAAGTGCATGTATGGCCATGTGTGCACAAGTCATATTTCTGTGCATACTTCTGTTTTCCTGGAAAAAGGATCCGCTGAGCAATTGTTATTGTATTATTCACCGAGAGCCGGTAGACTCACACGGTACCTGACTGAATGAATAAGTCTTATCTGTATTTCAGACCAGCAGCTCCACAAAAACATAATGTACACACAAAGCCATGGCAGACAACAACTGCAGCATGGTGCTTATGATCTGTCAGGAGCATCACTGAAGCACATAAAGTAAGCAGATCATAAGCCTTAGTGAGACCAATGGGATTGATATTCATTGCTGTTTAAAATGTGCAGTCAGTTCTTGTTGATCTTAATATCATATTAGATTCTCTGTAAAAGTAAACTGGAGCAGGTAGCTTTTTAACCACAGGACTTTTTAAATAAAAAAATGTAAATTACATAATAATAATAATAATACATCCTAACATGTCCCTTCCTCATGCTTAGGTCCGTCAGAACCGGCACTATGAAACTCTCCTAAAGAACACCACTTTACAAACTATGAAGTTGTGTCACAAATTAGCAGATCCTTTCCGAGCTGCTACTCCATTTCACTTAAAGACTTGGAAAAAGCTTTTTAACATATCAAAACACAGCAAAGCTTCAATTAATCAACGCGTTTCTGTGACGTCCAAGATCCTAACGGTGGGACTCATTTCCCACAATCCAAAATTTTTTTGCCCTGTTTTCCAAGAAATCAGAAAAGATTTCATGACTGTGTTGCATAATCAAAAAATACATAGTTATTCAGAGGAAGAATATCCCGAGCCTAAACTAAAGAGTGTTGGTGATAGAGATGGTGGGAATAAACAGTGTAAGTCTCCATATCATTGCCTCTAATAACCTCTGAATAATGAATAAGTACCAAGACTTGTATGAAAAAATGCATGTCTTTTTGTCCACATTCCCCCCACAACCCTGCAAAGATCTCATGTATGGATAATGGATGAATAGTTGTGGACATTATATGGAAAACACAATGTTTTCAGAGACTATGTTATTAGAATTCAGAAGTTTAAGGAAATGCAATAAATATAATCTGAAATTCAGAAATCTGATCACTGCAACACCCAAAGTTTTATTGAGTATTACTGCCATGGGCAAAAGTTCAGTTTATATATCCTTAAATTCACCCGGAAGCTAAAATAACTAACTGGACGACCTGTTCAGTGAGTACCACACCTTCACCTGATAAGGTCATCAAATAGGGAAGAGTAAAGTCATGAACGAAAGGAGACACCTAACTACATATAAATAAAAATTTAAGGATGATGGAGTACTGTTCTTGAAGTATGTACTTATTACTAATATGGATTTTTCGGTGCAATATTAAAGCAAAACAAAAAAAAAAATTTCGGATACAAGTGATCGTTGTGTCAGTTCAACTCTTCTCTACACAACAAAAGGAAGTCACATTGCAGTATACTAACTCTGAAGTGAACTTCTAAAAGGATTATCATAAAAGATGCAGCCCCCACTTCAAACACAGTGAAAACTACATACCTTCTTAGATGCAGCTTCCTTCTTCTCCTGGAAAACATTAAGCCTGGAATATTGTCTTACAGTCTGACAGATACATGGCATATTCATGATGTGACCTAAAAAGTAGGGTTATGTCCTCTGGCTATAACCTGAGTTCAGTCTGCAGATGTGTGCCTTACTCTGCATAATACTGCCATGTTAAGCAAATCAAGAACATCCCTGCCTACATAGTATGCTTTAAATTTGTTATATGTGGGAAGATAAAATAACAAAACATACCCACTTGTTTGCCTTGCCTATAGAGCAGAATTGATTATGCAACTCTGGGAAGTATTTTGTGGCTCACCGGCTGCAATGATTTGTATAGCTTTACATTTATAATATTTTTTGAGGATCTGAGGCTCTAAAATTATATCCGAACTTCAGGAAAATGCAAAGCTTTTCAAAAGTCTTTAGTTATTAAAAACGTTCACACGAGAACTGCAAACTTCAATGGTTTGTATCATCTGATAGAACAACAACAAAAGGATCCTAATTTTTCTTAATAAAAGTCTGAACTACAAGGTTTTGTGAAGGCCGCACATTTGTTAGAGAACATTGGAGTACAAACATCCACATGAAGACCGAGGAACAAAGCAGGGAAGTTGTAGAGAAATTCAAAGTGGGGTTAGGTTAGAAAACAATGTCCCAAGCTTTGAACGTCTCACAGCGCTCTGTTAAAAAATTCCTTTGAAGATGGAGCAAGGATGGCACAACTGCAAACCTACATAATATACCCAAAATAACAGGTCAGAGAAGAAAAACATTAAACAGACAAGAAGTCAAAACAGTCAACAGTGACTTTGAAGGAGCAGCTTAGATCTAGAACTCAGGTGGGGGAATCTGTCAACAGAGCAACTATTAATCACACAATTATGGAAAGGTGGCAAGAAGGATGCCAAAAGTAAGCCATAGAAGATCCTGTTTGCAGTTACCCACAAGCCATGTAGGAGCAGGCACCAATATGTGGAAGAAGGCGGCAGCATCATGCTGAGTAGATGCCTGCATTTAGCAGAAAACGATGTCCAACGTTTGTAGAAAAATACCCAAAACACCTACAGCAGTAGCTGTAGAGGAAGATGGGTCTAAAAACTAATGACTCAGAAGACTGAATGCCAACGTATAACCACATCTGCTTTATCTGTAAAGACTTACCATTCTACTTCGTAATTGTGTGCTATAGCTTGTGTTGATGTTCAATATAAACAATACATAAACAACAATAAAATACATGAAGTGTTGGGTTGTGTGCTTTGCTTCCTCTATAACTCCTGTTCTTGTTCCTGAAATCCTCGCAGTAAAAACTAAGTATATATATATATATATATATATATATATATATATATATATATATATATATATATATATATGTTATAAATGCTCCATCCAAAAATTACCATTCACATTAAAGAAAAAGAGATACACAGAGACAGCCGGGCAACAACCCAGAGAGAAAGAAAAATGACAGTCATGGAGGTATTAGGCCAAAGTAAAAGTAAAAAAAAAACGAAAAAGGAAGCATGAAATACAAACATAATGGGATGCAGCAAGGATAAGGAAGAAGAGCGCTTAAGAGGGGAACAGCAGCATGCCTCATTGTATCTACAACAACAGGTTGGCTGTCAATGACAATGAGTACTCCAAGATAATTTTAATGGTAGCATTTACAGGAGTAATCCTCTTAGTCACAAGTACTTCTGCAGAGTGTCTGTAGTGCCATTAACCCAAGGATATCTTTCCATAAATCACCTCGATTCTTCCCCGTCTTTTGTGGAGATCTTATTACTAAATTACATAAAAACCTTTAAAAGAAAAAGTAAGTCTTGTCATTTATTTTCTTTCGGAACTTTATCTGTTTTGATTACTCTGTCTGAACATATTTGACATTAGATATTTTTTGTACGAAAGACAAAGCTTTGAAACATTTAACCGCCTATTTAACTGGTTATTTAGGATATTCATCACATTCTAGGAGGAGTAGGTGGACATAGAAAAATATCTGGCAAACTGAGCTTATTTTTAAAAAAGTTTTTGAGCAAAGTAGGTTTAATTTATTTAAAAGTTATTAAGGGAAAAAAACCGAGGAACCAAAAAAACAAAGGGTAGGTTGAAGGTTGTGAAGGATCACAAATAAAAATGCAGCTAGAAATCCTCCAAAACTAAAAGTGAATGCGGTGTAGCATTCCCAGACAGACAAGCATCAATATTAAAACAAAGAGAGCAAGCTGTACAACAAAATGGTCTCAAAATAATCTTAAAAGATATTCCACATTGTTTTTTCTGTGCCTAGGGGATATCCAGTGGCTCTTCCCTGAACAAGGTGTGTTTAAAACGACAAAAAGGCCTTTTTTATCAGTCTAGCAGCCTCATGTCTAATAAATCATGAAGTCCACATATATTATATATATATAAATATACATATATATATATATAAGCAGAAAATCTGGATAACCATTATACCATGTGTCTATTTATAGTTTTGCAACACAAAGGTGATGACGATAGCTTGTTACCAGTGTTCTCAGGGAAAACTCTACTTTCCAGATTCTGACTGTTCGAGTGCAGGGTGACGAGAGAGTGAAGATAGGCTAAAGAAGAAACTACATTTATTAATAAATGATTTATCTTTTAACATACATTGCATTTGAATCAATACTTCTGAGTTGAAAGCATGTAATATAACAACTAAAAAAATAATGACACTGACCAGTTAAATTCTAAAGATCAATAAATGACTCGGATTGAAGATTTAGTTAACCACTCATATTTGTTTTAGCTCTTTGTCTTTAGACACAAACAGCAATTTTATTAATCGCATGAAAAAACAAACAAAAAAACATCTATATCATTTGACAGTTAATACGCATCAAGATGACAGGAGGTATCTAAAGTGACCTAATCAACAATCGTTTGAATATGCACATTTTAAATCTACAAACTCAGGTAGATTAATGCCAAAGGCAGCACTCATTAGTCCGAAAAAAACGTCAGAACAGACACCTCTGCTGGGTCCTGCTGGCCTACGGAATCCTGACTAACAAGCGCCAACCACTTTTTTTGTTGTTTGTTTGGTCCTCACATGGATAATTAACTGTAATATTGCACATCATCAAACATTCCTGTTCACCCTTTCAGCCTGAATAAAGATGTTGGAAATGAAAGTTGTGCTGTTTGAAAAGGCCACATTACCTGGAGTGTCAAATAATTTACCTTGATTCAAACTGGTGGATAAAGCAGCATTTTACATGTCCCCATTATTCTAATGCATTTATGTACAAAGCATATAACGCTACAGTGTTTGTTTTCAGTGTATTTTATGAATAAATACAATGGTTGCCTCTGTTTGAAGACGTTTTTCACGGCTGTGCTGTAAATCTATGGTTGTGTGAAAATAGAAATATGAGTTCAGAGGACACTGTAATAATAATAGCACAGTGACTGTGATAAAGTAAAGAGGGAAAAGAAGGACTGAAAAAGCTTTAAGCTTCAGCTTGTGTGTAATGGGTGATATCTCCATCTTTCTTCATGCCCTTCTATCCGCTCCAACTAGCCTCTTCAGATGACCTCTTGTTTCGTTTCCTCTCTTCGGCTCCACTCACCTCTTTAGTTCTAGCAGCTGCAGTCTTTTCACAATCTCTCATTAGTCCACCGTTTCTATTTTCTTATTGTGGCACGAGCACACTGACCCCTCATCTGCTCTCAGTCCCGTCCCTGGCTCTTACCATCATTCTCAACTTCACTTTCTCCTGCCAAGTCAGCTCTCTGTACTCTTTTTCTCTCTACTATTTTTTTTTGTTTTTTTATTTGCTCAAACTAGCCAGGTCATTAATAGGGAAGGTTGTGCTCTGCTCAGCCTCTGGGTCTCACTTTGTGTTTGCTGTTTATTTCTGTTTCTCTTCTCAGCAACAATGATTTCTTTTTTGACGCAATGTCTTGCTCATGTTTCCTTTTCTGCCCTGCCAGGACTTTCAAAATCGAATTGGCTTAAGTGAGTAACAGATGACACATGTTGCCAAAGTGCAGGCAGTTATGACTGCGAGAGATCTTTAGAGGCTTCAATTGTTGCCAAAAGTTCTGCAACCAGTTCATAGATTACTGAGAGCGAAAGGGGGCCAACACATGTATCTGGGCTTCATTTTGTGTTTTATTTCATTGCATGAAAGCCTATCAGGGCATGTATTTGACTTTGGAGATGTGTGGGATTTTAATTTTTTTACCAAGTGGAGGTACCAAAGGGTCACCTGAACCAAAACACTCTACAAACATTTGCTTTTTGAATAATCATTATTTAGGCTCTGGATTTGTTTATATTCCATTTAGTTTAGTTCGGCCCAAGCTTTTGCTTGTTGAATACAAAAACAACTGTAAGAGACCTCCACTAGTTAGACTGCATCTATTAGAGCCATATGTAAAATGCTGAAATTTAAATTGAAAAATCCTTGGTTGTTAGCAGATAGCAAACATCGGCCCAAGACTTTAGGGATCTATTTCATGAGCAAAACTCCTGTGGTGTAAAATGTGCTGCATTACAGCCGTATAAGTTTTTAGTTTAGCTTATGTTTGACTTTAAGAAAGAGAGGAATTTTCATTCTTTTTCAGGTGCAGGTTCTTCTAATGGTAATTATATTTTGGGTTGTCACTGAAAAACTTCAAAAGGTTTCTTTACATTATTATTTTGGTCTCTCTTTTTTATTTACCAACACTCCATATACTTCTTCACAATATCTGCGAATTGTCTTACCAACTTAACTTAAGTGTAAATGAAATCCTATCAAAAATTTTGGGTACACTTTTTAACCTGTTTACAACATGCTTATGAGATGTGGCTTCAAAAACCCAATCCCGATCTAAAAGCCACCCTTAAAGAGACCAGGGCTGGGCGATATATCGATATTAAAAATATATGGAAATATTTTTAAACGAGATAAGAAATTTGACCACACTGCATATATCGATATACGTAGTTCAAACTGTGCTGTGATCCTTGCTCCAAGCAAGCTGCTGACCAGGCACTCAGCACTGCTTCCTGCACCCCCGCTCCTTCTCTTTCACGCACAGAGCGGGGAGGGGCCGCAGCAGAAACTCTGGCACTATTCAATAAACAGGGAAGAAGCAGCATCGTCTGCACAGCATGCAAAGAAGGAATTGGTTGCTAAGCAAAAAAGTAGCGGCTCAGTAAAAAGGAGATGGTTCAGAATCAAAATATTAGATGAGCAACAAGATCACGTTATATGTAGGGAGTGCCAAAAACAAGTTACATCCAGGGGTGGAAGCACTACAAATCAGCACCTAAAACAAGCTAAGCAGAAGCCCCAGCTGCAAGCCATCCGCAACCCGCAAAAGCTGAAGTCACGAAACAAAGCTCACTGCAAGCTTCATTTTCCCCCGGTGTACCTTATGAAAAGTGACAAGTTGTGTACTATAACTAAAGCAGTCACTTATCACATAGCTAAATATATGGTCCCTGCTGCAACTGTGGAACAAGTCGGATTTAAAAAGCTACTGAAAGATATCAGAAGATATCAGCCCCCCAGTCGCAACTACTTTGCACGGAAAGCACTGACAAAAATGTACACAGAAGTCAGACATTGCCTTGCTGACCAGCTCGCTAACCTGCAACATTTCGCATCGACCAGTGACATGTGGTTGAGCAGGACGTTTGAGCCTTATATGAGCTAACAGTTCATTTTATTCATGACAGTAGAAAAAAATCGGCGTTTCTCCAAACAATTTATTTCCTCCAAATTTTGGGTTAAACTGTGACTAAATATTTGCTCTCATTTTGTGATAAAATATATTGGGCTATACATCATATATCGATATTTAGCCTCAATATATCGGGATAAGACTTTTGGTCCATATCGCCCAGCCCTAAAAGAGACAGAGTGTAGGTTTTACCGATAATCTCTGGAGTTATTTGTCAAAACACTGTTAAAAATGTATAAAATGATGCCCAATCATTGAAAAACATTGGCTGCTTCATAATATATAACCATAAAAATTGGGTCTAAAATACATGGGCGCAGGTCCTATTGTATGGGGGCCGACATACCGGACGCTGGTTACATCCCCATCCCCCCGTCCTTATTAGAAGTTTAAACGACAAGCTCTATGAACAGACTTTAAAGAAAGAAAAAACTTTCTCCGACCCTGACTGACCAACAAACCCAACTGAGATGCTCCCAACCCAGGCCGCTGTCCCCACTCGGGGAGTGGAACGCAATCAGCTGTTGTCTCCAAGCCTTCGTGCGACACAGACCTGGCCTGCAGCTCTGCATCAGAGGCAGAAGCCCACAGAGACGATCAACACTGGCAGAAAACTAGAGTAAACATCGGCATCACATTCTCTCAATGAAAATAACTGAAGGAGTAGTAAAATCTAAGGAAATACGCTGAGGTCACATGCTTTCTGCTGGACAGGTAACGTTCACCGTAATGTTTTCTGTTTTGTTTTCAGGTCATTCTGTCTGACATTGCAATTATTCATTTCCAAAATTATCTGAATAAAATCATTAACAAACAAAATGCTGAAAACTTTTGCCTTTCACAAATGTTTTACTCATTTACCTCTTCACTCGCTGGCTGTGACGAATATAATCTGATTTGCTTGTCCCGTTGCTGCAGATATTTGTTTGGAGGTTGAAATATCTGCCTTGTCGTAGTAGAAAGTTGCGCAATTGCAATTTTTGGCCTGTATGGTTATCTGTCGTCAATCAAACACAAAAATACTGCTTGCTTGCAATGATTTAGGTATATACTGCCCCCTACTGTCAGGAAACTACACACTTTAAACATGTACATGGGAGCCACTAGACCTATTCTGCTAAGATAAATAAACCAGAGGAACTACAGTTGTTGTTATGTAGGATAGATTTTATATATATATATATATATATATATATATATATATATATATATATATATATTTACAATGCTGAAAAAATTAGAGGTGAGACACCGAAGATGTGGTTAAAAAATAAAATCTTTGTTTTTCTTCATGACAAATCACATTTTTGATATGAATAGATTTTTTCCAAACCTTTCTATTATAAATTATATTTATATATAATATTATATTATATATTATATTATAAAAGACCAAAAAATCTTTTTTTTAAATTTACTTTTATTTCAACCATTCTTTGTTAGCGTTGACTTAAATTAAAACTCCAAATACATGCTGTACAACAGGATGGAAGGCCTTGCAGTCTGACATCACTTTGAAATACCTAAACACAAGCGATGCACAGGTGATTTTTTTACCTTGATATTCAGAAAAGTCAAACTTCATGAAATAGAAAATTGAATAAATCATTATAATCCATATCTTGCCAGACCAAATCTATTGATTATCTTTGCTTAGTTAAATAAGAATTAGAACATATCCATTAGGTGACTTTTGGAGGATGGTAAGCGTTGATGGCTGTGGCGTTTATAACTTTCTCTAGAACCTCAACTGCTAATGGACTGTTTGACATTTGGAGCTTAACCATAAACAAGTCACATTAACTGTAGTCTAAAATACAAATCATTTGGAAGTTACACCTGTAAAGTGTCACAATTTAACATATTCTAATACAATTGAATTTTTTTTATAAAACTTTTGATAAATTTAAATAAATAAATCAATCCATCTCTATCTATAAAACTGCTTAAATATTCATTTTTTTTACATTCATAAGTATTTACTTCATGGTCATGGGCTGCAGAATATCATGAAGTTATTTTATCTCTGTCTTAAAAACCAAAATCGCTCAGCTGAGTTGCTGCTCAGGTTAACCAGTCAGATAATCAGTTAAACTGTTGATCATTAAGTTTATGACAGTTTAGTGTAAATTTTTATCTCACCATTTTAATTAAAGATGTATCCGAAACCATATTAATGTCATCAGTTCAGCTGCATTGTGTAATGCAACACAATGGGATGATGATGATAAATATATTTGCAAAGAGTAGAACATAAAATTCAATCTACCTACTGCTTAATATTTTGCAATATTTCTCAATCTGTAGCACAATGCATTAGCTGTTACACACACAAGCACACACACACACTCCCTCTTTGTCTTCACCCTCCTACCCTTTAACTCCCTTCCACCGTATCTCTCTTTTGTCTGGCTCTCTCTGTGTCTCCCAGCCTCTTTGTATGGAGCCTGCCACAACATTTTGATTTACTTAAGTGACTCCATTCTGCAATCAGCCTTGGACGTGAACTGCGTGCTTCTGCTTGTGTCCTCTGTGTGTGTTTGCGTGAGTGATGTTGGGAGTCGAAACCCGACGACTAGCCTGATATTCATTAGCCTGATCAATGATTGAGTCTTATCATATCCCTCCGCTTAGTCTCTTCTCATCTTCAGCATGTTTTTAAAAAAATATATAATTTGAGCCAGCTCTCCTTCTCTTGCTTTTTAGCTCTGGGTAATGTAAACAAGATGGTTAATTTCAGAATGTCTTCCTCCTTCATTCAAAGAACCATAATTGATGAGAAATGGTGTTGAGAAATATGTTAGGGGGGGGTTCCCTCCCCTTCCTCCCTTTCATTTAGTGGCTCATTGATTAGTTCTGGTGTTGAGGAGAATTGCCTGCTTGATCCAAAGTAAAAAGCACTAAGTGTAATTCACGTTTCTCTCTTCATGCCGTGGTCGGACATGGCTACCCCTTTCACTATAGACGATGTCAATAAACCCTGGCGTCATCCTGCCGCTGGCAAAGAAACTTCTCTTTTTAATGCTGCTTTTTCCACTCCCAGTTGATTGACTTGGCGTCTATTGAGGCATCTACAGGCTGGACAGTGGATGATTTTTGGCGTCTTTTCATTCTCAAAAAGACAACTTGTCTGCATGTAATAGAAGAAAGGAATCACGCCACATTTCCTCACATCTCTTACAGCACATCTCACCCCTCGATGTAAACTAGAAAAATGTATTTGTTGACTTGTGGGCAAGTGTGTGTTAATTGTTTAAGATGTTAGCTTAATAAATACTCAAAACCATTCCTTCCAATTAACTCATGGAGATTTGACTCTTTACTGCATCTTATTTAAGCAATGTATGTTAGATACATTGCTATGTTGTTGAACCTGAAACTGTTAGGAGTATTTTGGATTGACTCATAATTAAATTGCCCTTTTATGCATTGGACAGAGCAGTGTAAAATAAACTCAATCCATGTAACTAGATTTTCTTTCAAATACACATGACTTTAGCTGTTAAACTGTTGCAAAAGCAGAAGATGGAAATCTACCACACCATTAAGATCGGCAACGCTAGCTATGTTATAGCAAAGAGCAATTCCTGTCATTATAACTGTATTAATTAATATTACATATTTAAAGTAATAACATTACAGTAACAACAGCCAATTGTATTCATCATTATATATTTTTTAAAGTTGCATACCTCTTTTTCTTGATGACTCAAAAATAACATGTAAAATATATTTTACAAGAACAACAAAAAACATAAAAAATAAGGTTCACGCTTCCCACTTGATACATTCATGACCTCCAGGCCATGTATGCAAACTACATGGTCTTTTTTAATCATCCACTATTGGTTTCAGCTTTCCTGGGATATCCAATATAATTTGGACTATAATAGAGTGGATTATATTTGGATTATACTGCCCTGTACTGAATTGTCTTACTGTATATTAGAATTAACAAGTCTAAACCAGACTAAATTGACTTTATTGGATTAATCTGTTTTATTTTATGTTTACTTGAAGTTAATAAGTTGGTTTAACAACATAGTGTCATAGTGAAATAACTAATGTTTATTAATAATTTGAAGAAAATGAAGTGAACTGAAATTAAACTGACAGGCACTCCGAAATGCCGCTGAAGAAAAGCTTTATGTTTCAGGCCTGGTGCTGCAGTCATTGCTGTGTCCTTCAAAATCCTGTGCAAATATGAAACCAAAAATCAACCTTTAAAGACCAGATGTCACAACAGAAATCAGACTCAAATGTTACCTATTAATTACTGCAGAAGTAGTTTTTCTAGCTGAAAATTTTTAATTCATAATCTTTTTTTCTGCTACACCATCACTCAATAAACAATGATTAACTATTTAACAGAGTTCTTGTAGATGTTTCAATATTCTCAGTGTCTTTCATTATCTCCCTATCTTTGCCTTTGTGTGCACAAATAGATAAACCAAAGGCGACATTTTTTTATTTTTTTTATTTTGCTTGATTTTCCTAAAAATCAGTGGTGCAAAGAATAACAAATGTAAGACACGGCATGAAAGAAGATAGACAAATAAAAGAAGAAAAAAAAAAAAGTCTGGATCCAGCAGGAAGTGGTGAGAAGGATATTTTAGAAGCTTGGCTGAACATTGGTCGGTTAGGTCAAGTTGAATCTACTTTGGGAAAAAGGGACCACACACATATCCACAAACATATGTATGTGCATAGCCTTTTAGGCATTTCAGGATCTGACTTCAGAGCTGTTTCTGATTGTGTTTAGATGGTAATGTATATATGAGGAGACGTCTGTCTGTCTCTCCACCCCCATCACTCCATTCAGCTGTCTTGTTCTTTTCTTTTTTCTCCCTTTGATGCCCCTTCTCCTAATGGTATCTGACTAATTGTGGCTCATAGCTTTTCAGGTTATCAAAGTGTGTTTCCTATCCAAATCTACAATCCAGGGTTACCAACCAGCCAATGCAGCTCAACATCTGGTATTTATCACTTTTAAAAAGAAACAGGTCTAAACACGCGGTGAGATTCAGTGCTCTGGAGGGAACCATTGCAACTTGGTAAACACTACTTTCCCACTATGAAGACTGTGCTAATGTGTAAATGAACAACACAGCCTATCAGCAATAGAACAGTGGTTCTCAAACCACTTTTGCACTTTTGAAGATTTTTATGTCATCATATAATTTACACAACACCTCATAACCCCCTTGATTGTTGCTACAGTATGCTAAAGTACCGAATTCAGAGAAGAAAAACAATTGGTGTTAGCTTGTAGTGTCATGTGTTGTATAAAGGAGGACCCAAATGCAGGGCATTGATTAGAGCGTTTAAGGCTCTTATTTAATAATCAAGTCCAAACACAGGCTCGAGACAGCACAGGAGGATGATGATGAGCGACGTGATGAGATGTCATTAGACGAGACGAACCAGTGTAGACAAGACGGCACAGGGGTACATTTATACACGGGGACATAATCAGGGGAAACTCAAGACAGCTGAGGAAAATCAGGATGCAGAGACAGACAAAGACAGGGACAAAAAGTCATACCGTGACATGTAGTGTTACTAATAGTTTAGTCATGGATCACTCAAATAGGAAAAATCCCATTGGTTTCAAAATTGGAACCACCACATGGTTTGGTTGGGTTAAATGTCATAGCAAAATCTAACGTCTTTATACAAAGTGAGATGGAATAGAGACTTACGTACCTGACTCATCTGAACTCAGCCCAGTGTCTACCTATGGTCTAAACATGTTTTGGGAAGGTGTCTGTGTGTGAATGTGTGTTTATTTGTGGATGTGTGCCTGTGTGTGGTTGGAAAATTAGTTTGAGAAGGGGGGACAATTGTCATTTTGTTTTTACAGTTGTGGGGAAGGGATGGGAAGGTGGGTTATATTTAATCTGTAAAGCACTTTGAGCTGCATTTTTTTGTATGAAAAGCACTTAAAATAAATAAATAAAAGAGACCATTTAGCATTTGATTTAAACAACAATTTAGGAAAAGCGTAAAAAACAAACAAACTATTAATTATATAAGAAAATGAATAAAAGAAAATGTATGTAAAATTATGAACATTAAGAACTGATTAAACACAAGAATCAATTAAAACATTTAGCAATAACAGTAATCAAAATATAATATTAGTAATTTTGAGGAAAAAACTGCATAAAAAAACATTAGTCAAAAATCTATATTCGAATATTACTCAAAAGCCTCTCTAAACAGTAGAGTTATAATCTTTGATTTGAAAGAATCCAACAATTTAGCAGCTTTGTAGTCATCACGAAGTTTCAGATCAGACTTCCAGACTACTGCAAATCTTCTGAAACACTGAGTTTCTTTAAAGCAAGGTTAAAAACTCATATGTTTAGAGTAAGAGATTAATAATTGCTGAACATACATATGTTTTAATGTGTTATGTTTCTCTAATGTTGTGTTTTTATGTTACTGTTGGTTTATTGATCCTATTATTTTATCCCCAAATGGTGTAAATCACCTTGAATTGCCTTGAAAGTGTGCAATAAAAATAAAGTTGCCTTGCCTTGTCTGTGTGAATTTACCTTTTTAATAAGTACGCATAAAGATGATCAATGTTCTACCATTGGTGATTGTACCACAGTTTAAGAACCATGAAACCTTGAAATAACTGAACTCTAGCACGTCACTTACTGCAGGTATCACATAATCTAGTTATAAAGCTGGGGTGTCAAATTATCAGTGTCTAAGTAACAATGGTTTATGTGAGCCCGAATAACAAACAAGCTTCAACAGGTGCATGCATCTCTACCCAACTCTCCACCCAGGCTCCCAATAAGCAACCACCAAAATATTCATCATCACAACCTTGTTTCTCAACTTTAAGCGTGCGCCAAACCTAACACAGTCTATCAGAAATCTAGCCCTTTTTCGGATTATACTTTAATCTGCAGTCTGCAATGTTCTTTACACCTCACAATTAGATAAAAGGTTCCCACATACAGTAGAGATCAAATTTGAGTCAGCCCTGTTAAGTCTTTGAACCACTTTAGGAGGTTATCAGAGAGCCGTAACACGAGATGTAAGGGTTAGTATGGGATTGAAGAATGAGTGTGACATAGTGATACCATATAAAGCAATGACAGCAGCAGCAGCTCAGTCCATGTGTGCAAACAATAAAGTGTTGATATTAGTCAACAAAGACTTAGCTTGTATTTCAAGTGTAACATAGAGCTCATTTGAATATAGGGAGAATGCTAAAAACACATCTGCACACTGCTTAGGTGAAAGGTGTTTCCATATTCTAAAGGCAAGTTTATCAGCAGACTGGCTCCTATGATTGATTAAACTGTTATCGGGAAAGATGGTGCCCCACTTCTTTCTTAATGTACCTCCTAAAAACCTGCAAAGACCGTCCAAAATATGAATGTTCAATTGTATATGCTGTAGAGATGTCCTCAGTAGAGAATTTGGATCTGTTGTTTAAATGACCAGATTGATTTAGACCTAAAGTATTTCATATAGGTAAATATATTAAAGCAGGCTTGTAGACAACATGAACTTGTTTTAAATATTCTCACCAAATCCATGTTTTGCTGTAATGTGATTAAAAATGACAGCTTCTAAACATGGTGCCCCTCCTCAACTGAAATGAAATGGTAATTGCTGACTTCACCCCTCCATCAACTAAGGTTAATGTTAGAAAAAAAACAGAAAATGAATAACCCCTAAAAGTCCCTTTACCATGTGTTACAGGTAGATACAACCGAGCTGCATACTCCTCTTCTTCCTCCTCCTCCTCTTCTTCGTCTGAGTCTGGCTCAATAGGGTCGGCTAACAACGCGTTCTCATGCAGATTAGACTGTGGATGTGATTGGTCAATGACAGGTGATGGGCAGGAGGGGGAGGGCATGGGAGAACCTATGAAAGAACAAGCCAAAAAGAAAAAAAAAGAAAGATGAATTTAAATGAATAAATAAAACAAAGAACTTTAAAAAATACTAAAATCTTAAAGTAAAATGACTGAATCATGAAGTATGATGGTTGGTGCTGAGTAAATTATGTGATATGAACTGATGACAGAAGTTACACTAAACTTTTAAGACCAACAAAACATTTTGAGCACTTGATCAGACTATGCACCTTTTGAGAGCCTGGTTCATCACCAGGATTAGCCCATGGCTTAAAGAGACCCTACTTCCAGTTGTTGAGGTGTCTAAGTGATAAACATGAGGAAGAGCTGGCTTTTTGTTGCACCGCCTTGAAAGCAGACTTACAAGAAGAGCGCTAGAAAAATCTATTGTGTATTGATGTAGTAACCTTGGAATTTAGTGACTTGTGAATGCTAAATTGCACAGCTCCCTGCTTTTGTAAGTTTGTGTTTTCTGGTCTGTGTGTATGTTTTGAAGGAAGAGATACCTCTGTCCAAATTTGGACTAATCCATGGAAATTCACTTTCACAAAAGAAGGTAATTAGTTGTTAAAAAGAAAATGGAAATCAATTCCAAGCAATTCTGTTGAATTCAGGCTCAATTTTAGCATATATTTTACTATTTATTTATTGTATGCTTAGAAGTGTTTGTCATTTCATATGTTTGCAAAAAGTACCGCATCGATTTCCTAATGTTGTGAATATGTTTACATTTTTGGCAATCAACCTTTCTGATTCTTATTCTGATTCTAAAACGTAGATAAAATGTGTTAATTCTGTTGTTTAATTTCATTAATGTTTACGCTTTTTTATTTGGACAGAAACTCATTGTAAATTTATTGTATTTTACAACCAAAAAGCTGTTCAGAGGTCTTAGGCCTCGAAATGGTCGTCCTGGGTTTGACTCTTGCTCCACGACATTAGGTGAATGCCTCTCCCATTTCTGTACTGTCCACTTTAAATAAAGGCCAGTGCAACCAAAAATTCTTTTAATTGGATTTCAAGGCACAAAAGACATTTTCAGACCCAAAAATAACGCTTAAACAGGAAGAACTTATTCTGTAAGGATGATGAGATAGTTTATACAACAGTACCATCTGAATATCTCGCCATGTTATAAGAGTGACTCTTTTGACAGAAAAAGCTTTTTTAAATGGTAAAATGTTAAGATGATGACCACATTTATTGACAAGAAAGAAAAAAGGAGGGGCTTTTTTAAAAATAGAGTATCTATACAGGAAACATGGTTGAGCTGTGAGGAACCCACCAAAACAATTCCTCCATGATTAGAAAACAAGTGGAATTTTAGATTTAAGGAAAAAAAACGTGCCAAGACAAGAGGACAAAAGACATGTTAGGAAAAATAACTTATGCTGGGCATACCGAGGTGAGTGCAGTCATTGTTTGTGAACATAAAGTTCATCACATAAGAAAATGCTTTTCTTAACTTTTTATATGTCCTATGTTATCACAAAATGTCGGCTGATGTCTAGTATTTGTTAAATCAAACAATTCTTCAGCATGTTTAGCTTTGCTACTTAGTTTCAAGTGCAGTAGTTGTTTTAACTGGGTCTGATCCAAATGAACAAGTGTGTGAAACTGCAGCTGCCATGTGTGTATACCAGTACTTAAATGTCCCTTCCACCGAGTAGATGTGTAGGATTACCTTAAAGTGACTTGTTAGATCTCAGTGTTTTGTCACAAGCAGTCATTTGCCATTGTGGTGAACTACAGAAGCAAACTAGGGTCATAACAGAGGTATCCGTTTGCTAAAACTCCAAGCAGCTTTACTCAGATATAACTTTCCCTTGCTTCCACCTCCTCGTTGGAGAAGCATTATATAAATGTTCGCTTTATGAACTCAGATTTCAGCTAGAGACTTTGCTATGACTTCTTGTGTTTTGGTTGGCAATTTTGTTAAGCACTGGGGGCCAAGTTTGGCATTCCAAATGTAACATCATCTCTCTGACAACTTTTAGATAGATTGCCAACTGCCTTACATTTCCTTTTCTTTCACACATTTGTACATATTTCTGAGTTTCAATCCTGAAAAAAATACAGTGTTATTAGCTAAAAACAATGAACACTTGTAGAAATGCTAAACAAATCTTTAACCACAAAAACAAAACTTTTTGAGTCACTAGTTGAAGAGATTACACCTTTTAGTCTACTATATATTAGCAGACATGAAGGTAGGTACAATAAATACAGCTTTCTTTTCAAAACACACCATATGTTGGCTTTTCCTTCATTTAGTGTACACACTAATCTATCACGTCAGATATTTTATTCTTCTGTTGTTGTTTCTGGCCATACAACAACGAAGGAGCCTATAGGAAACTAATCTAAAGTAGCATGGCCTGAGTCTCTGTTTAATTACTGTTCTGCCTTTTGTTCCACTGAGATAGCAAATCAGATATATGTAGTATTTTCTACCCATCCCCCACTCCTCCTTTCGAGTTATATTGAGTATTGGAAAACAAAAGTCTGTGGTTTTTCCTGAGGAAACATGAACATAACAGGATTAAAGACACATGAGAGCAAGATTAAAGAGCAGAGATGCTCCACTGCATTGATCAATTGGAAAGACCTGATCAGCACTATTATACTGTCTTCCCGAAAAAAAATATTTATTTTTTTTTCAGAAAAAGTAAACAGCTATCGACCTGTGTTGATTTAGTTTTACTAACAATTACCAATTTGTAATAAACAACACTTCTGCAGGTAGCTTTTACTGCAACCTAAGAACTATATTATCTGCAAAGCAATAAAGCCCATGACAATGATACAACATTGATTCTTTTGGATAATAAGCCAAAAGTCCAAAGGTTGTATCATTTCAGACCAAAAAGCTTAACTTCTAAGACATATGTTTAAAAAGAAATTACAAGTAGATGTGGTTCATTTAATGATTAACTAAAAAAATATTGATTGTGGAGTAAATAAGAAGGTTTGTATAACCTGCACTGTTCAGTTTCTCATGGTTTTTCTGGTTGGATTATTTTCTCTCTTTCTGGGCAAATTTCAAAAGGAAATCAAAATAAATAAACAGTCCATTTTGATACACATTACAGTAAGTTTTTATTAGAAAACATTACAAAAACTAAAGTGATTAAATCACAGCTCTGTATTGTCATTATAACAGGTGTTCAATCAAGCATCTCATTTTGCAACCTGTGGGAACCCTTTGAGCCAAGCAAAAATAAAACATGTATATTACAGATTTACAAAACCAGGCAGCAATAAATCATAAAGCATGAGAAGAGACAATATTAAAAATGTCAGATCTAAGACTTTTACACAGATAACTGTAGCTTAATCTTTCTAGGATACAATACAATATTTTATGTGTCTTCTTAAAGCTCAAATTCTTAGAGACACTTCAGCTCCAATTTTTTCTCTTTTTTTTGCTGCCTTCCTATTTCCAATTTATAAACAGTGGTTTAGAGCTGGGAAACTTCTGACTTAAAATTCTGTTTTTCCCATTTTTCTTGAACTCAATAAATCTCCATATCAAAGACTCCCTTCGTGCAGTTCATTGTAGGAAAAATTATAGAGGAGGAGCAGTATGAAAATGCTGCTTTTTAAGCCTGGAGGAAATTCTAGACCTTGTCTTTATCAACTCATTGAACTTTTTAATGCCTGTGTAGTAACTAGCTTAGAAGGAGATAAGTTTATATCAAAGCCAGATACACCTGTCCACTTCACACTATAGGGGCAGAGGCTATTATTGCGTAGAAGCTGGTTCTGCAGGTTGAAGCCACCCTACTTTTGAATACTGATTAACGGCGTAAAAATAACTGTATGGAAATAACTTGTAGGAAAATGGCTGGATGCCTCCTGGCATTCTTCCTGAGTACCTAAGGATATGAATTTATGTAGCATTTATATCTTGAGGGAACATTGGATGAGTCATATACATAAATCATATTAAATGGTGCAATTTCTATAAACCCAGGCAGAATGAAAATGAAACCTTCAAAGTACCTCCCTTGACATACCATGTCGCATGTACATTACTAACAGGAATTTATGTGATAAAGCCAAAATGAAGCTAAAAATTTAGTCATTTATTGTGCTAGAGCATGCTCTTTATGGAAGGAAAAACCTTTCCAGGTTGTTGTTTTTTCACCAAAAAAGTTCCAGGCTAAACTGGTGCATATATTTCATTAGCATCGATTTTTCTAGTCCCAATCCCCCAGACTGCCAGAGATAATTGGTCTTATCACCATCAAGTCTTAGCTGGGCCTTAATTAGAAGAACTTCTTTCAAGAGCTACAGAATAGAATAGAATAGAATAGAATAGAATAGAATAGAGAAAACCTTTATTGTCCCTCATAGGTGAAATTCAGATGTACCCGCAACAAAGTGACAGCCAAGTCGAGGCAAAAAAAAAAAAAAAATACAGAAAGTAAAAATAACAGATTGTATAGTAAGGCAAAATTTACAGCATCAAAGAAAAAAACTGTGGAGTTATTAAAGACAGCATACTCCAGTTCAAATAAATTTTCAAAAAATATGCATGTGAATGTTAACAGTTTTCAACAAAAAGTGTAAAACATTGAGTTTAAACGTGATTTAAAACTTTTATTAGCAGTGGGTTATCACATATCCTAAATTTCTCTTGTCTTCCCACACTAATAACACCAAATTTTCACTCATCCAAAAAGGTCATTAGACACAAGTTTATCTGACTTTAAATTACTATGTGTAATTGAAGTTGATTCTGTGCTGCTGATTGAGATCAGAAATCTGCTGGTAGGGTTTGGAAAGCTTTTATAAAACATCACTCTTCTTCAAATTGGTATTAACAAATTTAGCTGATGATATTATGACAACTATTTACAGGGATACTGAGGTCAATAAACTCTCACTTGATCATTCACAAAAATCTGGTATACAATAATCAATGATCGAAGAGATGGGTTTTTTTGTGACATAATGAGCGAGCTGGTTTTTTGGCTGTGGAAAACCAAACTGGTTATTTCATAGAACCAGTTAACCATTCTTTGTCAGCCATTTATAAAACCTTCTTATCTGAACTTATAGTGAGGCTTATGCATTCAATTCACTCACTGGTAAGCTACATTATAGTCACACGCTGAAAGAATCAAGGCTGCTTTACATCGGCATCGATGATAAGGACAACTGACCATCACCAGAAGGCCAGATTGCAGAAATGTTTTATTCATGGAAACAATGTCAGAGACAGGTGGAGCAAGGGTTTGAACCTGAAACCCTTTACGTTAGAGGATTAACTCCTACCTCCTAAACTACGGTGACATGCTGTTTCATATTAATGAAAAATAACCTCAGATTAAAGATAGCAATCAACACACAATTTGGTTAACTGAAGAACGTGTCAAAACAAAGCAGTTGATTGCAGCAGCTTCTTTGGAAATCCTGGTATAGTGCATCCAGTACCAAAATCTAGACCCACGGGAGCATCTGGAGAGAATCTTTGGAAAGACTTGAATATGGATGAGCGTTCGATATACAAACCAACTGAGGTTAAATGATTCTTCCAGGAAGAAGGGAAGAAAAGAAGGATGAGCCAAGCTTATTTCCAAGAAGACTTCAGCCTTTTATACATTGCTCTCGCTTTATATCTGCCAATAGTGTTCCCAGCAAGTTGTGAAGACTCTATGTAAACTGGATATGTGCATTTTTGTAAATGACAAAATTTTGTTGCTTTCTTACATTAGAAGAATATAATGAAACAAACAAAAAAATCTTACAAGACAATTATCAGTCATAAAAGCCATAATGAAAGCAAAACGGACGCTTTAAAAATTACCTCACTTTACGGGTCAGAGTTTCTGCTTTTATTGTTTTAGAACATTTTAATTAGAACCACAGCACAGTTAACACTTGGATAAATACAGTCTATAAATTTCAGTCAGCTCAGTCTTTGTGTTCAGCGCTAACTTGCTTGGACAGCCAGACCTTGACAAGTTGGCAGCCGCTTTGAAAGTCCGCCACTCGTGGACAATGTTCTGTATACTAAAATGGATGACTTCAAATTCTTTTGAGACATCTTAAATCTCCTACCAGACTCATAAAGCTTCAACATTCTTCTTCCTCAAGGCTTCAGACAGCTCTTTGGATCTCACAATGGTGTTCACCCGTACTTCAACAGTATGGTGGACACCACACATAATGCCTGAGGTTTAAACAGGGTAAACTTCCCACAAAGTGCTGAGTAACAATGTTGTAATTTTGTTCAAATCATGATATATAACACCTATGTCTGATTTTAGCTATCTCAAGTGGGAATAAATGTGAGGATCTCCACGTTTATTTCTCATCATAAAGGTAATCTTTTTAAATTACGATAGAAACGTTTTTTTCTTAACTTTTATTGTTTTGAGTTTTGTTAATATTTGCCTTAAATATATCCTTATATACAAATACACTAGAAAAAATAATTTTAATAACATGTACTTTTTGTTCAAATACGTATAGTAAAGAAAATAACAAAGGACATGGTGAATTCTCAAACATCTTAAGCTTAACAACTTCTTGAATATACGTACACAAAGAGACACCCTGTTATTATTACTTAATTTCCTCTGGTAAACATCAGTTTAGTTCCTGTTTGTAAGGAGAATAAACAAAATCAGTCTCACATCCATAAAACTCCAAATGTGAACTGAATTAACAAGTACTCTATGATGCTGTTGTGTGGAGCTCATTATTAAGCTCAGATAAACAGAACCATCAATCCATGTTAGGCTCTCATAAACTTATGAATATAATTATAAGCTAAGCATATATGCACACATAAACCAGTAGCCTTTAGCAGTTGATGTTCTGTAATTTGGACTCATTTCCAGCACAGACGAAAGAAATTAAATAACGTAATGTGATCATGGAGAGTTACCACAAGATATGTCTTAGAGGCTAGAATCCAAAGACCGAATATCTCCAGATGTTCTTCTTGTCTTAAATGGCTTGCTTATGTTTACACAATGCCATCTGTTGCAATATGCGCTTTCAGCAAATATGTGGTTTAATGAGCCATATGCCTGAATCGCCTTGCTTTCTGCTGTTATGTAGCTACATTTAGCAGTAGACACGCTTCAGGCATGGATCACAGAAGACTGAGGGGAAAACTGCTTTCAAATAGCTAAGTATCATAATCATAAGGCTATTTATAGAATACTTATCTAAATAACATAAAATATATGAGCACCTGAGAGAAAATTAGAATGAATACAGGGTGGAAATAGAAGAATATTCAAAAATAGTCCTAACTTTTTCTATAGTTACTTCATAAAAAAGTGTATGTATAGATTTGAACAAACTTTTAGCTGGTACAATTCATATTCATAGACATTCAGTATGCTCAATGCTTCAGAGGTTCTGCTTGACAGTAAATATACTTCCATGTGTACGGTTTATGAAGACATGTTGCCTTCATTTAAAAATGCATAAAAACAAATCTGTTTATGAACCACAGAGTTGTTGGTTTTATCTCTGAGTATAAAATGTTTATGCTTATGTTCATGCATAGAAAATTCCCTCCTCAATTCTCCATCTAAAAGGTCCCAGTAAATAAAATAAAAACTGCATCACTACCAGGAACATTTCTTGGGTAAATTTCTAGCCTGGTTATCATTCTTTACTCTGTCAAATGCAGTGGAAAATGTAGTGGGTTAATAAGAGTGTCAGAAAAGTAGACCTGTATCTGGAAAAAGTTTCTGTAGTGTGATTTTAGACTTGAGTGCCTGTCACTAAAAGCTTTTAAACATTCACTTATTAACCAAATTTCTACATTGGTCCATCTCTCTTTCCTGGTCGCATAAATTGAAGTCCAAAATTAAACATTTTTCCTGCTTTCTCTATTTTGTCTTCTGAAATCTGTCTCAGGATTGCTTTAGCTTAAGTATTCTATGTGTCATAAAACTAGGAGTCATAAATCTCCCATATGAGCTTCACAATTATGTTCTAAAGAAAAAAAACTTGCTTATCCCGCTTTACATTCAAATAGGTGCACTTGCGTTTACACTGATAAACATAACCTTAAGGATGAAAAGAAGTGGCTTTCATGTTTTCTCTTTCAGGAGGACGATGGTATATGTGCCGTCATAAACATCTCCTTGAAAGAAATGGAAAAGGACAAAAGGAAACTAAAAGAGTGAGGAAATCAAGCTTAATTGGGCTAAAATGACTAAGTCCTTTTTCTCCTCACTCATTATCTACTCCTCTTATAAGTTTCTGAGATCTGTTGGCCTTTTTTGTCGAGTGTACTAAAGTATAAAATAGTCCTAAGCCACTCTGTCCTCCAGGCACAATTACTGTAACACACATAATGACAGACTGTCACAACCAACACAACCCCTCACACAGCTCCCACACAACCACATGTGTGACTGCAGGACAAACATACTGTACGACAACATAAGAGCACACTAACTCAGCCGCATCTCTGAAAATACTTTTCTGGTACTGATGTAATCTTCGTGCTGTGATGGACTGGCAATCTGTTCCTCTGCAACCTTTCAAAGATTAGATGTTTAAAGCAAATTGACAGATTTGATCTTCATCAAGAAATAATCCAATCCATGGTGGTTAATTAAAAAAAAAAGTATCATACATGTATATATATTCTGTAGTTACTCTGTGAAATATTTAAAAGGTTTTTTCAAGAGAAAAAATGTTGAGCAATCAGATTTTCCATTAATTACTCAAGTGTATAATCAAACCCACACATTCGGATGAACATGTAAACACACTGTGTGACCCGTCCCTTGATATCATTATTTCTCCTTCTAATGTGCTCTTTAGAGGAATGATTTGTGCATGTGTGGTATAAATTAGTTCAGTCCATTGGGGAAAGGCAAAAGATTGAGCAATATGTTACAATCTCTTTCAACAAAAACAGTCTGCAACCAACTTCATCGAAAGCAAATCAGCCAGATCATCTTCCTAAGTTTCCGAAGACATTCATTCTAGGGATAGACTATGGCTAATATTTCAGATCAGTATTCATAATTTTTTTATATATTGGCGTTGGCCGATATACCTCTTTAGTTGAGCCCTTTTCTTTTGTTTAGTAACTGCTGTCTGATGACTCAATAAAAGTAAAATGCAGTATTTGCTGTTACTCACCTGTTTTGTATATTAAAAGGGGTGTTCCGGTATTTTTCAACCTGGAACTTAGTTTTAGAAAATGTTATGTTGTCTTACACACCCTAAGAATATTGGAGCCAGTGTGAGCCATTAAGCAGTATTTCTATATACACTTCCTCCATCAGCAGACATCCATAGAATGGGAGTGCTCGGGGCCATGAACGCGAATGCACAAAATGCACCACATAAAATGCAGTGTGAATTTTCCATCGCATCTGTAGCGAATTGTTCGCGCAAATCAGGCAGAAAAGCTTTTTTGCGACGCAAATCTACTTCTGAAGACCCTAAGTCTCCTCCATTGCGCTCCTCCATTGATTTTAAATGTTAACCTGAAGCTCTAGTCGCTCCTATCGCGTTTGGTGTGGACACACCATAAAGCTGCAAATAAGATAAAAAGAAAAAACATTATCACATTGGCCCTGAAAATTGAGCCAAAATAATTGACTGCACATAGCTATTGGCTGACTATAAACTCTGCATTTAGGTGTTGGAATAGAAAAATAAAAACATATTGGTCAATCTCTATTTAAATTTTTTTTTAACTTTATCAGAGCTGGTCAACTTACAACTAAAACCTTAATACTATTTTATTTGGATTTTATGTGGAAAAAAACAGTTATATATTTTCACCTATCAAGACCTAAGAGGAGCAAAGTATTGACTCAGGGAGACTTTATATAAATGCATACCGCACTCAACTAATCTAAATTACTTTGTGCTTGTCTAATATGTAAAACTGCAATTCTAGGATAATGAATAATTTTCCGTTCTTCTTTCCTGCCTGAAAACAATTTCCATCAAACTTTTTCAAAGGTCCAGTCCTTAAGAAATAGAAACAAATCCAGTAAAAACCTACGATAGAACGAGAGAGATGCAATATCCATCAGCTGGACATCTACTGTTAGTCAGGTGTTTAGCCAATAGCTCTTTTGGAATCACCTTGATGGTGCATTCTGCCTGCAATCTATGGTAGTTGTTATAGCAACAATCCAAAAAATGGGAGCCATTTTTTGTGACAAGCTACTGGTAACAAAGTGCCCCAAGATTAAAATTAAAATTGTTTTTTTGTAATGTGTGGACACAAGATTGATTCATCCCTTGAGGTTGGCAGAGTTGTCTTGCCTGAATGATTCACCATCAAAAACCATATTTGTGTCAAGCAATTGCCCACATGGTGTCAAGTCAAAGGCATTTTGAGCACTGTAAAGTGTCACTCAAAGTAAAATCAGGATTATTGCTCAACTTCAGTGTATTTATCTCTATTCCAACACTGCCGGATAAGGAGCAAATTTGCTGTAAATCTGACTATAAAGTGTATGATTTATCAAGTATTCTTGTATTGGCAAGAATCTGGTGATACAATATGTATCGCGATACAAAGGGTACGATACAATGTATTGCAATATATCACTATATAATATATAGTGTGAATAAGACTATAAATATTTTGATTTTTAAAACTGAATGTAACTGTAGAAAATCTTTCACAAAATTACTAACACTCCTACCTGTTTTATTACTGGATTTAGTTGATCTACTGGAACAAAGAAGGTGAAAACAACCACCAACTACTAGTGATACTTTTCATTTTATTACATAAAGTACAGTTATTATCAATAGTTCAATTAAAAGGTAGAATGGTCACTGTAGTTGTTCAGTAACACGTCTATCTATCTATCTATCTATCTATCTATCTATCTATCTATCTATCTATGTTAAAATTGGAATATGCCAGTTTCCATAATATACTGCCTTTTGGGCACCACAGCCCATATATGTTATCAGGGGAAGTGTGAATACCAACTGCGCCGGAGGGCCAGTAGACGTCTGCTTCATTCTGTCCACAGAGGACCAAATACTCTCTTTGTGGACGCATTTATGTGCTCAGTCAGCCATGCATCTTGTGTGTATGCGTAACCTGCTAGAGGAAAAGGAGCAATCCCTGTCACATAATCATAGCTGTTGAAAACACCACAGTGACAAACCAGGTCACGCATATACAGAAATGTACGTGTGCACAGGCAGACACTTCGTCTTTGTGTCTTGAGTGACTGCTCTGCTTTTGCCTTTAGGCTGACAGTGACCTCTGAGTTGAGTCCCTCTCAGAGTGTGTGTGTGTGTGCATGTGGGAGTGTGTGTGCGTGCCATGTGCTGACTTTACAGGAACTCCGAGCATCCCCTCTGGTTTTAGCCTTCTTCATCAGTCCTAGCTCCGGTGGGGAAAGAAATCCAGAGAGCCGTTATGTAAGTGTATGCATATGGTACTATTAACACAGTGCTGGAGCAATATTGACAAAGTAATAAACAAAAAGCAGTAAACATATTTGCACCATTAGAGCTAAGAGTGTTTAATTTAGACAGCTTTTATGGCTACCCCTGCTGTGGTTATCACTCAAACAGGGAAACCTGCTCACTGCCTCTGTAGGACTGACTGAAGAACCCTTCTGAAAGAAATGATCATGAACAAGAAAAATAATTCAGTTTGAATTTTGACTATTTTTGATGGGGTTAATGTTTTAAAAAGCTACATAGATTAAAATTATTGATTTTTGTAGGAAGGGCTCACTGTTTGAAAAGCTCATCTTTTACGATGATGGTGCTGTGATGTATGCCCCTGATCACATCATTTTGCCTTACATGCTGCAACTCATTGTACTCTACAGTCTTAGAATGATTCAATACTATCAAACTAGTGTTAGTGCTTCCTTTCCTCCTTTATAGTCAGTACATACAATACTAGGGCAGCTTCAAAGATAAGGCCCTACATCTGCTTTCAACAAGAATGTGCAAAAGGACTGAGCATTGTATGATATTTAACAGCAAACTGACAAGCCACATATAAAAGCATGGTAATAGTATAGTATGATATAGGGGTGTCATGATTCTCCAAATCCTCGATTCGATTTTCGATTTTAGGGTCACGATTTGATTCTTGAATTTTATTATTAATAAATGTTTTTACAGTACAGAGCCGTATGTAATTTTTAGGTTTTATGCATTAAAGTTTGTACAGTAAATCTTATTTTCAAAGACAAAATTGATGCAATTTTTAATATTCTTGTGTAATGTATCACATTAGGCAATAATGGTCAAATTGAAATAATTTAGTTACCATAAAAGTGTAACCGTCTTGTTTAATAGCAAATTATTAAAAACAGAGAGTGGCTGTGATCTAGTGACTCTTTATGTTTACTGCAGAACAACTGGATACTCAATAGGACCGACCGAGAAAAATGCAGCAACGTGGATTAACTCGACGCGAACTTAAAATTTCCTCATTGGGGATTTGAGAGTAGAAGGAGCAGCTTTAGTGCCGGTCCTGCTGCTTCATCTATCCTAGGCCAGGGTCGAGCTGTAGTTTAGCTTAGCTACTTACTAGCGTCAGCTAATGCTCTGTAGATGTGTGCTCTGATCATGGGGGATGTGATACAGGCAGTTAAAACACTACCAGGTGGTGTTGGGAATTGTAGGAGAACTAGTGAGAGTTGCTTATTAGGGAAAATGCAATGTGTGGTTTCTTGTGATGAGGAACTCTGAGTAAATAGACGGTTACCTGCTAACTGTTGCTATGGAGTCCCAAGTGGGACACACAGTAAACAGGAGGAGGAGGTGATCGCGATCCTCTTTTCGATTTTGATTTCAATACAAGATCGAGATCTTGACACCCCTAGTATGATAGTTTATCTGCATGGCAGCCCCTAATACTTTACCTCACAGAAATCCTCTGTGACTATGATAGAGGTCTTAACCCTGATGAAGGCCACAAGATGAAACGCATCAAGTTGGGGAAGTTGTGTTGGAAACTTTTGGGTCTTTGCCTAAACATCCAGACAAGTGTGGTCAGTCCAGCTTTATATTGTGGCAGACCAATTTGGTGACACGGGGCCTCATACCCCATATTTCACCCAGGAACCAATATTTTGGCACCATGATAATAAATGACCACAACCTCCTCATGAAAGTTTTGTGTCTGCTAAAATCATTTAACTCTAGGCCTGTGTGCTCCAGTTAGTTCCTTTTCCTCCAGAACTTAATTTTCCCAGGACCTTTAATCTATCTATGTTCCTGTTTTATGTGCCTTTTCATTGTGGGCCTTGTTAAAACCTGTGCCATTTACGTAGATTGTGTCCCCTGATGCTGACAGCTCCCCTTCTGGATGGCGAGCCGCTGCAGTCTGAAACACAGATCTCCACCCACCACAACAGATGAGTCCACAATATAATTAAAACTGTAAAATCAGACTAATAGAAACTTTATCTGAGTTCCCTCAATAGTATTTATTTTTTTAAAGTTACACACTGCCCTTCCAAACTGTATGAAAATGTGTGGGTGGAGTAAATTTGAATTCAAATGTGCCAAAATCTACTTAGATTGAAAAGAAGAAAGGAGAGCTACTTTTTGGATAACAATTTGGTATCTAAAGCAATACTGTTCTTAAATATAATAAAAATTAAGCTCTGAAAGTGAATTAAAATATCTCATAACTCAGAGATATTTTGTAATAATAACTGCACCATGAAAATTGACCATTGGTTCAGGGTTGAACCAGATCTGTTTTCGGGGTGGATTTTTACCCACTTTTGTCCAATTTTGCCCTGGTTACTATTGCAGTTGGGAAACAAGCCACATAAAACAGAATGTATTACTGAAAATGTTTCTTCAGAGGAAGCGCACCTAATCATACTCGACCATGTGCAATAGGAATCCCTGTGTTCTTAACATGCTGTCACTATTTTCTACCTTGCTATGTATGGTGGCTCATTGAAAAACGTATCTTACACGGGTCAGGTAAGGACATTGATTTTTGGGAAAATCAAGGCCCTGTCATGTCTATCAAGTGTATATTGGGATCAAGAGTGTCGAGTCAATCAAGTCAATTCACAGTGTTTGGCTGCATAAGGATAGGGTACATTATTACATCTCGGTGTGGTTTTATTTGCAGACTTTTTATAATGCACATTTCAGTGCGCCACAGGTTTTCCTAAATGATCACATTATTACTTGCCAGATTTAGATTAATGAAAAGGTCCCTAATCCTCTATTTCACTTTCAGTCTCAAACATCCAGCATGCAGGGGAAATAATTACATAACATGAGATTAAGTACAATAATAGTTAGTTCATTGTTGTGATATTCAAACTGTTCTACTGTTGATCCTGCAGTAGTGGCACATGTGTGTAAGTATTAATGTCTGAGAGCACAGTGATCATGATGCAAATTTTTTGGCTCATTCAAAATATCTGTTTAGGAATCATTAAAGATTACAGCATGACATTGTGGCAGACGTCTGACATTCTAATGTAATGCTAATTCAGATTAGAGGGCTCCTACCAATGTTTTATTAATCAAACTCCCGTTTGGACACCCACTCGTGTGTTGGAATACTACTACACATGCAATACTGTTGGATTCCCCGATTTTCATGACATTAACTGACTATGGTCATACATTATATTCTGTCAAACACATCCTTTTCAAATGAATGGCCTGTAAATAGTTTCCCTGCTTACACTTAAAACAAAACGACTGCTTTGAATGTAGTAGATAATTACAGCGTTTAACATGCTCTAGATTAGTGTTTTCCCCCAATTTCTGTTGCGTAAACTTTGTCCGTTCATGGACCAAATGAAATGAAATCCATCGCTCATCTGTCAATAACATCATTAATCTCTCAGTGTCTGTGCACAGCCTGTGTGCTCAGCCCAGTCTAATTCCCCATCTTCCTCTGTGTGTCTGCTATGTGTGTGTACATACTGTGTGTACATATTTTTTGG
This sequence comes from Apricaphanius iberus, assembly GCA_028564705.1. Lineage (NCBI taxonomy): Eukaryota > Metazoa > Chordata > Actinopteri > Cyprinodontiformes > Aphaniidae > Apricaphanius > Apricaphanius iberus. The sequence continues at coordinate 687,995 of JAPXFQ010002058.1, forward strand.
AATGTGTACATAATGCATACAGTACATCCAGAGATTGTGTGTACAAAGGGGGTTCACGTCTACACACCTGTTCCTATACGCGCGCCTGTGTGTGTGTGTGTGTGTGTGTGTTTGTGTGTGTGTGTGTGTAGTGGAGCAGAACAGATGGCACTATGCGGATCATCACTTGCAATAATCGTCTGCATTTCACTACCTCATAATTATCCAGATTGGAGCTGGGTGCTGCCTGACAGGCTGACATATGATATATGCCATTCTGCATGTCCTTATTATATTTCTAAAATGAAAGACTCATTACTTATGTTTATATTTCATATAAATACATTCATGCTAAAATATATCCAATAGAATCATCAGGTGCTAAACAAGTTGTATGATTAGCCTGATAGAAATCTAAATTGATGATGTATTAACAGTCATTTTGGAACCTAAGTCTACAGTATTCTAATTCTCGCGAACATTGAGATGTCATGTACAGTATTTCAATAAACAGACCACATAATCCTTCACATCTCTAGTATAATGTATTGCACTCACTTTATGCTCAATGACTTATAACAAATATTTATTTCAACAAAATTCATTTACACATCTTTGCTAAGCAGAAAACAAAACAAAACTGTGGACAGCATTTAGAGACAAGTTTTCTGAATAAATTGAGATTCATTAGATGCTTAACTTTGCTCTGAAAGTCACTCCTGATAAAAGAATTTGGGCTCCCGCTTACGAAAAAAACACTAGGAAAATACTTTCATATGATGACATGATTTTATCTGAAGGAATTAGGAGGGTAAGTAAAAACCAGTGCCTGGGATTAACTCCCCGGTGTAAGACATGAACTCTAAGGTTAGGATAGTCCAGCTGTTACATCCAACTGTCTCACTGCACATGTGATAACAAGGGCTTGCATACGCATCTATATCTATGCTCTCTCTACAGTTCTCCAAAATTCCCAGCCACCCTCTCCCCATCCCGCCTCATCTCTCTGTCCTGCTACATTCGACACAGCACGGGAGGAAACCTCTGCAAAGTGATTTATTACAGCCACTATTTCAAATTCACATATAGACACACACACATAGTGTGGTTATACTGCCGTGCAGGTAGACAGTAGTTCAAGGGTAGGTGATTCGTTTTACAAACACTGAACACCAAATTACAGCTGCATATGTAGATTGAAGGCAGGGTCTCACACACACACTGAACTATCTCACCGTTAACATTAAAGAGCCTCTTATAGCAAAGTGTAAAAGGGTGCAGAACACAGAGAGTGGTAATGATGGCACTTTAAAACAATTCAAAAGGACAGCAGTAGGATCTCAGCTGACAATATAGTTTATGTCATGGGGGAAATAGCCTTAAATTGTTATTTCTAAATAAAATAATGTGGGTGGAGACGCACCAGTTACTCACCAGGTGATTGGAATTGGCAAATTTTGTCTGGACCAACCTGTCCAGTAGATAACACTCGACAATCAGATTTTTTCATTAGTTTACAAAACAATGAAAACACTTTTTTTTGTGTGTATCAAACAGCATATCTTTGCTGTAGAAGTTCTTGGTTACATCTGCAGAGTTTTGTGCTGGTTCGACCTCTACAAAAATGATTTCCTATCTCAGTTCAGTCAAGTGAACCTGAATGAATGATTTTCAGGGTTTACCAGCTAAACATTCATAATTAAACACAGTATAGATCATGAAATTCCCTAACATCTATTTCATCTTCTGCTTTAGCTAATATAAACTTTTTTTTATGATCACTGAATTTCTAAAAAAAATGATCTCTTTGTTTTTTTTCTGCTTTCATTGACAGAAAATAAAACAGAAATATAAACTGAAAAGCTCCATTTAGATTTTGTTTGTAGCTGTTGTCACATTTAAAAATTCTTATCATCAAAGTCAGCAGAAATTAATTTAAAATACATTTTCTTTGGGGGGGGGATGAAGAAGCATTCACCCATGCACAGTTTTAATCATTCTAACCCCAACAAATCTAAACAAATTGAGGTGGCCTTAATATATTTTTGCTCATAAGAGAGTGTATAGTGGCAAATAGACTATTTTTAGGCACATCAGATGACCAAATATTCAACCGTGTAAATGAAAGCTATAGGTGCCGGTATTTTGGCTAATTACCCGCAGCATGGTCTAAGAGAATATTTACTGCTAAATGCTGCAGTTTTTCAGCTCATCTTTGATTAATCTCTCTTTCATTCACAATAACAAGCTATAAATCCTCCATCTCAGTTTAACCTGTCAGTTTTAGGGGTTAGGCTCTCAGCCCTTTTTACTGTCCTTACTTATAAAGCAAAACTAAAGGTTGTATAGTCAACTTTAAAGCGAGGAAAGTCACATTTGCCTTGAGGACTAAAATGGATCCTCAAAAAGATAGCAAGCATAGCCTGCATGTTTGCGAACTGCTGACTGTTTTCTCTGTTGCCCTGGCAAAACACTCAGCAGTCAATCAGCTCTCACTTTGAGGGAAGTTTTACAGCTCTTTTGGCATAAAATATCCAACGTTTCTTCCTAAAAATACTCCAAAGTTTTGTCACCCCCAATTAAGCACCTTTAAATAATGACAGGATGAGCTGTGTGCACATTAAGTTTTCATGAAGAAGAGAACATAATTTATTTCAAAGTTGTCACAGAAATTTGAGCTCCATTCATGTAAAACAAATATCAGGTTGGAATAAGGGTAAGAGACAGAAAAAGTTACTGAAAGAAAAAACAGAATTTCTTTCATATAAATTCTTATCTTTTTTATATGATAGACCAACAAAAGCTATGCAAGTTTTTTATTTATTTACGGTATGCCCATACCAGCTTTGGAAACGAGCCTAAAAAGGTTATCCTGGGCTATCTCTGCTGTCATAGGTTTAGTCTGCTGGAGGACAAACTTCCCACTTCCCTTTGCTGCATTCTCCTGCTTCTATGCACTTTGCATGGGCTGTTATTTTAACTTTCAACTTTATGTTTTTACTCTTCATAGCACCTACATCAAGTCCAGCATTCTGTTTAGCTGTGACACTATATAAATAAACTGAATTGAATTGAACAGAGTTAAATTGGGCTTGATGTCATTTAGGTCCTCTTATTAACATGATAAACTTTAATCCATCGTTTTTCTCCATCTACTTAATCCTCTTCGGGATCATAAGGAGCAGATGCCTATGTCCAAAGATGGAGTGGTTAGAGCTACACTTGAACAGACAGAATGCCACTCCACCACATAACAGAAATAGTTAAATATAAAGGGTAAAGGAGAAACAATGTGATTGTTTTTGCATGATTTTGTTTGAACATACAGTATTCCTATAAGAAATAAGATGAAGGGTATTATACGGAGATTCTCATAAAATCAGTCAAAATTTAATTCCAAGCAGTTTTTGCAAAAAAAGAAACTATATTTCTGCTACTAATTGTAGTTCTTAATGATGAGTTAATATTAAATCATAGTCTAAATCAAATGACTGGGTTCACAAAAAATAGAATTTTAATGTTTGGTTTCCCACAGCCTCAGAGCAACATCAAGTGTTTTTTTCAACAACTTTGTGTAGAGGATGACGATGAAGAAAGACATTTTATCTTCGGTAATCACTCCCTGTGTTCATTTACCTCTGCAAACAGAAGTCCTAATACCACCGGATTAATTTATAAACTCGGACACGTTATGATCTCGACAGCCATGTTTGACGAATGATTAACAAACAAGACTTATGAACACCTTCTAGCAACAACTGAAAAAAGTTGCAAACGGGGTCTTTTGAGTGAGATAACAATTAGACATTCAAATAAAGAAAAAAATGTATGTATTTAATTGACAACCAAAGACTGGATTCAAAGATAGGACCAGGACCACAATGCAAAATCCAGTGCTTTTGTCATAGGAAACTGAAAAAAAATTTGTGCAAAGCAAGAAGTAACACTGATTTACTACTGAATAGTTTTTTTGTGTGTTTTTTAAGCCCTAAGTCAAGCCAATTTTAAGACTGTACAAATGAATGAAGAGAATGACATGTATGGCAGTTCTAAAGTAAATGATGGTGTTTGGTATTAGGGTGACTGAGCTTGTCTGCTGTCTGTTTGGTTTTAACCGGCTGCCCCAGGCTTTAATTTAAAAGTCAGCCTTACGGAATCCACACACAAACCAAGCCAAGCGAACATATGCAGGCTGGCTGGAAATGGCTACTGTAGAGGCCTGAAAGCCACAAAGTCCAGCTATATAAAAACTCTTTCCCAGAGCTACATAATCCATCAGCAGCTCAGAGCTGCATTCAGAGGGAGATGGTCACAGAGAGAGCCTTTTGTAACCTGCTTCTTTTGTTTTCATTTGTTTCCATCAAATTCCACTTGTGTCAGGATCGATTGAATCCACTGAATGTGAAGCGATGCACCCTAGGGTCATGTAGGCAGCCACTACACCGCAATTCTCCTCTCTGACACACACATCGGCTCTCTTCGAGTGCATGTGGAAAACTGAACGGTTTTTGCTCAGTGCAAAAACCTGCACTCTTCTTTAGCTATAACAAGCATGCATCCTAACCATGATTAACCCGATAATGTGCATGATGCAGTTGTGTGTATACTGTAGCCAGAAAGTGTTTTTTTAGTGCTTGTGTGAGGCTTTCTGGGATGAAGAGACTGTCCCTTGTCCCGACAAATGGGTCAGCATCTAAAATGCCTTTGTGACCCTGCTGTCACATCATATATAAGTCTACTGCAAGATGTGAGTAGTGTACGTGTGAAGCAGTGTGTACCATCCTTCACTCAACATCTGAGACCAGACAGGATTAAGTTAGGGCGAGAAACAGGTACAGGATACAGTCACGGTGAAAGTTTGCCTTTATTTTGCTCAGAGTATTAAGTATCGACAAATGTTGAACAGCAAAACTTGATGCAGTCAAATATTCAGGTATGCTAAAACCATGCAAAGGAGAAAAAGCATCAGCAATCATCCAAGAGAAGCAACCCTTGCTGCCCTCAATCTGTGAAGGGTTAAAAGGTTTGGAACTCCTCCTTCTCCCAAACAGACAAACTTGAGAGCATTGCCAAACTGTGTAGGAGTGACTTCCCAGCTAAATCATGCCAAGGTCAGACCATACAGTCGTTAAATAAAAGAAATGAATCTCTCTGCAATGCAAATTGGAGAGTTTACCAGTAGAAGAGTTGCTCTCTCTTTGACAGCTTTACAAAATTCCTTTCGAAGACACCACCAAATTTCTGAACAATGCACAGCAGACAGACAAGCCCAAAATGAAGACATCCAGTCATAATGCAAAGTACCAAATAAACAGTCATAAATTGAAGTACATAGGTACAAGCACCTTTTACCAGCTGTCAATAAAATGCTGTAGAGGGACTTTTACAGAGCTGCACATAAATATATGTCTGCAAATCAATATTAATAAAGCAGTGTACCAAAGTAGAGAGAGCAAAACTGTCTCTCAAACAGTCAGTGACTTTCCAATAAAAAGAAAATATGAAAAATTATTCTACAAAAAGGCAAAATGTCAAAACGTATTCTTTATAAATATTTTTTGGGTTTTTCCCTGCTTCTTTTTAATTTCTTTAGTGAAAAAAAAAACATCAAAATGAAATTACTCAATAATTCTGTGTTTGATATCGTTTTAAACAAAGGGAATTCACTTGATACCTTGTTGAGTTGCCCGTACCTCTAACCCTTCATGAATTTAATTGTTCATTTTCTCTTAGAACCATCAGTCACTCAAGAAGCTCAAACTCTGGTTCTGCTGGCTTCACTCATGGCTTCTCTCAGTTTTACTGGTATTAGTATTATAGTTTCTTAAGGTGTATTATTTCTATACTCAACTTAAGTCCTTTTAGAAGATTCGATTTCATACCTGTACCTTCAGTTTTATATTTTTTTGCAACAAAAAAGGTAATTAAATGTGATAAAAAAATTCCACAATCAAACCCAAACTTATTTTATTAATTAAATTGTGAAGTGGCCTTTAGTTATAACTAGTCTCTTACACGGGACATATTATGAAAATTTCTCTTTGTTTTCACCCCTTTGTGTTACTATTTGGGTATCTAACTGCCTCTATAAAAATTCACATGAATAAAAAAACAATGTTTTTGTGCAATCTTTTTCAGCCAGCTAAAAATGAAAGTCAAATTCCCTTAATTTGTCTCCATTGGGACAGAAGGGTGGTGTAACACCGCACAACCCACACACACGCTCAAAAAGCAACATACACAGACATTACAAACATAGTATATAAAATAATTCATACATAAAAGAAAATGACCACAACGCTGTAGCGTGTGAAAGAATGTTCATGAGCAAAAAGACTAAAGGAATGTTGTTATTTTAAGTATCAGCGAGGTGTTTATTAAATAAAATCGGAAGAAGCAAGGAAACAATATTTTCTACAACATGTGTTTAGGTCATTCAGCTAGCAAGAGAGTGAGAGAGAGAAAGACTTTCAGCAGTTAACAGGAAGGCTGAAATAATTTCCACAAAGCTGGTCGGTTTCATCCATTTTTTTGCTTTAAACCTCATGCACAGCACATACATGTTTAAAACTTGTGTTAGCCTTTTCAGAATCCCAGCTATAGTAAAGATCTTCACGATCTCAAATAATGGCATATACGTCTCTTTTTATAATGTGTTATGGGAAAATTATTTCATTATTATTTTTATTTAGTGATTAGTAATTATTAATAAAGGCATTCAGGGAATATGACATAATTTTTGGGAGTCAGTCAAGAGACTACAGCTGAAGAACACTTATAGACTTTTCACTTACTCCAATCTAACTGAAGGACTCCTCGTGTTTTAGTTAAGTTTGTAAAGAAGACACAACATTCTGACACTGAAGGCTCTGGGAGCTCACACAGAAAGGCAAAAGAGACATGCTAGATATGTGAGAGTAGGGTAGCCCAGGGAGGGGCTATTGTATCAGGGACTAGCCATATAAAGAATATTCTATGGAATAGAATCCTTATGGAATTTTGCTATGATAAATGCTAACAGCTCCAACTTCTCTAATGGCAGTTCTCATTTAGTCTATTTCTGAATATTTTAAAAATACTGTTTTACACTTTCTGTTCTCTCATACAACGGCCTGTTATTGCCTCTGTTCAGCTCCTCATATAAATAATTAACAACTGCTCAGTGCAAGAAAGCTAAAAAAACTTTTTTTAAAACATTCTTACATCCAAAATTGGATTTCTTAAAAAGAAATGGGAGTCAGCTAACCTAATAATAGCAAGGAGAAGTTTCACAAAAAGACGAAATTTAAATTGGGCCACGAAATTTTGAGCAGTGGATTTTTTTTGAGAAAGTCGACAGATGAAACAAGGCAAACACGACACAGAAAAGAGAAGTGCAAAGCACAAGAAAATGATGACGACTTTCTGTTAATGACTTATAATGATAATGATTAATATCAAGTCCAGATTCCACAGAAACACTGGGGAGAGAGATGGAAGAAGAAAAATTGAAAGAACTTGAAGCAAGCAGGGTGAACAGGGGGGTTGCGGGTGGGCGGGTTGGATGGGGGTGTCAGGGAACGTCTCTCTGTTCACTAAGCTTAATTGACAGATTAAAATCTGATCCTGACATCCTGGTTTAGCCACTCTTTCCAATTCTCTTCCTCTCTCACAGCCGTCTTCTCGGCTCGACTGATAAATTCTCTCCCCTTTCCTGAGAGCTGTGCTCAGTGAAGCTTGCAGCTGTACGGACATGTTCATTCAGCTCCCATTTCAGACCATAATGAGAAGGAACTGTGATGACTGACCTGAGCAGGCAAACAAATAATAACAGCAGAGAATCATTTGTCATCATGAGCTCTGTTTAAGCCCACTGCTGACCTGTGTTTTGGGTGATCTAATCAGCAGAGGACGAATGCTAAATGCAGCTGTCAAAGAGTGCCTCTCTAATTTGCTTGACTGATGCTAAATAAATGCTTGATGTACTAATCATTTACAGAAAATTAGTAACGCACCTGACATCTTAAGAGTTGGTGATTACATTCCCACATTAATCAAATGTTAACTACTAAAGGTAATTAAGATACAAAATGTACCCCATTCAACAGCTCATTAACAGGGAAAATTAAAAAGAATAACAAAAATACCCACTTCATTAATCATCTACCCCAAAATCTAAATATAGAGTGATGTCCAGAGGTCAACAAGCAGGAGTAGAACACCTCGGATGGCATTCCAACACAAGGTCAGCAAAGACACATAAAAACTGTTACTGCAACATCCAACGCACAGGATGTCTGAATTTAACATCAGACCTATTTGTAATGAGCCTAGAATCCCACCTTTTTATGACACTCCTTACCTGGCACCTAGTAAAACAGCTGGCATTTATGACTACCAGAATCCAACCGTTCAAAGTATAGTTCCACCCCTAACCTGGCTGCTTTGTGTTACCACAAAGTGAAAGTCACTTAATAGTCTTGACATAATTGTAGCAAACAGTAAAACAGGTGGCCTGAAGCAACAGTAGCAAGTGTCTCCGGCGCTTCTTTAAATCTCAAGCTTTTTAGCAGTTACTCATCATAGCTAACAGAGGGGATTTTATGAGAATCACCTCTTTAGAATCTGTGGCACAGCTGGTTATTCATTCGTTGTGCCACTTGAGTGTTAAATCTTGTGTAGATTTCAACTGAAGCACTGTGTTAAACATGAATGTGTGATATGATAACAAAGCTCCCCTGCCTTCCCTGTAATTTAAAGCTCCATTAGTCAATTCTGTGTCAGTGACGGAAATCAATTAGCTTTTTCTCACCATTCCAGCCCAGAGCCCTACTTAGCTTTCCGTTCACTATTTGCATCCTCAGTATGTAACAGCGACTCCTGACAGCTCATGCTGACCTGGTCCACTGCACACTGGCCAGGTATTCCCAGAACATTAGCTCCTGCAAACTGATGAGAGCTTGTGCTGATAAGACAAAAAATTATGACATCTTCATAATATGTTGTTGGATTCAGTGGGTTGCGATCTAAGAGGAGAAATCAACAAGTTCTTCACTCTCAGTCAAAGCCTAGTACTTATTCTGTCCCATGTTGAAGCCGTCGGTGTAGTGCTTAACGTAATCATGTTCGGATTCTTTCAGTATAGCCCAGCCGGTGCAGTAAGTACATGTACCTAAAGACATGTCTACAGTGCGACTTTAAAATGTGACACCACAGCAAAACAGAAAGGACATTAATGGTTCCCCATGTAGCTACAGTGGGAAAATGTTGGGCCAAACCAGAACTGTCAGTGTAAGCATCTCTCAACACGAATAAGGTACTTTAAGGTATTCTGCCTTGAACAGCTGCCCATGCTGCATTCAAGTCCAGATGGGGACTAGGTTTTCGAAATATAAAAAAACCTCTAAAGCGATTTAAACCTGCTTTACTTTTAAACATGGGCAAATCATTATTTAAACATCTCTAAACATTGCCATTGACTGTTTTTAAAGTAGATATATTGTTTTCTACACTGGCTAAGTCTGCTTGTGCTAATAGATATATGTTTTTAAATCCAATAAAACCTCCAGTCAGTTCTGTACTTTCGACTTTTTTAGGATATAAGTGATGAAATCAAATTAAATACAAGGAACGAAAGGAAGGAATTTAGGAAAAAAGTTTTTTGTTCATGCTGATCAAACTCAAATGCACATCTTTTTTTTATTTTTCTTGACTAAAGTGTACTAAAAATATACTGTCATTTTAAAACGCCAAATGAAATATCCGAAAATATCTATAAGTGTTTAACTCATTTAGACATTTTCTAACCAGCAAACACATTATCCTATTATTGTTTTAAGGACATATAAGACGTTATAATCTAAGACATTATAAAATCCGAGGTACTACTGGGAACTAATAAACAAGATCCACACAACCACACACTTCAGATCTTGACTTATGCTGAAATTTACTGAGAACAATCTCTAAATCAAAGGTACTACAGACAAACATGTATGTCCTTGCTGATTGCTGAACTGACACCCACCCATACACACACACACACACACACACACACACACACACACACACTAACACAAGCAGTCATGTACGAGCACAGACACACACCTGCAGAGTGTACCTGAGTGGGACCTTGCTACAATTGAGGTCACTAATCCGTTTCCACAGTGATGGCCTGCCAGTAAATCAAAGCACTAAGCTTTGCTGTTCATGCACTGGTTAGTCTCTGCATCTCTGAATAGCATTAGATACAAACAACCTCCAGTCTTTTTCCTATTTGCTTTTTTTTTTTCAGTCTTCTTGCCCCCTCCTGACACACACTGTTCCTCCATCTCTGCGTCTTTCATACTGTTAGAGGTTGTGTCTTCACTGAGAATCATAGTTCTGGTTGAAGGGCACTTGGATTTATGTAAAAGCAAAGGTAAGCTGCGTTTCCACAGTAAGCAGGTCATTTTGGCATAGTGCAACTTTTATGTAAAATGTGCCTCAATTGTGTGCAATGTTGCGACCCTTCATATTGTTCCCTTTAGAGCCCAACTGGAGCAGAATTTGCACATTCGTGTGTCAAAACGTAGCACAGAAAAGGTAGCTAAAGTAAAGCTCTTATAAGTTTACTACAGGGATGGATACATTCTGGGTATTTAAATGAAAGTTTATATCACAAAATTATAGCCAGACCAGCATCAGAGTACAAAACAAAACTGCAAATTTATTGTTTTGCTAGACTACAGGCTGTAGTAGGCTACCCACGGATCTGACAGTGAGTTGTCTAAGTTTGATCAGTACAAAATATCGAAGGGGAACAGTAGCACCTTTATTAGGGCATTTTTACAATTGCTTAGCTTATGGACTTCTATATTAATGAGGAGGAGAATAACACTTATTGTCGATTTTTGGATTATACAAAAGATACTTAAAAGCATGGAAATGCTGTAGAGTCAAGCAGGTTTTAATCCACCAAATGCGTAGGGTCTTGGTATAGAATTGACTACCGTAACTGCACGAGTTGCCGTAAAGACGTTTATTGTGGTAGCTAATCATACGTAGTGACTATGGCAAGCCTATGTCACTACGTATGATTAGCTACCAAAATAAACGTCTTCTACCGTCTCTTCAACGTCTCTTCTACCTCTGGTCCATGGCTCCCCGATATGTGATATTGGTGTATGTTGCACGAATGATACAAGTGTTGATAAATACATTTATTTCAGTTCTAAGTTCATAGTAAACATGGATGTCAGATATTGAGTTCCAGTTGCTGGATAAAAATTTAAATAAATGTATATTTTTCCAACTGAACATGATTTTAATAAAATAAAATCTTGCTTTTGGGCCACATCTGGTGTTTTGGCAATGAGACAACTAAGTTGTAGTTTCTGAAAGATTTGACCTCCTTACCACCTCTCTACCTTATAAACTTTTTATGTTGCATTAAACAACAAGGTTCAACAAATAAACTACAGGTGCAGAAAACCTAAATTTTATTCTACTTAATTTCTACGGCAGTCAACGTAGTTATTCCTCGATAAGAATGATGTGTACAGTTGCTGCAACAAATTTGGGATATACTTTGTAGCTGCAGTATCTATAATTACACCAATATTAGTGTGTGTTGAACATGCACACAAAGTGAAGTGGGGTTATGTCAGTATTTTCCTTCTTTTACCAACAGACAATTAAACATTAAAAATATTGTATAGATGAAGAACCTCGATTGGAAGCAGCCACCAAAAAAGCATATTTGTTTGTTAACCTTTGTAAAAAAACATAAAAAAAACAACAAAAAAAACAACATGGTTTTTTGCTCCTGCACCCTCTTCCTTTCTCTATTATGTTCCATGCGTTTATCATATGTTTTGTGTTTTAATCACCAAATCATGTAAAGCGCCTTGAATTACCATGTTGTAAATAGTGTGCTACACAAACAAAACTGCCTTGCCTAGCCGCAAAACCTAACCTGACAACATATTGTCCAGCATGTGCTTAAGAAACTGGGGAAAGTTAATTCAACCTTTGGCCTGTACATTTGAGAATATTTGTTTTTTGTTTATCTGAAAGTGCTAACTGAGTGCACAGAATACAAAAACTGTAAATGGGTCCTGTTGAATGGATGTTGTTGGCTCAGGCTTAGTCTTAAATGTTTGTATCTGTGCTTTCAGTCATAAATCTACCATTCTTTACCCAGAGCCTGGCTGGCTGCCTTGATGCTAATTACCCCACAGAGCTACAGCCTGCCATAACACAACCTGGGATTTATAACAACTGAGTCCAAGGCTACTTAAACAGTCTTATTTGGTTTGTCTGGCTGACAGGGAGTCAATACAAAGATTTTTGTATGAAATATTTTTTGCAGCATACGCATTTTATTTCCCATTTTGTTTCTGTGTTTAAACAAAACTACTGGAGCTAAACAGCCATTTTAAAGGGATGTGTATTCTTTCAGCATAAGATGTGAAGTAATTTAACAAACATGCTTCATATTTATCTAAAAATGTTATTTTCAGTTTTTGTGTAAGGAATTGATCAACATCAGACATACTGCTGCTCTATCTGTATACACTTTATCTGACAAACTGATAACTGTAAAATATAAACCATAGTGGATCTGCTATTTTATACTGTAATGTAGTCAGACCTTCATTCATTTGGAAAAATTCTGAATTGACTCAATGAACTGTGATTAACAGCATGGTCCTAAAAATGCTTTTGGTGAAAAAACCCCCCCAAAAAACGGTTTAATTCTACCATGAATAAAATGCAATTACATGTTTGTAAACAGTTTTTGGTTTAAACCCCATTTTTTAAAATGCATTTGGGAATTTTAAATAAATATTGGGAAAGATTTTTTTTTCAGTTAGATATGTAAGATGGTTCACTGGTTGGCAAATTTATTTGTAGTAATAAATATTGCAAATACCAGTGAGAAAACATATATTTTATATTCATATTTTTTGCAAATTACAGTAGGTAAGCTAAAAGGCAAATATGTATAAATTAAAAGGATATTTCACCTCTACATAAAATGTGTCTGTTGTCATATTCATTAGATAAGTGAGTAAAAAGCATTTTGTAACCAGCTGGGTAATTCTTCTTATCTGGCAGTAGTTTGTTTGCTTTAGCTTAGCATAAACTAATGTCGGTAAATAGGAACTAAGAGCATCCTTGTAGTTCCCATACACTTTAATTGGTTCTGGCAAACAGACTGCTGCCAGATCATGGGAATTACTGGGCTAGTTACAAAAAGAATTAGGGGGGGGGGTATCCTTTTGAGTAGTAAACATAAAGTTTGCTTTTAAGATTATCTTACATGTCTTGTGCTGCCACTCAGATCCTTTCTGAACAAAATACAGATAACATTTGTTTTTAGTATATTAATGTTTTTCATTAATTTAACACAATTGCCTGATTTTTTTCATGTTCCATGTAGTGATCACAATACACCAGAAAAGAAACCTACTGTTCTAGAGTGTCTAGCTATAGTGCATTTTTGAAACAAATAACAAATCAGATTTTTAAATATTGAATCATTCAGTCACTAAGTAAGTAAGCTCAAAGTTAACCTACGCACCAGCTGAGAAATCAGTGCATCGGCACCTTTACAAGCACACCGATTATGTCAAAGCAAGCAAGCAAGTAATTGCTACAACCACAAGTTGAATCATTAGGCAGTTACAAAAACACTGAGTATCAGGACAAAACCATAGAAAAATTAATAGAAGCAGTAAGCGTCTTTAGTCTCTAGTCTTTAACATGCCATAATAAAGAATACATAGGCCTACATGTCACCATTAAGGCAATGAATAACCTCTCTTTAACAAACCTGAAGCAATACTGATGAAAAAAGTAAATACTATTTTTTTTGTCAAATGCAACAGAATCCAAAAATACATTTATCTTAACTTTTTATACAAGTTCTGTTTGGTCCTTAAGTAAAAACAACCGAGGCTGATTAAGACTCACCTTTTATGTTCCTCTTTAGCTCTTGTTCAGAATAAAGCCTTTCCAAGCACAAATAATTTCTGATGATTAATACAGACAGTTTAAGGTTAGAAGATAAGTGCCCAATTTAAATCTGAATACATCTTACAGGAAAGAAACAGGAACTATTTATGACTTTTATTTGATTGAGTAAATAAGACTTGACTGTTCAACTGCTAGAAAATATCAGTGCCTGTTATTATGCCATCTCTGTTGCTGTGTTAAAAAGCTATTAAAGGTATGTTGTTTCTTGGATAATTTCCAAAGTGACTATATAATTAACGTGTCCACCTTTGTTAAATGCCAAATAATGAGTGATGAGTGTCATGCTGAGGTCACTGTTGTCAACTCATAAATCAGCAGGTATCCATTTAAAATCTGGCTCCAGCTTTTTTGTGTGGAGTCCTGATGCTCTCTAAGTGTCTTTGGATTTTTCTTTAAAAAATGCACACAGGAACAAATACACACATGCACCTATATAAACAACAGAATCTTGACAAATATATAATGTATAGGCTGATTTGTGTCATGACCAGGAAACTTTGAATGTGTACATTCGTGGGAATAAACAGAACAGAAACGACTGCAGAATTTTTCAAAGAGTACCTGTTGTAGTAAAGTCCTTTTACCTCTATCCAGCAGAGAAAATGTAATTATCTCCAGACTCTACTGCTTATTCAAATGAAATGCATAAATGAAATCAAACCTGTCTGAGAGATAAATTAAGAAGAGTGAAAAACTAGCTGAGAAAAGTGGTTGCCCAAATGTGCCAGCATATGTGTGTTTGTCCTCACAAGGCTGAGTGGGCAGTGAGTGTTATGCTACATATGGAAGTCAGCTTAATTGGTTGACTTTCGCCTCACCGCTGGCATTAACTGTAAAGAGTAGGCGACGCAGCCGCATATGTTACACGGGAAGGTATTTATAAACAAGGAAGAACATTTTCATCAAATAATCTGTGTGCAGCACCCTGATAATCTGCATGCAGATTATTAGGGAGTTTGCGAGGATGAATGGAAAATAACTGTTGCTGAACCTCTTGTGTGTCTGTATGCACTAACTTTTTAGGCATGTCACAGTAGCTCATCAAACAAACTAACTTCTGAGTGGTTAACCTGCACAGCAACAGTACTATAGTTTTATCCATTTAAAGGCTATTCCGCTGATTTTAAAGGGCAATGTTAATCACAATAATGCTAAATTTAAACTCTGTTGCAACAAAGACCTTTTAAATAATAATAACAAAGAAAAATATACATTTAGACTAATTAGCTTCATCTAGCCACTATCTATATGATCTATCATATGCAGGGTTGCGAGGGGGGTTGGGCGGTCCAGTCCATTCCAGTAATCAATTTCATATTTACCTAAACATTTATAAAAAAAAATTGAAGAACCATAACCATTTTTAGTTTGATGTACTATTTAATATATGTACATATTAATACTCTTGTTTTAGTTATCACATATATTTAACTTATTAATGAATTAAATTGCAGCATATATGCACATGCCTCTCATATATACATACATATATATATATATATATATATATATATATATATATATTTAGCCTCAGCGTATTGGTGGAATGTGCTTCTTTATTTAGAAGATTATTGGTTTGATCTCCCATTCTGTATCATCATCCCAATGGTCCCAGATATGTTTCTCAGTGTAAGAAGTTGGAATAAAAAGAACCTGTGTGTGTGTTGTAAATTGTAAAGCACTTTGCTGGAGCTGGGTGAGGTTTAAAAGGTGCTTTAGAAATTAGGAGGATACTCAATACCAGCAGCATCCAGCAGTTAAGATTGTTACACCAGATTAGACAACAAGAAAAATAACTGAAATGAACATTACTGTAAATATGATATATGCCTTTATGTCACAAAGCTGCTATTTAAAGTTATTAAATAGTTTTTTAATGCTTGTAAGGGATACCATAAGCAAAATGAACAAATACTTACATGTACTAAGTAGTCATGCTAGTTAAATAATTTCTGGGCAACAAGGTCATGTGTAATGTTTTCAATTTTTAATTATAGATGTTTTTAAATTAAAGACTGCTACAAAGAAGGAATAAGTGTAATTACACTGTCTGCAACTTCTTAAAATAAGTGTTTATATATTAACGATTCAAAATAAATTAAAGTGGTGTCTTTTTGATGTTTCTGGTTGATTAGAAACTGCTTCAATGCTATAGATAATGCAGAATTGTAAACAACGGTCGTATCACAAAACTGTAACCACATTTAAGCTATGCAGTTTTAAAAGCAACAATTGTTATGACGTTTTTCCCTGTGTGGTTTTTCCTGGTGATTACTCCCAGCTGTTTCCTGTTCTCTCATTACCCTGGTATGGATATTTGGTCACCTGTGTCTTCAGATTTCCGCTAGTTCCTCGTCAATCGTATGTCTGTTCCTTGTCTTTGTCAACCCAGACAGTAATAAACATAGTTTTTTCATTGTTGCCTGGCTGCAATTGGGTCCTCATTCAACCACTCTTGACAGCTATATTGCTATAAGTGTAAGTTCTTAAAGATAAATCTGACCAAGCTGCAAATGATTGAAATGCCTTAAAATCTTTTTAGAGGCTTAAAAATAGCTAATTATATTATTATCAAATGTTTCTGAGAACCTATAAACTAAAAATGATATGACTTTGAAATTTAGAAAAAAATTGTAACATACACAGATATAAAACTATTAAGGAGTTCTTCATTTTTCAACATAAAATCTGACTAATCCAAGTGGTTTTTGGCTAGTAATGTAAAAAAAAAATCAATACACAGATACATACAATATTTTATCTATATTCAAAATCAAAGTATAAATTTTCTCCATACTTATTTTTTTTAGAATTTGAATTGAACCATTAATAATGACATACATAAAAAAAAAAAAGTAAAGTATTACTGGTAGTTGGTAGCTGTTTCACCTTGATTCCAGTGGATTAACTAGATCTAGTAATAAAACTGATGTGTTAAGGATGAAAAAGGTTGGAGTGTTCAGAATGCTGGGCTATAGTTATATAATCTTTCTCATAGTATCACAATAATCGTACTGTTCCTCCCGAAAACCTATCCCTATTTATTGTGTCGACAGTTGTCATCATATCCTAAATTCCTCTGGCGCCGGGTCTGCCTGTCACAAAAAAGTATGCTTTTATTCCATTCTTTAGATGCAGTACCATTCACAGGATGTATTACTAGCCTTAATGTTAACACAACAATTATGAAAAAGATAAAAATAGTCTAAACGTATTGCCAGAACACTAGGGGACAACTCAGAAAATTCTACATAAACTACACACTCCTTTGAATTATGATGAACCGACATATAATTTATGGAAGAACTTCTTTAGGAATATGCTTTGATTCACTTTCTAGAAAGATTCCACTGGATTGAGGATGTTATGAAAACTCCTTAAAAGTGTTCCATTTTGAACACTTGTTGCATCTCTCTTCCTTAACAATAGTAGTCACTACTGAGAAAACTGATACCTTTCCAAAGTAGGAGTCACAGCAGAAGAACCCTAAAGGATTTTGTTAATAAAACTAGCTTTCATCTTTTTAATGCAAACAGATCAAACCTCCTGAGTTCAAAACTGATGCATGTAGATATCCAATAACTCTACAATTACAATCAAACTACATGTTGAAACGTTTTGATTTTTTTGCGAGAGCAAAAATGTTTTGAATGAAGGAAATATCACGAGTCCACATATTTTAGAGAGGGTTTATGGACTCTGTTTCATGTGTATCCCTAAAAACCTTGTTTGAAGGAGCAGACAACACTAACCCTCCACCCTCACATTGAGTGTTAGGACACCCCCACCCTCCAACATGAACGCACAAAACATATGTGTAACAGAAGATAAGGGTGAAGTGTGCCCTGACCTAAGTTTTATTCTGTGTGATTGGGTTACATGGAAACAGAGACTAGATGAAAAGAAGCCCCTTCCACGGTGATTTTGTCCGACAGCGCCACAGTCATAAATTTTACTGACTGCAGGGTAACATCAAGTCTCAATGAGAAACATGTGTGTCACTATTTCAGACACTGAAAACTGGGAGTAAGGATGCAATCATTTGTATTGAAGTTCTGAAAGTGGCTGTTGCTCTGTAAAAATCAATTAAATTAAACTGTATCTTCAAGTCTGATCTGGAGCTCCCAGGGCTGCTCCTAACCCAGCGACAAACCATGAAAACAAAACAGGTGAAATTTAAAAAAAAGATAAACGTAAATAAACTGAAAACAAAAATATGTAAAGCGAACATACGCCAAAAGAAAGAGAGGAAGTCAATATATTTATAACTATTCAAATATAACAAAAAATAAACATAACAAGACTGTATTTTTAATCATGTGGAGGGAATGGTGCTGATTCAGCGTCAATGATAACAGTTTAGAACTGAAAGCCGTAAGCAGCAGCTACCACGTGTTTCAATCTGTGTGTGTGTGTGTGTGTGAGACATGCAAAAATGTGTGTTCAACTACAATCTTGGCAAATCCATTATCAGACTAGAGACCCATAGCTGTGCATACATAAGAGCAGACATGTATGAACAGGTCTTTCTCTCTCTCACACACATACACACACACACACAAACACACACCCTTCCTGTAAGCTGACCCCAGGGCCCGTTGGGGGTTGTAACCTTTGCTTACCCGACACAACTTCACAAAAGAGCTGAGCAGAAGGAGCAAGGGTGGGTACGAGAGAAGGAGGGGGCATCCACAGCATATAGAGGGCATCTTTGTGTATGTTCTCCAAGCTTTCCCAACACATCTATGACTATGGCTTTTTCGGAACAGATTAATGTCTGGGGTTATCGTTCTGTCTGATCCCTCTCCACTTGGGCTGCTTTCACACATGCTCTGGAGTTGTGAAAACCCTTGCTGTTAGGATCTCAGTCATAGGATACACCTGTGCATCAACTCACGCAGCAGCTCCCTGGGCAAACCTAGACTTTCCTCAAGGCATGCTTGTAAAGTTTACAGCAAGACAGCAGCAAGATGGATAAAAAATATTTCAAATATTCAACAAAATCTTTATCATTCTTTACTCAAAAAATAAACTCTTCACTTTGTAGTTTAGAGTAATTTTATCAAAAAAGTGTCCTTTTAAAAATGCTGTAGTGTAGCCAAGATGAACTAAATATTTGTGCATGTTAAAATATGTAGTAATTATTTAAAAAATGTACTAGGGAACAGTTTTCTGACTCTCAAATTATCATTGATCAATTAATATGTTAGTTTTTTAAAATAGGTAACTTAACTTTTCGTTATAATGTTGTCATCTGCAGTTACCTTAGTTTAACACTAGTTTTGGTGTGCTTTAAATCACTTAAATATACAATAAATATAAAAAAGGTAGTTTTCTTTTTATTGTCAAAATGATGCATCTCTTTTTTTTGAATAACCATGTTACAATTTGAATAAGCAACAAGTAGAAACATAGATTTTTGTCTCTTTTGTTTTATCCACCAATGTAAATAATACAAATAATTTTCTTAAATATAATCTGAGAAGCCAAAGAACAAAGAACAGTACCTCCGCTGTACTGGAATATTGCATACATTGTTTACAGAAAAAAATAAAACTATGTATTAATTTTAATTATACCATTAGTCGATTAAACAACTAACAATTGTAACAATAATAAATTCTGGAAGGATCTATAAGACACAAGCAAAAAAAAAACATTTTTCCTGAGCATCACTACATTAACGAGGCCCAATTTAATACAAGAAAAATGAATAACAGAATATTGAGAATATGATATGTAAGGAAATATAGATTTAAACGGAAACATATTTGAGCTATTTAAACAAATTATAGCCTGCTTTATTCCTGTTAGTCATATCTATAAAGCTTTTAGATACGTAGAAAACTATGAAAACCATTTGCCAAAAATTTTACAAATAATCACTGTTAGACATGAATTATTTTAAAGCACGGATTTCAGCTGCCACACACTATCTTCTAGGGACACACACACACCCACGAGGACATGTTGCTCATGGTTCTTTTTCCCATTACGTCAGTTTTCATTTCCCCAAGAAGTGAGATAAAACCACAAAGGATCTGCCCAGTACTAAACATGGCCTCTGGCTGTGTGTAAGTATACACACATCTCCAGTGCAAAGAAAAAGGTTTTTACCATCAAACAGATGTCTTCTGTTTTTGGCATTTTGCCACACTTTGTTTCAGATCAAAAAAATCTGTAAATCAGACAAAGAAAACCCGAGCATATAGAATTAAAAATATTTAAATATTATATTTTTTTCATTTAGGGAAAACTAATTTATCTTAGGTGAAAAAGGAATTGCAGCCTAAACCTAAAAAGTGTCTGTGCCACGCTTTGTGGCAGGTGCCATCAAGAGATTGTGAGAATGGTATTAAGTCTTAACATGCTCTGCTCTTCTTTGTAGAATCGTTTTAATTAAGCTACACTGGAGAGTTTTTGGAGGTAAATATACTTTTTACGGTAACATCAAAGCATCTTTGTTCTCTTTCTTTGAGTGATACAGAGGTTATATACAACTATAAGGGACACAAAATCCTACATACTTTTTTCCTAGGAGGGAAATCTGAGATGGTCCTTTGTGTTGTTTTTAGTCACCACAGGTTTTGGCCCTTGGAACATTCCCATGGAGGCCATTTTTTACCCATTCTCTTTCTTATTAGGGAATCCTCAACACTAACAAAACAGAGACAATTGAGACCTGCAGTACCTAAGATTTTGTAACAGGTTCTTTTTTGACCTCTTGGATGGTCCGTTGACATGCTCCAGGAGAAATTATGGTAGCTAGGCCACTCCTCAGAAGGGTTACTTCTGTTCCATGTTTTATCCAACTGTGCAGAAAAGGTCCAGGAATCCCACATCTTTGAAATGCCTTTTAGACATGTTCAAAACTAATGTATGTAAGAAATGTTTTTGAGCTCATTTATCTACTGCGTGTTGCCAGATATTAAAGTAACATTTTGAGTTTGCAGATCTAAGAGTAATCAGATCTGGGAATGATTAGGGAAACTGACCCACAACTATGATTGATCTGTGTTAATTTGTAATTTAACAATGACATTTTCATATAGAACCAGTTGGTCAGAAAAATATTTTTCCTTTAATAAATGAAATAATTATTCAATGTTTTTGTGTTTGGTTTTGGTATCGACTTGTTATGAAAATGTATTTGCTGATCTAATACATTCAGGTGTGACAGAAATATGAAAACAGAAGAAATGGGTTAGAGGCAAACTCTTTATTTCATGAGTTCGACAATTTACCATTGCAACAGTCAGTAAGGATAACTATGAAATAGGGCTGGGCGGTATACCGAAAGTTTACTGATACTGAAATTGCCTGTGCCGGTAAATTCGGTATGTAAAACAAAAATGAAAAGATGTGTTTTAGTTTAGTGGTGATCCTGCCCCTTTAAGAAATTAACGTTTCCTTGAGTCACATGACTACGTACGGTCATGTGACACAGAGGCAATAATACCCAACTGAGGGGAAAGTGCTGCTAACCAAGCTACTGTCTAGCTATATTTAGCAAGGGTTTAGACCAGGGGTGGGGAACCTTGGCTTTCATCCTGCAAGGTTTCCATGTTTCCCTGCGCAAACACACCTGAATAAAATGAACTGGTAATTGTGCAAAACTTAATTGGCTGTTGGATCCATTTGATTTGAGTCAGGTGTGTTGAAGCAGCGTTGCCTGGAAAACTTAGAGGAATGCGGCCCTCGAGGACCAGGGTTCCCCTACCCTGGTTTAGACTCATCTACCGATTGTTTTTCAGAAAAATGTGACTAGTGACCAATAAAGTGACTTTTTATGATGTTATTGGACACTTAGACTCTAACGTAGTGGACGTTTGTTTGTTACTGCAGCAACAGAGCAACAGAGCACTTCTAGCTCTGCCCGCCCCAGGTGGTGCTCAGGCGGAGCAGATATTACCTCGCTGAGTTGCTGCTTGAAGCCGCCGCCTGTTCCCACCTTTGCTTCAATGTAAAATATGTTCTGTCTAAAATAAACGACTGCACTCTAAAATTACCTATTTCACTCAAACCCCGTCACTTTCTCACCTTATCTGGTCTGTGTGATCACTTTTGAATTTAAAAATGGACTCTAGAAAATACAGAAAGGAGTAGGAGTCAAACACTGAATTAAAATGCTGTTTGAAGCCGTTAAATAGCAAGACGCCAGCATATATATATTTTTAGAACATTATCTAAATTTGTCCACTACCGGACATCGACTACAGAAAAGGATCGGGGTTGGGTGGGGGGGGGGGGGGGTGTGTGTGTGTGGTCCTAGTTATCGTCCAATTACGTTATCGAGGTTAAATGCTTAATATACCGTGATATTAATTTTAGCTCATATCGCCCAGCCCTACTTTGAAATATTATTTTCTTGCTTTTTGTCATTTCCTGTTTTCAGAAACCAACAGGTAACTAATTGCTTCATCATATGCAATCTCTTTAATAGTGGGATGATTGTGAAAGTTATCTGCTTGTCTTGTTCCCCTTCAGCTGCACTTTGTCTTGTTATACCTTGTGACATCTACAGGAGTGATTTCTGACATAATGCAGGAGTTGCAGTCCCAGACCACCTTAATCCAGTGAGTGCAGCCCTCAAGATAAGGACTTTACCATCACACACACTCAGCTTTTATCTTTGGTGGGACTTTTTATTAAAGAGCCTGATTCATATTGGTATGCTTCTTGCAAGATAGCACTGGGTGCTGTTAAAGGAAAGAGGGGATTAAACAGCTAAAGAAATAGATGAAATAAGTAGGGAAGTGAAATAAGGAGGACGACTGAGACAGGAGGAGCAGCAGAGAGCGAGGAGGTGTGCTTGCAAACCATCTGGACTCAGTCGCTGATAAGAAATACTTTGTCAGCAAGCACCTCATCACTCACAAGCTTCCTCTTTTCTCCCTCTCTTAGCTTTGTGTAAACTCCTCAGAATCTGTTTGGAAACCTCCCTGCTCTCATATCATGAGGTCCTAAAGCGGAGGGAAACGGTAATGCAACTTTATCGTGGGATGAATGGGGGAAAACAAAACTAAAAAGGGGTAAATTTTTTCTAATTTCCTCAACAAAAAATGGACAGAGGAAGCACTTACAGAAGTGCTGTGAACATGTGGAGCAAAAGAAGTAAGTTTGATTTATTAACCTACTATTTGTTCAACATATACAAAGTTGTTTGAAGCACAGCTGCAAGTACAAAAACAAATGTTTACTTCCACATGATATAAATAGTTATACTGAGGAAGAAGCAAGAAATAAATTCAGAGTGCATTAGTGTTTTGATTAAGTAAATACATACATCTTTAGCTTGTAACAGCAACAATTTGTAGCTGTCCTTATTTCCTCCAAAAAACGGGAGTTAATGGTGTGTTATAGCTTGGTGCAAAGGACCACAGCAGAAAGTGAGCAGATGTATACAGACCATAACCTAAAAGCTTTCCACACCGAAGCAATACAAGAATGGCTGGTAATGGTGATATGTAGGCCTGCATTCTTGTTTCAAATAAGTGAGGCTGAAAGGGTTTTGGGTTTCCAATGAAAGACATCAGCAGCAGTGAGTGAGTGGTGGAACTATCAAATGTGAACAGGTTCTTCTAAAAGTACCTCCTGGTTTTTGAACAGTTGTGCCAGTGAGTGGTCACTTTTTTTTAAACGTATTTTCACATTGGGAGATTTTACTCAGTTCTGTGCTGCCTTTTAATTTGCATAAGCCTAAAAACGATATGTTTAATTTGTTATAGTTGAGTAAAGAAAATAATTGTTATTTTTGGACTTATGCAGATGTATAGCCAGTTGGGCATTGCTTAGTTCAAACTCAGTGGAAATATTTTAAATGCGCGATAAACTTAAGATATCACCAATTTATGATTGTTACAGAGGTCACCTTTTACTAGAGCTGGGCGATATGAGCTAAAATTAATATCACGGTATATTGAGCATTTAACCTCGATAACAGTAAGTGGACGATAACAATGACGACCCACCCCCCTTTTCTTTTTTTCTTCTTAAATCTTGTAATTTTCTGCATTAAATGTCCGGTAGTGGCCAAATTCGCTTATTGTTCTTTAAAATATAATTTGCTTCTTGCTATTGAACGGCTTCAAACAGCTTTTTAATTCAGGGTTCGATTCCAACTCCTTTTATGGTTTTCTTAAGAGTCCAGTTTAAACTCAGAAGTGATCACACAGACCAGATGAGGTCAGGAAGTTACAGGGACCGAGTGAAATCAGTGATTTTAGTGTGCAGTCGTTTTTTTTTAGACAGAAAATATTTTACAACGGAGCACAGGTGAGAACAGGCGGCAGCTTCAAGCGCTGTATCAAAAACAACAGCGGATTTAATATCTGCTCCGCCTCGGCGGGATCTGGCCAGGTGGAGCTGTTGAGCTACAAACGCTCTGCATCGGCTGCAGTAACAAACACATGTGCTCCACGTTAGTCTGAGTATCCAATAACATCATAAAAAAATAAATGTATTTGTTGCTAGTCGCATTTTTCTGAAAAACAGATGGTAGAGAAGTCTAAACTCTTGCTAAATATATACATTAGACCCGCCAGAGCTTCTCTAGAAGCTTCCCCCCTGTGCCACATGACTGTGCGTAGTCACGTGACTCAAAGCAATACTCCCTTCTTAAAGGGGCAAGAGCACAGCTAAACTAAGACACATTTTTTCATATTTTTTCACATAACGAATCAACCGGCATGGGCAAAATGACTTCGGTAGTGCACATAAATTTCGGTATCAGTAAATTTTCGGTATACCGCCCAGCCCTACCTTTTACCCATATCCTTATATTCAATATTTTAAATAAAGGATAAGATGTGTTTTTGTTTAACGATGCTCACACCCCTTTAAGATGCTGGCTGAACTGTGGGATGGGATGGAGTAATGTGACTATGTTTAGTCATAAGACCTCACCCCATCCAGTTCACGCACTGCAGCTCCGCCTGCCCACCCACCTAGGTTCAGCTAGAGATAACGGATATTTATCGCGCTGAGTCCAGAATGCAAATAAACCGCACACTTGAATGCTGCCGGATCCCACCGGTGCTTGGATGTAAATGCAAAAAAAATTTCTGCCTGAAATAAACAAATGCACATTAAATAATTCCCCGATTTCGCTCTGCCCGAGTCACTAACCTTGTCCACCGTGTGCGTCTCTCTGCGACAGCTGATTAACAAGCCGTCATGTCTCAGTCTAAACTGGACTATCAAAAATACAGAAAGGAGTGGGAATAAAACCCTGAAGTAAAATGCTGGTTTAAACTATTTATTGGAGATGTTACACAGGCCTCCTGCCTGAATTGTACAGCTGATTTTTATACCAAATTCAAATATTCAAAAGGCAAAACCTTATCTGTTCCACCCCAACCATACAGCCAATAATGGTTTAAAAAAACATTTTGCAAAAACTATTATTTACAAAAAAAATATATCCTACAGCATCCATTACAATTCTATACACACTAAAGGTGGGGCTAGAGGAAAAAATAACTGTGATTACCCAAAAGATCAAAAATTGCTTTACTTGTTCATTTCTATCAGTCTCAACAATCTGTTTGTTTTAAATAAAAATGTAAAGTTTCTATTTTATGTAATGACTTTTTTTGTTTTCATTTACTTTTTTTTAAACATTATCAGTAGCTTTGCCTGCCTGCCACTGGTGTCCTGTACTTGAGTCCTCCTCTTAAACTAGGTTCTTTCTAGAATACTTTTTTTTTATCAAAAGAGGAAAAAATGCTCTTTCATTGACACATTATTAAGTAAATATAAGAATACATTCATTTATGATCAGAAACTTTTTTGAACATCACAAGAGAGCTGACCTATAAAATAGAACTTCGGCTCTGTATGATTATAAAACATGATTAAGATACAGCAGTTGTTAGGAAACATTCAGATTCTGATCCCTTTTTTTGTTATTGTAAGATTAAAACACAGCCCTCTGCCAGCTGAGCAGCGGAACAGTTTGATTCGAAGTCCAGCTCAGTCCATCAGCCTTAGTAAACAAGATTATACAACAGCCAGCAGAACTCACATCAAGGTTTCTCTAGCTCAGCCCAACATCACTCTCTTGGGATTTCATTCAGGTCTTCTGCGCTTACACCGCTTGGGCCTACTACATGGTGCCTGTACAGCTGAACAGTAATGTTATACAAACAGATACAACTATTTTAAAAGTTTCAGTCCCTACAACAGTAATGTAATCCAAAAAAATAAATAAATCAAAAACTGTTTTCCTTCCAAGGACGAGCCGCTGTCTTGCATTCATTCCTTAACTTCCGCTTCAAAGCGGTGTCCTTGCTCTGATGACTTTCATCATCATTCTGGCTTTGAAACCCAAACATACACACACACCCACCCACAGAGACACACACATTTACAGACTCCTATATTGCAGACACTCAATCTATCTCACACATCCCTCTCAAAGGCCTCGTTGCTAGGATATCATGCTCTATTTGTGGAGAGAGAGCTACAGAGGGACATAGAATTAGTTGTGTGTGTTTCGGGGAGGTGGTGGGGTGCATGCATTGTTAAACATTGTGTGGTGTGTGTGTGTGTCAGCATGAAAGAGTGCAAGAAAAGTGAAGGAATGGGAAATTGAGAGGAGTCAAGTTCCTTAAAAGCAGACTGACTCTCATAATGTAAAGTACCTTCACACTCCTGGAAACACACACACAGTCAGTATATAAGACAGGTAGCCAGTTTCTCTGGCTCTGACCAGAAACACAAAGCTGGTCGCCACAATGTGTGTGTTCTGTGGCGCATGCATGGCTGCTCATGTGAACATGTATATATATCCATCCGTGTGTGTGCATGTGTGTGTGTAGCAGTGCTGGGATCCAGCAGGTCATATAATGGTTGGCTAGTCACATTGTCTGCCTCAGTGGTCAGTTCTTCAAACACACACATACACCCTGTCCCTTTAATCTGCAAATAAATCTATAATAATCTGATAAAGCCACAGGAGGGAAGAAAAATAATGAATAATCTGAAACACTGGGACACAACATCCACAGGGTGGTATACACTCACGCATACAAGCACACACTGTTTAAAACCTTGAGCTGTCTGTGAAAAAAATCATCTAAAATGTAATTTTGCTCATTCATCATGTTATACCTAATTGCAAAGAGAGTTGTTCAGTAAAATAAATTATTAAAAAAACATAATATATTAAGCAAAATGAAACAATATATAAATAATGCAATATTTAAGAAAATACTGCTTAGATTAGTACAAATCAAGCAGAGAAAGCACTATAAAAACCCACTTCAAGAAGAACAACTATTTAACAATTAGATTTCACTGATTTCAATTAAAATGGACAGGATTATAACAGCACCACATTTTATTGAGCTGTTTAAGAATACTGCATTAGAGAGAATTGAAAAAACTAGGCTGACAATCTGAAATATTTTAAAATTAAGTTCTTTAAAATGAAGTTTTGCACTGAATTAAATTCATTCATGGGAATGAATATCTTTTTAAAGTGACGTCAGAAAGACAACGCTTTAACCAACAATCTCAAAACAACTGGACATGAAGAAAATACATCTTTCTGCTATGTACAACATTTGAAATGGCTTCTGTTATTAACAGGCGTTTTGGATAAACTAGTGTGATTTAGAAAAAACCACTGTAAAATAAGATCAAAATCTTCAAAAGAAAAAATAAGTGATTAATATAATCTATAAAAACATAGAAATATCAAAATCCACCTCCTCATCTTGATAACAGATCGTATAACTGAGAGAGCTGTTGCCTTGGAAATCTATCATACAGATTAAGTGTTGTGAAGTGAAGTAACAAAGTTTTCAAAAATAAAAATAAAATATTGAAAGTGATTACATTGAACTATGCATGTTTCATATAATAATACATGTAAATTGGCCTGGTTTGGCAAACTTTAACATTCAAGAAAGCATTTATAAAGTAAGATTTAAATTTAAATTTCTAAGAACGGTTTCACCAATTTCTAAAATTTCCCTTAATTGAAAAAAAAAATCTATAGTGTGGTTGTAATTCTTTGCTGAAGCAATTTTATGCCACACAGCTACTTCACTGCCTTGATAAATACATATTATAAACTTTTGAGATTTCTGGGTAAATATGCGCAGATAACAATTATGAGCTCACTTATGAGCTGTTGTTTAGTATAAACAAACTGAACTGTACACTAAAAACGGAAGCTCCTGCATAAGACAGGTAGAAGTGTGTCACTGAACATTTGTGGTACCATATCAAAGTGTTCTCTTTCTCATTAGTTTAACCACTAGTGGAATGCAGCAGCTGTCTGTGCTGCCTGACTGACTGCATTGTGCTGCGCAGGGGTTGGTCTGAAACTCACACAACTCCTAATCCACTAAAACATTCCAGGAAAGCTAAAAAAAAGGCTTCAAAACGTGCACAAAGAAATCAATTTGAAACACAGAAAAACAGATATTATGATATTTAGTGATGATATAACTGAATAGAAAAAAAAAGAACGATTATTATTTGGATTATTTTTTGCTGTGTTGAAGCGAGCATATCCTGTAATACAGTGGTAATAAAGCACTACATCTCTTTAAACCTTGCCTATTCATAATGCATTCTCAGTACAACATAGTAAAAACTGTGCAGAGTAATATCATCATGTTTTAAACAGCACTGCCTCACAAAGTCTAAAAGAGAGGAAACCGGAAAAGTAAAATAATTCCAAACCAGAAAAAAAAATCAACACATATACCATATTTAATGGAAGGGAAAGCAAAGCATTTACATGAACTGTTACACAGATTTTTAAATACATTTTTTATGAAAAAGATATAAAATTTTACTGCTTCTTTAAACGTGCCCTTTCGTCTTATCATTCCTGATAACCCCGCAGGAATCTTAATCAGTCGCACATGTTCCTGCCTCCACCGCTGTCTTTGCCCTCCGTTCTTTACGGTCTGTCCATCCACAGTTTTTCAGTAGGTTTCCTCTCACGGTGACAGTTTAATTCCTTTAATCCATCACCCACTTCCTCCTTTGCTATGTTACACACACGCAGCAAACACACTCACACCCTTATGTCTCGATGAAGCTCATATATATATATATTTTTAATAGAAAATGTAATTTGTGTGTGTAATATGTGGGCGGAAGAAGGAGAAAGGAAAGGAAGAGATGTCCTCACACAAACACACACACACACACACACACACACGCACACACACTTCCACCGAACTAGAGAGAGTGGCAGTGGAATGCAAATCTCTGTCTGGAAGTGATTAGGCAAAAAGCAAAAGCCCATCTTCTCTTTCTGTGTCTGAGCAGCGGCACAGAGTCCCGCCAACCTAACCGTTACCTCGCCCCCTCCTAAACACACACACACACATCATCATCATCAAGCCTTTCAAAAAACACAGGGACTAAAAGCTGAGGCGTTAAATTGTTCTGATGTCAAATCGGGTCGCCTTAATACACCTTTTACTGTTACTCTGCCACGCATTGGGTGACAGACCAAAACATTTTACTCTTTTAAATTCTTTGCTGATATGTGGAAACCAAATAAGCTTCTATAAATTACATTAAAGAAACACAGTTCTTTAACTATAATCCTAAGGTTATTTGTGTGATTCTACATGTCCCAAATCCTTCATTCATTTTAGCCCAGACATTCTAAACTGAAAACTCATAAAGTTTAGTGAAATTACAAGTTATGGACGAACCCTTGCCTTTTTAAACCAGGTGTCCGTAATAAAGTGCTTTAACAAATGGACTTTTCAACTTAATTTCTCTTCCTCTGCACTAACGGCCAAATGAGAAGACTACCATAGTTATTTGACATGTAAAACCTGTGGTCTGAACAAACAAAAAGCATTGATTTAATAACATTATAGGAACTCCACTTGGCTTCCCTGCCTTTAATGCCAATGCAAAGAAAGAGGTGTGAGCTGAACATTTCAGCCACCAAAAAGTAGGTTTCTATTAAAAAAAAGTATAAAGAACATTTTTTGGGAGAAATGTGTTTTCGGCTAAAAAAAGTGGACACGCTAAGGTGGAGAATACAAAGTCAAAGTGAAGACGACATGAAATGAGACCAAGTGTCATCTTTTGAAGGTATAATTGAATTAAAAGTGTCTGCTTCTCGTTCAGTGTTATCATCTAGAGGCAACCCTGTCCTCAGGACAGATCTGACCTTTAAAGGCTGACGTGAAACTCTCTATTGGTGTGAATTCAGTGCAGCTGCCATCTTCAGCAAAGAGCGTCACACTAGTGTAATTCATCAGGCCTGCTGCAATCCACAGTGGCCAGTTATTTTAACTGGACACTTCCCCCTGATCCTGCCCCTGATCATGTGCTGTTAGGAAGACAGTTAGGAACTATTC
The DNA here is from genome assembly GCA_028564705.1 of Apricaphanius iberus. Taxonomy (NCBI): domain Eukaryota; kingdom Metazoa; phylum Chordata; class Actinopteri; order Cyprinodontiformes; family Aphaniidae; genus Apricaphanius; species Apricaphanius iberus. The sequence continues at coordinate 718,324 of JAPXFQ010002058.1, forward strand.
TGTCAACAGGATGTAACCTGGATTGGAAAAATGTGGTTGTTATGGAGGATTAAACTTTGAGTTTGGATTGAAAGGAAAATACAAAGATGGAAAAACAACAGCAATAAAAAACAAAACTGCAGTCAAACAATACACATAGTAAAAGAAAAACTGGTAAAATCATAAAGAACAACAAAACAAAAAAATCGCAGGGTTTCTAAGAAAAGCTGTTCTCTTATTTCCCTCTCCTCTCCATTGCTTTTCTGTTTCCCTACTTACTGGCTGCCATTATTTCAACACACACACACACACACACACACTGTGTTGTTTCGTCAATGAGTTTACATTCAGTCAGTGAATTCGCACAATGACAGTCAATTGACTAGAGACCAAGCAATTTCACAAGGCATGCAGACACACTGATTCGCAGCACACACACAAACACACAACACCGACACTGTGCAGCTGGAAGAAAAGGGAAAGAAGAAAATTGAATTAAGCTGTGAGTACCTCGTCTGTGTAAGTACTCCAGTTTAAAGGGTTAACGCTTCCAGAAACATAGGATCCTTTCAGGCTCGCAGGGACACGCGCAGGACCCGTGTGGCTGAAGGAAAAGGCAGGAAAACACCTCCGTCTCTCTTCCCTGGATGGCTTTCCTTCCCTCGCTTCTTTTAGAAAAGCATAAAAACGCACACGCCTTGTGCTTTTCTTGTTCAGTTCTTTCTTCTTCTTGTTCCTCCCTATATTTACTTATATAAATATATATACGTATTTTTTTAATTCCTTCTGACTTCTGATGTTGGCTGTCCTCCGTCTCTTCTCACTTCTTTCTCATTCCCTCCGATCCATGTAAGGGATGAAAAAGAAAAAACCGGTGCAGAGAAAACTACACCACGCTGCTGCGTTCTCCTCCTTAAACACCAATCTATTTTTTCCCTTTTTCTTCTCTTATGTCATCTGAAGAAAACGGTTCCCCGCTTCTCGCGCGCACGCGCGTGAGCGTTTTTTTGGGGGTCCTGCGTCCTCGTGTGCTTTTTGGCACCTCTGTCGCGTGTGCGTGCGCCTCGTCTGCCCGATCCCTCGCGCACTCTCTCTTTACCTCTCCGATTCCAAAGCTCTCTGCTGGTAGAGCGAGGGAGAGGGCGGAACTACGAGAGGAGCAGGGAGATGTGATTGGCTGGTTGAATAGAAGAAGGGTGGGGATTTGTGCTCTGTGCATTCGGAGATTGAAGGTGAAGCTGTGAGGTGGAGGAGGGCACACCCTCTCGATGCATTCCTTAGCTCTGACCCCCCCCCCCCCGAAGTTTCATGACCGCGTCTCTAAAAGCAGAGCAGCTACACCTCCCGACCGCTTGCGCCCTGCACACGATCCCTCTCTTTGCTCTCGGAGGCAGAAAACGTGCACACACCGTCCGTATTCATATGCGTGTTTTCAGCGTGTGTGCAGCTGCGGTTTGAGGCAGCTGTATAAACTCAACCTACTCAGGAGAGAAGCAGTGACTGGAGTAGACGAAAAGGGGAAAACGTTATAAAACATTAAAAAAAACTTTTTTAAAGAAAGCAAATTTATTTAAAGAAAAAGATTTTGAAACTCCAAAAAATTGCCTAAAAGCTGGTGTTTATGAATTACTGAGCTCAAAAGGGTCCAGCTCAGTACAGTTTTATTAAAATAGCCGTTTTATAATGAAAACATAAATCTTATATTCGTGTTCAATAAATACTGTCCACAGTAATTTAATTCAACAAAATTACTCAAGTTAGAACTCAGATTTCAGTTTCTTTAATTAAATTATTTAAAATGCAATGCAACTGTACTCAGTAGGCTACTGTGTCCAGTTCATTATAAAAGCATAAATATAATACACAACCAAAATATTTTTTTTCTATATATCAAACATACTGCATCAGATATTTAAATTGATTTTTTATTTAATTTTTTTGTTTATTATTTAAAATAATCTTCATGATTGTTAAACATCTATGTTTTAACACTCCCATTTTTAACACACCAAATACATTTTTTCTTATAAAATGTAAAACAAAGCTATTCCGAAATTATTTCTGCTTTATGTATTTACTTATTTAAGTATAGTCTTCCTTTCATTCTATATTCGTGCAGGGAGTGGATTCTTGTATTTTGTATGAAAATTTCCTTTTTAAAAATCTGTTTTCAAACCATATTTATTATCTAAATTGAAACAGGGTACGTTAACAGAGACACATTAAAGGGGAGTCTCAGTTTAAACTTTGTAGTATGTGAACAAACAAAGCTTTAATTTATTGGTCCTTTTTCTGACTGATTTAGAAATGACACTTTAAAGCCATTCTCTGAATGTGTTCAAAAAACCTTAGAGTTCAGTTTATTTTTTTACAAACGCACATTCAGGAATATGTGGACATTTTAGAATGTTAACCTCTTATATTCATATAAACGGTGTCAGTTTTTTTTTTTTTAATTGCTGGACAAAAGCCATAAACGAGTGTAATTTGAAGAATGCTGCGGACAATAAATATTACCTATTAATTGGAAGAATCATTAAAATCCACATTGGAGCACAAAAGAATGATGTTGGCTATATTATTAATACACTCGCCCCAGCACAATGCACAACAAAAACAAACGTGTTCACTTTGCAACCCTTGCCGGTTGGTGTGGATTATTTCCCAACCTTGATCTGATAGTCAGCGAGAGAGACTTTGCGACTAGATTTAATCAAGAATGGTGAACACATTTAAATAGCATCTGTGCAAAATTAAAGGAAATTAAATGGAAATATTTAATTGTTATAAAATTAGGTCTAGATTCACTCAGAGGGTGCATTATTTTTGGTCATTGACAGTTTTTTATGGGTTTTTTTACTCGGATGGGAAATCTGAAGGCCGTCTGTTTTTATTTTGCCAGATTACAATTCAAACCCCTGACCACTTGGTGCAGACATAGGCATATTTTCAACTTTTTATGCAGGAGTTCAGATAAATGAATCGATCAAAAAAAAGATTCCTATGAGAGCATCTGAGCATTATCTCAGACCTGGACGCCATATCCAATGCATCTCAATATCCTGGAGCTCTTAGCACCTCGAACAGTTAAAGAGGCTTTGGAGAGTGTAGCTGTGCCAGACACAGATCAGCGGTGTTAACCACTGATCCAGAATGAGCGCCCTCTGTGGATTTTCTCACGCTGAAAAGATAATGAAGGTCCTTGTCCAGAGAGAAGTGACGCTTATAACTGTGTGGCAGCAGAGCATAGATTCACCCTCCATGACTCAGTTCTCAACCATGAACCAGAAAGGAAGTTGTGAAACTCTATGCTTGTGCTACAGCAGGTAAAATGTTCATATTTATTATATGTGTTCATCTGATCAGTCTGTGATAGCACGATGTGGATTCAGCATGTTAGGATTGAATATTAATTAAAATTAATGAAAATGAAATACTATTGAATGCTGAAAATAAATAATTTTCAATGGGTTAAATATACTATATCATGCTATTTTACAGCTTTCAACTTCTGGGATCATAACCTTTCACCAGAGCAACAAAACACAACTGTATCCCCATTTCCGCCTCAGCAGTTTTGGGAGGGTTTAAGATCTGATCCACTGTTCCAAAGCTAAGAGCAAACCACACAGCCCAACGCGAATTAGGCGCTTTGACAATCAATAAATGTCCCCTTTCTGTCACCATTAAACAAATATTTCACAGGGAGATTGAGAAGTAGGTAAATGCCCAACAGTGGCATTTACCCCCCCCCCCCCCCATAGCAACACTAATACTTTGTACTGCTGACTCAATATTTGAAACCAAACATAAAAAAAAAAAAATGGAAAGCTATTAAAATGTGTGCGCATATTTCACAATAACAAATTAAATAAGCCATATTTCATATATACAACCCCTTAGATCATTTAAATAGAGACCATGACAGCAATAAATAGATTTTTTCCACTAAAAAATTTACATGTTTGTTTTGTGAAGAGATTCAAGAGAAAACAATACCGGATCAGATTCTTATGTGCATCTTCCGCTTAAATCAACGTTGTTCATCTTTTATTTTACAAGTGATGACAACAAGAATTAAAAGCCCACTTTGTTTCAGTTTATATTACTTAACTATCCAACAGGCTTACATAGTAACCATGAAATTGTGTTTTTGTGGCACAAGGAGAAAGCAGTTCTAACCAAGAACTAAATTAAAAGAATTGAGATCAATGATGTGAGTTTAAAAACACTACGAGTAAGTGCGTCTGAAGTCTTCAAATGTAATGCATTTTCATCGGTTCTTTGTGCTGGTGAAAAACCTTAGTTAGTGAGAGCTTTTTGAAGGACTGCAGGCTTGTAATGGTTTTTTGACAGGCAGTAGTTGTTCTCACCGATTGAGCAACAGTTCACTTAGTTACTAAAAGGGTCATTCTGTTGGAAACCACAACTCATTAGTCCTTGTTAAACTTACAACAATATAATACATCACCAATATAACATTCCACACAAGAAATGTCTAGGGTTTTTTTATTCAGCGTAATTTACCCCGGTCTTGTGCAGGTTAAGGTCCAGGTGGTTCTGACTACACCAGTGGATCACCCAGTGATAGTACGAAGGCTCATTGTCGTGGATTAGACCAATGACAATGGTGTCATCTGGTAACTTAAAGAATCTCCAGTTTTATTGATTCAGACAGAAAGAAGATTGCCCTATGTTAGATAATACTGCTTTTGACTATTCTATCCCTAAAAGAAGTAATCAAACTAATAAGGCTGTGACGTACAGTCTCTGCAGTTATTTTCAAAGTTCAAACATGAACACATACCAGATCACTCATGCATCAAGCTGCAGCCGAGGATCCCAGAGTGACATCTAATATTGTAAAACACACAGACACAGGCCTTCTTAAGGTTTGCAGCCCTGCTGGAATATTACCTCAGGATCATGTCAATGATGTCTTTGTCTTTTGGTAATATTGATCACTGACCTCATCCCCTTCACATTCCTTCATGTACACTAGTTTTAACCTATCCAAATCTTCCTTGCTGATATTCTGGAACATTGCCAAAATTTGTGCAACATTATTTTGTTTGCTCTTGTTGTTTCAACCATTCAATTGATCAAATTTGTGACTTCATACAAATTTCAATAATCATTTATCTAACTAGCATTCAGAACATTTTTATAATGATACTGCACATCAACCCACTGTGCTGGAAACACTGTGATGGATGTGTTTCCAGCTTAACTATTTGAGTATACACAGTTACTCTGTTCTCAATAAGCCTTTTAGAAGACACATTCAAGATAAGATCTACACACTATAGAGTGTGTTAGGTAAGTGTTGATACAGCATAGGGAAGCTGAAGATTTCCAATCACTATTTCAAGGTAACACAGGAATTTAATTTTCTAATAAGGTGGTATGAACAATTATGGGAGTAGTGTTTGCAAATTTATTGCAAAGGTGTTATTAGAAAGGTGCTTAGTTTTGATTGTACTATACTTTTTTAATAGTGCTGCTGGCAAGATTCTGTTTAAAAAATTTTTTGAGTGCTGTTAACACAATGATAACTGTTACTCAACATAAACTGGAACATATGCACAGAAAACTAAGTCATACTTTATAAACTGATATTCTGATAAAATAACAGAACATGTCCTGTCTAGCAGTTTGCCACACAGAATTGGTGTCTGAGTACCAAGTACAAGCCCAACAGATTTACTTTCCCAAGCAGAGTATTACAGCTTTGCTGTAACACTCCACTTGATGTATATGTATTAAAAATCTTTATTAGTGATTACTGAGGGTTCAATTTCCTGAAGTCATGGACACGAAACCGAGAAAAGAAGGAAGAAAGGAAGAAGGTGAAGAAGAGAAACCGCACCGGCAGAGGCGCGAATTGACGACACAAGACAGGGAGGCAAACAAAGAACACAAGAAAACATCCCAGTCCTCCACCTCTGCCGGATGGCAGAGAAGCGGTAAAACAAAACAAACAAAAACAACGAACTGAACAGAACCAAACCAATAGTTCAGATCCAGTTATAAAAATTAAGAATTACACATTCACAAAACACAAGCATGGATTAATAAACCCAATACTAATGTTTCTGTTAAGCTCCTGGTAAAAGCTAACTAATGACAATAACCTCAGCTCAAGATATGTCTGTCCACACCAATGCAGGGACGAGCCCACGGGCTCCGCCCGAAACTGGCTACACCAGGGCGGGCCCGGAACAGGACCCGGAGGCCAAGGGGATCAGGGGCACCCCGCCCCCCAGCAGGGCCCCATCCAGGGACGCGCCGAGAGGGGTCCCCCGCCGCCGCCGCCGGGCAGGAGGCGCCTGCAGCCGATCGACGGACAATACACGCCGCCGCCACCCTGGACCAATACCCACCGCCAACAACCCGGCCCCCCACACACACCCACACACCAGGGAGCCACAGTAAAGCCACAGCGGATGTACGCCCTCGCCAGGCCGCGCCCAGCCAGCACCTGGACATCCAGATCTACCTGCTCCCTGGTGCAGATCCCGCCCCATGCAGAGGGCTAAGATCTGGGGCCCAGCCAATACCGGACAGCCCCCCCAGATGAACCGACCAGGCAGTAAAACTCATGGAACTGGCAGGAGCTTGAGCGCCGGGCACGGTCCCCACCGATCCACCGGACGGCACCACCCTACTTACAACCCCGGCACCCCCCTAAGAGGTGCCCCAGTCAATCCAAGGAGGATGTCGGCCCGAAACAGCGGCCGCCCGACACACCGGCCGCCCGACACACCGGCCCATCCAGGACCAGCTAGGCATGCCCCAGGACCGAGCCGCAACCGGGACCCCCGGCCCCAGGCATCGAGAGCCATCACCGACCAGCGGGCAGGACCATCCATCACCGACGGGGAGTAACGGAGGGGAAGAAGATGCACCAGGCCAGAGGGCAGCCAAACACCCAACCTGACAAGTAGACATAGACAGACAGAGACACTCATATGTACCCTCCCTCTCATGTGCACACATTCTTATAAATACAGGACACACGAAAAAAGGACGCTGTACACTCATTCATACACCTCATACATACTCTATACTCCCAGGCCCAGGGACAGACGCCCCGATAGAGCACCCTGCCCCTGCACCCGGGAGACGGACCCCTTGCCCACCAGGACGGGGACAAGCAGACCGCCAAGCCCCCCCCCCGGCAAGAGTAGCCCACTAGCGTAGGTCCCCGACCAGACGACCCGATACTCTACCTTTGATGGTAAGCTAGTTAAAAATACTAATGTTGCCTATTTTATATCCCTTTCTAGTAAATTCATGCTGGGAATAATCACAACCCTCTTTCATTCATGTGCAGAACTTGTGGTCACATATTTGATAGAAATATTTATTAAAAAAATACAGTAAGCAGGGTCAGGGAGGGTCTATACAGGTGAAAATGGTGCCTATCTCCAGCTGTCAATCGGCGAGAGGCGGGGTACACCCTGGACAGGTCGCCAGTCCATCGCAGCTAATACTATTTCAAAATTTTGAAATTTAGCGTTCCTTATTTTCATATCTTTATTGTTACAATACAAAGATCAGACAGAGCCATGGGAGGAGACTTAGGACTAGAGGCCAGCAGCAGGGAAGATGACACATGTAGCAGAGATGAGAACTTTCTGAGAGAAAATGATTAATTGGTGGGACAAACCATGAAGGCTCATACTTCAAATTTACTCTCAATCCCACTTCAAAATCTGTTTTGTCTGTATAATCAGTTTGTTATACGTGCTGGCTTTACATTTACCAGTATAGGTGTAGATGAACTAAATTAATGCAATCTGAGTAGTTTATTTCATTAGAAAATAAATAATTTTGTTGTGGAAACAGAAAAAAATGTGTGTGGGCCTTTGTTTTACTATTTTAAATCAACCTAACTCACTCTAGGCGTTTTGCATTAATTGGTGGTGGGCTAGAATTGACTGATATTCCCAGCCTGAATTATTGTCCCAGTCCGGAAATGCTGGGATGAGACCTCTTTCTGAGATGAGATGTCCAAAACACTTTCCCAGGAAAAGGTCGATAACAGATTCTTCAGAAGCCAAAATTATCTAAACTTGTTCCTTGTGGTAATAAAACCACGTCTGAACCACGCTAGCATGTGTCATCTACCTTTAAAAAAACTCCAAGGTACATAAACCCTTTCTCCTGGGGTAGTAGACACAGCCCAACACTAACACAGGTTTTCAACTGAAATGGTTCCAGTGCTAAACTGCTGTGAATGGTGGCTCAAAGAAAATGCTTGCAATAAGCACAGGTTTTGGCTATGCTAAACTGATTGTATTTCAGGATACAAAGCTAGCCTAACACTGGAGATTCACAATGCATCAAAATGTTGTTAGTGCAACACATTGGGTAAGAAATGGCTTTAAGGGGATTTGAATATGGCATGTTTGATGGTGCCAGAAAGGCTCATATATGAGCATTTCAGAAACCATCGATCTACTGGGAGTTAAAGAAGCATCTATTTTTTTCAGGTTCATAGAGAATAGTTTTACAAATAGAAAAATCCAAAGAGGAAGAAAATTTCCTGTTCATGTCAGGGGATAAAAGCCACGTGGACAGACTGGTTTTAGATCATAGAATGTTTAAAAAGGCACCAGTAGCTCAATTAACAATTATAATTAAGGTATATAATCTCGTCAGCAATGAATCGAAAACTGAGGCAATAACTTACAAAAGCTGACCAAATTGGGCAAAAAAAACACAAATCTCCTCAGATAAGCTCCACCATGTAAAGAACGTGAAAACATGCATCCATCCAGTGTTTTCTTAACAGTTTAACCTGCAGGTGGTGGTGTAGGGGTGTGGGTGATATGTTCTCAACAAAATTTGGGAATCTACTTCTCAAATGAATGGTGTCAAAGTACCAACACTTATCTGAGTATTGTTACATACCATGTGTAACTTTTATGGCCAAAGCACATTAATCCTCTGATGCCTTTGTATGGCAGGACAATGCACCAATGTAAAAAAAATTGAATAATCTTAAACTGATTACTTGAACATGATGATGAGTTCACTGTACTCAACAAAAGATTGCTTAAGCCACCTTGTTGAATTCTCAAAGTAAAGGACCCCATCACAAGACAGCTGATTGAACTGTTTCTAGTCAGACTCTTTCCTCCACCAACTGATATAACTCTTACTACTCAGCACTAGTATTTGCAGGGATATTCAAGACATGGAGATTTTTAAGTAACAATAAAAAAAAAACGATCATTTCCTAAGACTCTTTTGATCTGGTGCATCTTGTCATGACAGATATACATGTGGTCTTGCTTTTTTTGGTGCTATTTTTTTACACTAACTATGGGCTGCAAAAAGTCTTAAAAAGCGATTTTCACAATTTTGCTCCAGTTTAGATTGAGCAGGCTGTCCATCTATAAAAACAACCTTCAGATTAAGCCATCATTATTCATATTTCACTAAAGATTGCCTAAAGCCTTGTTTATGCTTCTCCATCTACATCAAAACAGAATGGCTCAGCACCATTATCCGTCGATGCAAGTCTCCTCCATCACCTACGCAAGGACGGACGAAGAAGAGCCCAATTTTCAAACTATCAGTCTCAGTCAATGGAAAGCATATGCCTATGATTGGTCAGCTCCGCAACAGCCAGGGATCCTTTCACCAGAATGGTGTTCTACAGTTGCTGTAATCAGTAGTCAATGCAGTCTATGGGCACTACATGCTTTATATTGAAAGGACAATTGATCGAATATGTTCTTTTGGCAATTTCCAACACAAGAAGTTGTAGAGAAACAACAAAACAGGCTGCTGTGTTTGTTTCAATGTCTTTTTAGAGCATTCTATGAGCTGCACTTTTAGTAAAAAGCTTTCCAGCTTATACAAAACGTACTTTCTGTTGTCCATTACTTCTTGAGGGGGGAATGTATTCACAAGCTGAATAAAATATGTTCTAGTTAACCAGATATGAAATCTGGACTGACCAGGCTTCTTTCCTAACATGGTATAACACCTGAAGCACTTTACTGTTTGGTATTATAAGTGCCAGATTGTAACTGTAAATTTGTGAGAAGGGTTAACTTTTACCATCCAAAGTTCTGTAAAGGGATCATGTTGTCTCCTACATCATCTAAACTTTGTTTGCTATCAACTTGACAGTTTGCTGTTTGTTTTCTTTATTTGCATGTCTTTCCTTCCAGAAGGAGACTTTTTCAACACCAGTGTAGAACCCCCCACCCACTGTGACACATAATAGAGTCTATAGGTCTTTAGTGTGCATGTGTGAGTGTGAGTGAAAGAAATCGATACAGAGAGTAGGAGTAGTGTGTGTGTTTAAGTAGGAGTAGTGTGTGTGTGTGTGTGTGTGTGTGTGTGTTTTAGTTGAAGATTAAATGTTCCTGCCATTTAAATACACAATGTGTGTATTTGTGAATTAGCAAGTGGGCTATGCACTCCTGAGCTCTTTTATTTCATTGTATTGGAACCCTACTGGGCAAGTTCACAACCTTGGTGAGACATGGAGAAGAAAGAGAAGTAAAGACAAAACCGAGGAACGTAGGGAGAAAAACACAAAGAAAGAAAGACTGACTTAAACAAGCCAACTGAGAATTTGGTGAGAAATTTAAACCAACAACAAAGTAGGAAAACAGAAGAATTTTTTTTTCTTCTCTTTTTCACTTCATCATTGACTGTGGGAATTTGAGCAAATGGTGCAATATCTTAACGTGACTATTTAACAGGGCTGTGCATGTGGCTGTTTATGTGTTAGCCTAGGGTGGCATTTCTAAACTCTGAACTCTAATTTGGATCTAGACTGAAGGGCAAGTCATTGTGGACTTCAGTTGTACCTTACTTTTAGGGCAGCCTCAGCTGAGGGACAACTTGCAGTCGTGTGAAGAATGCTGTAGACTCTTAACACCACCTTAAGATACACACTCTATAGCTCCACCAACTCAAAATCCTTTTTGTTTCATTCATACTTGTTAGTTAAGTAATATAATTAGTGATATAATATAAGTAATAAGTAATATAATATTTAATGTAAGGACTTAATACTGTGGATTTGTTTTTTTGCCAACATAATTTGAGTTATTGCCTTGTCGACTGCTTATCAACAGGGAGCATCAAGTCCTTCTACTTCCAGACCATGGGTCCCCTACTACCCCAAAAAATTAGAGTTAATGGAGCAATAAAAGTGATTGTTTTTATCCTATTTGAAATGCGCCATGGATCTGACATATAATTTTGAAGACACATTTTGATGCAGAAAAAATGCAGATATTCGAGCGGTGGCAAAAGTCACCTTAGGTTTTGTGTAAAAACACTAAGTGGACTACAACTGCAGAAGAAGAAGCAGAAGGCCGTAGCCTGCAGGACAAAGGAAGGCCCATTAAACCCAGAGAAAACCACTATAAATCTGGCCATGTGGAAAGTGGCAGCTAGATAAATGGTAAATGGCCTGCATTTGTACTCCTTTCTTCTCCCAGGTGTTACTGGTATTTTCTTATCTAGATCTTGTGCCTTTTGGTTATTCCAAAGTCTTGGGGGTGGCCATTCTCTATAAAAGATGTTGTAAGCCAAGTTAAGGTAGGACACCAACCCAGGAACTCTGATGGTTTGTTTCTTCTCCTCCATTCTGCAGCATGTAAAATAAACCCAGGGTTCAAGAAGAAATCTGTCTCACAATCTTTGTTTAAATATAGCTGTTCTTAAAGCTTCCATTACAGTTTTTTCAGTCAGAGGAAAAAAAAAAGTAATTTCATACAGCGCAAGGTTTACACAGGTTAGTGAAGATAGATATTTGTGCTTCCTTCTGTCTTGGAGCTTCTCTTCCTGGTAGTTTAAAGTGGAGCTAGGTTATACAGTTAACCTTTAAGGGGGGCAACACACATGTGTAGCACATATCCCTCTACTGATGTATCTTCTTATACATTTTAAGAGATAGCCACAGAACATGAGTGATATGATACAAAGATAAAAAAATAGAAGCAACATTTTGGGTTCAAATAGACATTATCATCCTCCAGTGTCAATCTAACCTGAGAAATACAAACCTCAGCAGATCATAATGAAGATAAGGACAAGCTGAGATTGGTGAACAACAACGTTGATTTCTATCTGAAGCACTGAATACATCTCAATAGCCAGCATGTTAGATGGTTAAGGTAAAATGTCCCAGATTCCACAGTTCTGGCTGCATTTTCAGGAAGAAAGATGACTATGTGAATTTTTTAGATGATTTTTTATAGATGTGAATAACAATGATATCTATAAAGGGTGTATTGTAGTTTAGTCATTAGTGTGGAACAATGAACTGAAATGGGCTATTGATTCATTTTCACTCATCTAGACATAGATTCACTGATATTTTTATATCTTTTTAATCAATGAAAAGTACTAATATCAACATGCATTGCATATGGTCTCCTTGTTTTGTCATATCTTTAAATTCAAATGAACATGAAAAAAAAACGGAGAGGTGTTGCACTTAAGGACATTTGAGCAGATATCTGTTGAATGTTCATGAAATTCAAAGCAGGCAGTTCTTGTGCACTTACCATCCTGATGGATTCATGTGAATATAGACCCACTGTCAGTAATTTTATGAAGACTTGAGTTGAAACTAGAGTTTGACAGTCAGTAGGAATGCTCTAATTTGTTTGCAGCTCAGGATCAATACACTCTTGTTATGGCTGTCATTGCAGGATTTTGTAAAGCTTTTTGAAACAAACTGTTGAGTAGTCATACATACAAAATACTTTTTTAATGCCAGTGGGCTCTTATGGTGGGAAAAATTTATTTTAAAAGTGGAAAATGACTGTAAGAGAAACTCTGATGGAAAAGAGTGTTTTGTAAATAATAGTGTAGAACTGAATTGCTTTCGTACATTGTGCTGCTGTGTTTTGGGCGCCGAAAAGTTTATACTTTTGAAAGAAGAAAGAGAGGGAGAAAGGTTGAGTTGGAAAACGAAAGGCTGAAGTACAAAGGGCCAGGGAATCGCTTTCCCGGCCACTGTTGTACTATTCAAGGCAGAGGTGCTATGTTTAACCTGTTATCCAGCAAGAAACCTCAAATGTCTCTGCCAAATTTTTATTTTGAAACTACAGCCAATTTTATTGCCAGGACACATACTCATGCATCCCAAAATGATCCATTGGAATGAAGCAATGCCAATAGTCTGGATGAGCACAGAACAACAACCTTTGTTACTAGGGCTGTGTTGAAAAAAATTGTAAAATCGATTCTGAATCGATCCTTAGAGAAATTGAATCAAATTGATTCACAATTTCAAAAATTTATTTGATTTTTTGGAATAGTTTGCCCTTTTTACAACTAAAATAGGAAGGTAAAATCCAGACCGCCATTTTAAGTCTTGTATCTGAAAGGGTGAATATTTCCCCCCGCTGAACTGTTACTTAGCCAATGATAAGGCATATTGAATTACAGGCATATAATTAAGATAACAGCTAAAATAAATAAATAATAGCATTAACCCATATCAATATCGAACTGGATCAGATTGAATCGGATTGAATCAGATCGAATTGTGATAAGCAATTCTAACTCTTAAGAATCGGAATTGAATTGACTCATGAAATTTGAATTTGAATACCCAGCCCAATTTGTTAAATTAGATGGGGAAATTTATGTGGTAGGACACCTAATATATTTCATTGTAGTGGATGTTAACACTAGCTCAGGATTAGATAAATAAGAAAAAATGGCTCCTCGCATCCTCATTGATTTTATTAAGACATATTTCAAATATCTTTGTTTTACAGTTACTGTTATTGTTACTGGGTCATTTGAGGGTTCATCTATTTGAATGACAAATTAAACAAGCAAACTAAAGAAATATATTTTGCTCCTCTGTACTTTTAGTCTACATGAACAAGTTAGGGTCCTGACTGCTATGATTTTGGACAAGCATGAACAGTAATTGAGGCAAATAGCTAGACATGGCAAAGGGATGTATGTATATAGCATATCTAAGTATGTTACTATATAGAAGGATAAAACTATAAAAAGCTTACACTGCATTGCCACAATAAATACTGCTACAAGGTCAATGTACTGCTGCTATAAATAAAGACAGTTTGCAGAGCCTCCATTTTTGAGAAGCAGGGTTGGTCCCAGTGACATCAGACAATGTAAAGCAGGATCTCTTAGCTCCTGTTATAAACTTTCCAAAAAAGATGCATGATCCAACTGATTTTGAAATCGAATAATTTTCTTGGTCCAAGATACTTGGTCCAGATGACTTGGTAAGACTTTGTCAAACTTGTCAAAGTTCCTGTCAAACTTTTAATGGCCATCAATGCAAAGGATACATTGATTCAAACATCTCTGTACCTTTTGTTCCGCACAGAAACCACACTGAAAATAGACTGCACATGTTCATTTTAGCTCACTTGAAATTGTCACAAAATTTTCACTTGTAAAAAAACCCAAAAACAAAGACTAATATTCACGTCTTTTTTGTTTAATAACTTCTGAAATCAACAACCATTATGTGTGGACCTTCTCGTTTAAGCCTGGTTATGACAGTGTATCACTGTGAACATGGACATTTCATCCTCTTTGTAAGACCTGGAAATAACTGTAATAGTCTTGACCAGAGTGCCCCTGTAGTTTGGCAGGTGAGCAAGAGAAAGTAGTCTGTGTGTGTGTGTGTGTGTGTGTGTGTGTGTGTGTTGTGCATGTCAAACAAACTGTTTCTAAATAACAGTGATTACTTGGATCATGTGGGTTGGACTGGACCATTTAAGATGAGTGATGGAGACACGCTGTTTTACCCACCTGTGGTTTCAGTACCATAAAACGCCAACACAAACCCACTTGCACATACACACTTCAAGAGAGAGAAAAATACAATAACGATAATATCAGCATGCCCAAGCCCATGTAGATTACTAACTTTTCTGATTTACACGAACACGTATTGATTTGGCATGCACAATGAGCCTTTTCGGTTCCTCTCAGAAGTTTATGTACATTCTTGCTAACAGCTGGTAAATTAATAATGTGAATACTTTTTTACACCTGGCAAGAATAAAGTATTTTAGATCAGCTGTAGTTTCACATGTATAGTGGGGATTGTTTGATCACGCTTTTCAAAATGTGATCAAATGAAATTTTATGAGTCACAATGAAAGAATCAGTTTATTCATAGCTGCGCTAGCATAATGCAACAGTCAAATTTCTTATCTGATGTAATCTCTTAGTATTTGACAGCAAGGCAAGGCAGAGAAAATTTAATGGTAAAGCATTTTCAGCAACATTTTAAAGTGTTTCACATGCTTAGAAGTAAAATAAAATAACAGTTAACACAAAAGTTGGTGGATAAATAATCTACATTTTTGTTTTGCAGTCTTCTGGAAGTTTGTTTCAGATTGTAGGAGCATAAAAAGTGAATTCAGCTTCTCCGTGTTAGGTTCTGAATCTGGGGAGGCAGAGCAGACTTGATCCAGAAGATCCAAGTGGTTCGGAAGACTGATACTGTGAGTTGTAATATGTCCTACTCAGAAAGTACAGAGGGATGAGGGATGATTTGCTATGGTGGATGGTTATGAGTTCCCTGATGACTTCCAATAGTCAAATGCTGACATCACTTAATCCCTGCCCCCCCTTTAATGTATTTTGGTGCTAAACCTTTCAGTGATTTATAAACTAACAACATTCCATGAGTTCTACTGCCTGGTCGGTTCATCTGGGGAGGCTGTCCGGTATTGGCTGGGCCCCAGATCTTGGCGCTCTGCATGGGGCGGGATCTGCACCCGGGAGCTGGTAGATCTGGATGTCCAGGTACTGGCATGGCGCGGCCTGGGGAGGGCGTACATCCGCTGTGGCTTTACTGTGGCTCCCTGGCGTGTGGGTGTGTGGGGGGGGCCGGGTTGTTGGCGGTGGGTATTGGTCCGGGGTGGCGGCGGTGTGTATTGTCCCTCGATCGGCTGCAGGCGCCTCCTGCCCGGCGGCGGCGGCGGGGGACCCCTCTCGGCGGGTCCCTGGTCGGTGCCCTGCTGGGGGGCGGGGTGCCCCTGATCCCCGTGGCCCCTGGGTCCTGTTCCGGGCCCCCATGGTGTAGCCGGGTTCCGGCGGAGCCCGTGGGCTCGTCCGTGCGATCTCTCGGGGCCCCAGCATTGCGGCTGCTTGGTGTTCCCCTGGGGCTTCCATCTGTTCCTCTCTTGGTGGGTGATCAGCCCTGCGCTGGTCCGCCTGCGGCTCCTGCGCTCTGTGGGACTCTGGATGCATGCGTCTCCTGCCTCCTTCATGTCTGTGTCGATTCCTGTAGGATGTATTGACGGTTCCTTACACCAGCTATCAATCACTTGCATGGGGAAACCTTATTCAGACCTGCATGCTCGCACACACACATAGGTGAGGGGACATTGGTGTGGACGGACATATCTTGAGCTGAGGTTATTGTCATTAGTTAGCTTTTACCAGGAGCTTAACAGAAACATTAGTATTGTGTTTATTAATCCATGCTTGTGTGTAGTGAATGTATAATGCTTAATTTTTATTACTGGATCTGAACTGTTGGTGTGGTTCTGTTCAGTTCGTTGTTTTCGTTTGTTTTGTTTCACCGCTTCTCTGCCATCCGGCAGAGGCGGAGGACTGGGATGTTTTCTTGTGTTCTTTGTTTGCCTCCCTGTCTTGTGTCATCAGTTCGCCCCTCTGCTGGTGCGGTTTCTCTTCTTCACCTTCTTCCTTTCTTCCTTATTTTCTTGGTTTCGTGTCCATGACTTCAGGAAATTGAACCCTCAGTAATCACTAATAAAGATTTTTTAATACATATACATCAAGTGGAGTGTTAAAGCAAAGCTGTAATACTCTGCTTGGGAAAGTAAATCTGTTGGGTTTTTTCTTGGTACTCAGACACCAATTCTGAGTGGCAAACTGCTAGCCGTAAAAAAAAAAAGATTTATAAACTAACAAAAGCATTTCAAAGTGTATTCTCTGAGCTACAGGAAGTCAGTGAAAGGACTTTAGAACTGGGGTCATGTGCCCTACCTTCATGGTTTTAGTGAGGAAACGTGCAGTAGTGATTATGATCCTGAAACCACATAGTCAACAGTCAGTATAGTAGCTGTAGCTTTTGCTTGATCTTTGCTTTTTACACTTTTTTTACACTCAAGATTTTGCTATAATTGTCTCTGTTAGTTCTTGCATTTATTTTTTGCAGCCTTTGCCCTTTAACATCATCATGTCTGAAATATGAGTAAACTCACTAACATGGACATCTGGAATCTCTAAAGGTGTTCGCAAACACTGGCTCTCATATGTTGCTGGAGGGGAACACACGAAGAAATGTAAGAGCACCCACAAAAACGCTTATAGAAAACAATCCTAACTCTGGCTTTGAATCATTATTGTAAAACAGGCAACTGAACTGCAATGCAGCCACATGAGAAGAAAATGCTGAAATGATTTTAGCTAATTCAAAACAACCACAGTAAATGCATGACAAACATGATTTTCTTCTCTTTTCCCTTTATTCTCTCTGTCTTTTTTTTACACAAGTAGCATATACAGTCATTATCAGAAACTGTAGGCAGAACGTTTGGTGTGTTCATTGAGTGTTAGGGAATAGACACACAGCATATTCTTGGTTTTTCTCCATCAAAAGGGCCTTGCTTGACCTTTCTGGTACTGGTATCCCTAAAAGTGACCAGCTTCTCCATTTTAAAGAGAATTAGGGCTAGTGCTGAGCTCTGAATTCAAGCTAAATTAAAGCTACAGTTCAGCACAACCTGGTCTGGATTGGTCGTGGCCAAAGTTTGATTGTATAAAAATGAGTCGAAGTCAACAATGTTTTAGTTAGAATTGCTGTGTCAGCCTTAAGGTGTGTGTATTCATATGTCAGAGAGATATATATATAGCGATAGTGTATATGACTGCATCCAGCTGCATCTAGCTGGTAATGATATTTGCCGATTTGCCTTTTCTACACAAAGTTTTCTTCCTGAATACTCCTCACAAAGACCCTAAGAACAAGAACAGACAAACAGACGCAGTGTGTGACTATGCACCAAAAGAATGATATTGTTTGAGTTACAAAACATAGCACAAAGGGGGCACTATTCATCCAAGTACAGTCAGTGCAGGGCTGCTAGCTGAGTGAAAATTAAAGAATTACATAGGTTTCAAAATATGGCTCTGGTGTAAAGCAAATTAAAGTTTTATTTTGATTAATAACAGAAAAAAATATTGTGCAGGCATAGAGTAGCTCTTTCAGTCAGTTAAAATAAACATACTATAAATTATTTGTATTTAGAAATGTAGGTCCAGGAGGAAATTCTAGAGATCATTACTCCCAGTAAAACTCCTCAGCTCCTCTTACAGGAAATCAAGATGTTTCCAACCAGATAGCTGGATCTACTTTCAGAAATATAGGTAACTGGTTGCCCTAAATTTTCGTAAGTGATGTTCTTGTGCCTCTAATGGAATGAAAGTTTTAAGTTGAAAGTTTTGAGTTGTATGTACTATTAACAGAGCGCACACCTGGTCCCAAACTAAAAACTGCTACTGTTTGTGTGTAACTGCCATATTTTAACCGGTAGTGTTTGAGTAGCTGTGTCCTCTTTCCAATAAAACCACAATGTTTACACTTCCACTCTATCTTTGGTGAGCTAAAAAAAAGGCTTACATATATTAAGAAAAAAATCACAGCTTATATTGTTAAGCTTTCGAAGTGGGCAATTTTTATTTCAACCGATAAAATATTGTAATTGCTGTGGATTAAGAATCAATATTGACACTACGGTTTGAATGGCATAAGCACTTTTTAATGAATATACCCATGGGCAGATCAATCCAACACACGTCCAGGTGATTCATGGTACTAAAAACATGCCGCTTACCCCCCTGGGAAAAAAAAGTAAACTACATTTTTGTTGGGTATGAAAGACAAACTTGATATTAAGTTGCTTGAGCTCAGGTACATAATTACATAAAATAAGACCATTAAAACAATTTACTCAGAATTCATAGCTAGTATAAATAAAGGAAATATATTTGAGTAATATGAACTTAGTTTGTTTCAGTAGATACAACTGAATGAACTTAAAAAAACACATTTACTATCAAAAATGGTAAGGAAACAACTCTGTTTAATCAGAATTAACAAGTAATGTTCACAAATTGGAGAAATTTGACTAATATTAACTGTATTTTTTTTAATGGAATCAAAATCAGTGTTTAAAGGGATATTCCCTCCAATAAATTCTGGGTCTGGCCTGGTATGTATGGGATTATCCCATAAAACCTCTAAAGTGAGTCCAGAAATTGCCCTGACCAGGTACCTGAACTACCTTAACCCTCTTTTGAAAGTAACAGAGCAGATTTACTCTAAGGCAGAGTCAGACACCTCATAAAAGAAGGTATTTTTAGCTGCTTGTGTCTGTTTTCAAATCCTGTTCCACAGATCATATCCTATGACTATTTCTCAAGGTTTGAATGTAAACCTCCTGTAAAGCGAGAGCTCCAGCTTTCGGCTCATCTCCATTTATCCCAACAGACAAGACCTACACCGAAATTACCATAGACAAAGCCATAATGTGTCGAACCATCCCCTGCTCCACAGCAAACCAAATACATCAACAGGGCTGCAAATTAAGAGAGCCATTTAAAGACGGCCATGATACTTTAATCAGCTGACAGCAGGTTAACAGAATCCCATTTGACTAAGGGGCACTTTACACTACAACGTATTTCAGCAAAACAAAATTTTTTTCTCTGCGACTCTGCTTGTCGTTTACACAAGAATGGGGCTCTGAAAAAGGAGTTCCAGAGTGGAGAATTCTGATAATGCTGGGTTATTCGTTGGCATGTAAAGGAAAAGCCGGGGACTTTTGACAACGTAGAAGTCACTGCCAGCTGCCAATGGCATATTGGACGTGTGCACTCCACCATCCTCCAATTCTTTCCTAAAAATAATGAGGGGGAAACCATAGAACACTGCATACACAGGTCACA
Source organism: Apricaphanius iberus (assembly GCA_028564705.1). Lineage (NCBI taxonomy): Eukaryota > Metazoa > Chordata > Actinopteri > Cyprinodontiformes > Aphaniidae > Apricaphanius > Apricaphanius iberus. Next base: position 738,271 of record JAPXFQ010002058.1, read on the forward strand.
CTGCCATCTAAAGGCCAGGCATATGTACTACATCGTTTTCAACGAGAACAGGTCTCATGCCCCGTCGTGTAAATGCAATGTCATTTTCACCAGCGAGTCCAACCAAAAACGGCAACATTGTAATGTAAAGTGCCACTAATTTATTTACTGTTAATGAGCTAAATTCATTTTTAAGATTTAATAAATACACTCTTGAAAGTGTTAAACTGATCAGACAGTATGTTTGACTTATCATTATATATTTTAGGATCACACAGATACCTTTCAAATCAGCGGAACTAACAGTTTTAACTACCCACTGCATTTCTGTGCTTTTCTAGCTTGGACCACAGTCCACTCACAGGGTTATGATAAAGCCTTTGACTTTTACTAAACAACAGGATTAGTGCCTTCGGCATGTCACTGTGAGTTTTTAGTGTGACAAAACTGGTGCACTTTACACCTGGGGGAATCACCATGGCAACTGATGCTGGAAACTTAACCAGCTTCACAGCAGGTCATGTTTGTGATAAGAGATCAGCATGTGCACAGGCAGACCAATCAGGGGTTGTTTTTTTTTTAAAGAAAAATGGCAAGGCATCAGAGCATAAACAGTCAGAGGGTTTCCTCTTCCTTTCAAAACATCAGTGTGTACTTTATTCCTCAGTCTTGGAGTAAGTACTGTAATGTTTTTCTTTCATTGGTTTATGACATAAGAAACTATGATAATTATTTTTTACATCAAAATTAACACTTATTTTTATGCTGTATCAAAGATTATAGGACTAATCAACATTACACTCATCAAATGACATCAGTTAATATTTTCTAAGAAACATTTAACAGTCAGACTTTTACCCAAAGCCAACTTATAGGATTAAATCTATTTTTTTTCTGTTTTTGATTAGACATAAAGAGTTGACATGTTGATTCAAAAATCTTCTTATCCATTCAGTTTAAGGGATGTCTTAACTTTTGCATTCACGTTGTCATCTGAGATAACTGTGGATACGTCTGAACTGATTTGGATACAAGTTCCAGTCCTCTGCACTCATGTGAGCAAGAACAATGCAGTTACAGGTAAAGTAAGCAGATTCCCTTGATTTGGACACGGAAAACAGCAGCTAGGCACTATAAATTGCAGAAAAAGCTGAAGCCCAATCATCCCAGTATTGACATCCCAGAAAAAAGGTAACAAAGCAAACCAAAAAAAAGGTCTACCTTCATGGTGTCTCTACACCGGAGTGTTTGGTGTGGTTTTAATGTACAAGAGTTTGCTTACTGGAATAGTTCACATGCTTGGATAGGTGTAAAACTCATCCAATTTATTGTGTTGACCAAACAGGCAAACTGTGGTTGGACTGAAAACAAGAGGGTCTTGGTTTGTTTTTCAGGTGTGAACCCTGGTACATTTCACACTCAGTAGGAAATGTGAATACTCTATCCAGCCAACCAAAGAGACAGGCAACAGGCTGGCCAGTTGACAAGAGATGTATTTCTTCATCCTCATGACTTCTTGCCTCCTAGTCACAGTTAATTTCTACCCTATTTTTTCTGTTTTCAGTAGCTCAGTGTGAAACGAAACCAAACCACATAAAAGTGTGATATTTTTTTTTTAATTACAAGCCTTTTGAAGAGCAGGATGTTCCTGCAGACTATTGTGTTGTGAGTTTCAAAAAAGATGTAGTTAGTGTTTTGAATATTAAAGCTCACGATAGGACAATTACAGAAAGACTAAACAAGAATATTTGTTTGAATACCTTGCCTTGAGACAGCCTTTTCTTTTTAAAACAATTTATAAACCCAGGGTTTGCAAGGTTGCACCTGGGTGAACCACAGGATTTCTTGAAGAATATTTGGACCCAACAGACCAAAGTACAGATGTTTAAACATAACAGATACAATAGTACAATTTTGGGGGAAAAAACTAATGCAATGTATCAGCACATTGAGCTTATTTTGCAGTCACTAAGCAGACCAAGAATGTTTCTGTATACCAAAATATCATTTGACAGAAACATGAAGCCATCTGTCCCACAGCTTGTCTGAATCTGGGCCATCTAACACCTCAAAAGTCTTGAACACAGCACAGATTTACAATATTATGAATAGGGGCGTATTCAGATCAGCAAAGTCCATTCATTGCTTTGATCCAAACCAATAGCCTGAATGATCAAAATTCCATATAAGGAGGGCAAAACTGTGTGGGGGGCTAAAGATTTGTTACAGTTGGTTATCCTTCATCTGCGGGTGATCTACTAAGATTGTGTGAGCAATTCATAACAGGCGCAATTGGCAGTATTCAAATGAGGACTTTGTAGCCTCTACTGTGTGTGCCATGAGCTGAGCCACAGCTATAGAGTGGGGGAATACGCATCTGGATTCATGATGCGTCTTTGGAAAAATAAAGGGGAAAAAAAACGACAAACATATCAATTCTATGGCTGTTACAGACTTAATTACTATATGACAATATATGTTGTGAATTATGTTTCTCATTTGTCAGACAATAAACTTGTGTGCGGTGTACATGTATCTTCTCTGCTCCATGCAGGCAGCTTAATACAGAGTCAGAGTTATTAAGGCTGCAGCATCAAAGAGGTCACTAAGATGCCCATGTTATACTAATGTTGTTAAAATGTACCTCACTTTATCATGGCCTCTATTAAACTTTAAACTGCAGTAGAAAAAAAATGTAACATTGAAAATATGTGATCTTAAATTTTTTTTTTAATTGTTAAAAAAAAGCCTAACTGTCATTGTGATACTGTACATGATTACTACATTTTATTGATTGGATCCCAGGAAGATTAGTAACTACTCTGGTGGAAACTAAAGAGGATCAAACTCACTGTGTGCTCTACAAGTCTTCAGCAGGTGGTGATGCAGTGAAAGTGCAATGAGTTATGATGCGTCTTTGGGGGAAAAAAAAGGGAAGTATTAACGTAACTATAAAGTTTATGGTCATGACCATGTTCTTTTTTTTGGTGTGTCCATATCTGACCATTAATCAATCGTTGCTTCAAAAAAAAGTAAAATAAATTATACCTTAGTCTGTCCCTCACTGTGATCACAAGACATGTAATCAGCAAGGTTTACATGTCTTGTGATCGGGTTTAACAGGCGTAATGCCCTCTACGCCATGTAAGTAAATCAGTTAGAGCCAGTTTCTGCGATGCTGTGTGGTTTGCAGCAGTTTTAACAAGCGCAAATCATTCATAATCAGGCCCCAAATGTTTTCTTTTTTGTTTTTTTGTCTGTTTTGCTAAGATTCCTATTCATATGCAACAGGACCATAGTTTCTCAACAAAAAGACACATGTGCTAAGGTCTTTCAGCCAATGGACACTTAAACATTTAAGTGGGGTAAAACGTAATTGCTAACAAATGATTGGTTCACATCATCAGTTGCGTTGATTCAGATGGTTTAGTTGGAGCTGTACAAGATGGATTTTTGTTGGTTTGGAAAACTCGTGAGAATCCAGCCTGCAGCGCAAGGTTAGGTAAAACCATGTGAAAATATGTCAACATAAAAAATGAAATAATGTTCTTATTGTCTTTCTGGTGTTATAGCTAACACACAGGGGACATGTTAACCAAATATTTTCCATATTTCATTCATGTTTTAAACCGTGATGGAAAAATCTGAAGGGTGTTTGGACAGATTAGTATTCAAACCCCTGACCACTTGGTGCAAATGCTCAGACATTTTCAACTTTACATACAGCTAATAAATAATTCAAAAATAGATTCCCATAAGAGCATCATCACAGAGCTGGAAACTGAACTCAATGCATCTCGTTATCTGCCAACTGACACCGTGCTGAAGAGGTAATCGCGCTTTGTAGCGCATCTGTGGCTCCACCGGACCCAAACTGGTAAATCACCGCAGTTTAACTACTGATCCAATAGAGTGCATCCACGGGGGTTTCCTCTAACTGAAGCAATCAGACCCTTGTTCAAAGAGGTTTTCTTCTCACTTCAATTGGAGAAATGTTACCTTATTTCAAAACTATTGACAAGGTGGTGCTTCAGCCTCCATTACGCACAGCAGGTGAAATGTTCATGATACATGTAGCTTTTTAATCTGCTCGACATGTGACGGCACGCTGTGGATTCTCTGATCAGTTTGTTCAAATTTAATATCAACTAAAATGAATAACAGTGAACTTCTGAATATGTTATCATTTTAAAAAATTGACGGGTACAATTGTATTACTGATTTTTTAAAATCCATTTAGTGAAACTGACCGACAACAAAAGACTGTAGAGTGGCCACTGAACCAGCTACAGATCTTAACAGAAATGTTTGAGCGTCAAGACCATTTGATGCAATATGAGGTGTACAATGGAATGCAGATAGACTAATTGTGTAGAATTAACACAGTATTATAAATATGACTACAATATGAATATAATGTGTTTATATCACCGATAGGGACAATAAAATGTTAAGGCAGCACACACATAAAAAATTCAAAAATAAATACATAAAATGACTTCTCATAATGCATCAGAAAAACTGATGCCTGCAGAGACTAAAACGGTTAGGTTTTTTTGTTTGGTCACTGGGTGGGATAAAGTTTGGTGGCTTTCAAACCCGAATTGCTCTGTACCAGCGTTTGTTTTGAACTACTCCAAGAGTGTGGTTGAAATTCAATTGTTTGATGCACGCCAAAGTTGACTGGGTGGGATTCATAGCACCGCAAAAGGTCCGAACCAAGGAAGGAAGGGTTAGGGGTTAGGGTTAGAAAAAAGGTCCGAACCAAGGAAGGAAACAAATTTGAATTTGTTTTAAGCAAACTGTGCAAAATGTGCCTGTCATGAATACATCCTAAAAAAGAAGTTTTAAAGTCTTGCAATAGGCCAGACAAAGTCAGGCTTCAACCTGACCAAAATGCTGTGGGACCTTAAGAGAGATGTATAGAGACAAACAACTGCAAAACTCAACCAACTGCAACATTTCTGTAAAGAAAAGCAGGCAGAAATGTCCTCATTACCATTGAGCAAAACATGATTTTCCTCTGGATCCATCAAGGTTGCTATCACAAAATAAATGTACTAATTAACAGACTTGCATGCATGGAACTGCTACCTTAAATAATCTCCAGTGTAATACTGGATAATATGGACTGGATATTGGATTTGAATTGAAAAATAGGCTGCAAAGCACTAGCTAAGATAAGGCTGAAAAGGCTCTATATAGCAGTAGGTCTTAGGTTAGAGGTCTAAGTGTACAGGCTTTTTCTCGGGAGCCTTTCTTCATCTCTTCTTTTCTCCACCTGTGTTGTTCGACCTCTATTACTCACTATTGTGTGTCTTAACTTCCTATAATTACATTCTCCTCTTAACCTCCTACTCTCCCAAAGAAAGAAGACAAATAGAGCGCTTTGAACATTTGGCCTTGGATTCTTCATCTGTTTGTATTTGTTTGTGGAGCATAAAAAAGAGATGTTCTTTAGCAGGTGGTAAATACAGTAACCTTGTATCCATTACACACAGATAAAGTGGGGCACAGCCCATATTAAGTTACAATGTAGAACAAAGCTGAACAAGTGTAAGCGGATTAGAAATACCTTGAGTATGCATTGTGGGGGAGATAAGGCTTAACAGAAGAAGGGGGTTAGTTTGGAGGATGATAGAGAGAAAAAAAGGAAAAGGTAGAGTATCTGAAAGTGCGTACCTCATTTATAAGGACAGTTTTTATCCTTCCTCTAATTGACCTCACCTTTCTCTTGCTGTTCCTCTCCTACTCTCCTCTGTTCTATCTTTTATATGATGTTATTGGTTAAAAACATCTGCCTGCTCACCACATGGATTTGGATAAAAACACTAGTCACTGTGCATTTAAGGGACATACATGGGTGTTAATGTGATTAACTGAAAGGAAGAGTGTTTAAATTCGTTACTGGCGCAGACACAGGTACATGCTGTTGTAAGAAACGGCACATTGAAATAAGGTTATCAACACGTGTGGAGAAGACAGGGGATGTCCAAGAGTTTCTAGCAAGTCCAAGGAATATGTCCTCCTGATGAGACCAGTAAGCACACTTGCCACCAGTGCAGAGCAAGCACAACGCTGACATTACGCGGTTAGAAATGCATTTGTAATGTTAGTGAGATGAAGATGTTTTTTAAAATCTTCGTTGTTACAGGAAGGACAGCAAAAAGACCACTTCTCTCGAAGTGAATAATCAGGGACAGAATTAAACTCTGTGAGAACATACAGGGATAAGACAGGAGTTATTTTCTCCAAGAAATCATGTTTGGGACATATGTGGGGCTACTTCTGCTGAAAGACAGAGGTATTACTCCCAGTCCTGACCCTAACACAGTCATGAGTAAAGAGTGGGATCAAAATATCTTCCAGGAACAACTTCTTCCAGTAACCCAGGAACAATTTGGTGGTCATTCCAGAATGATTACACACCATGTCAGGAAAAAAGGATCAACTTAGCTCAAAGACCCCGAAATTTTGGGCCCAGTTTCACTGAGAAACTTAGGTCAGTTCTTAAGAAACTGCATCACACACACAAAAAAATCATAACAACAAACTCCATACATCTGCAGAACATTAGTCACCAACAGACAGGATTTGTCTTAAATAGCAGAGCATAATATAATTATGGATGAAAAATCTAGATGTCAAAACAAAACTTACTGCAAAAAATGTTTGTAATGATTCAGTAAACATGGCTTTTCGGGAACAGTGACTTTGGTTTTTGGATTACAATTGGATACAAAACCTACCTGTTTATTAATTAAGACATTGATTTTCTAAGTTGTTCCATTCATAAATTGATCACCTTCAAAAATACGCAATTCAATAACAATGAACTACATTTATCTTTAATATCTTTAATGTTGTCATTTACAGGTATACAAAACTGAAAAAAAAAGGTTAGCATTTTGCTATGGCCCAAATGGTGCATAGTGTCACTAAAACAACCCTTTTGTAGCATGCTGTAAAATCCTAATATAAACTGGTCAGCAGAGACTGGAATTACCGTAAGCATGCTGAGTTGTGGTTAAGTCAAGCAGTAGGTGGATTTTTATGTTGTGTGTTCTTCTGAATCCACAAAACTGATTACATTTTTAATTACAATCAAGAACAACAGAACATTAGTTAATCTTAAATTTTTTGCCATTCATGACTCTAAAAAAAAGTATTGAAACACATTTAAAAACTTCCTTTTTTATTATACTTGTTTTTTACTTCAAATTTTAATTGGCTTCTTTAACAAGAGCATAACACACTTGTTTAGTAAATGGAATTGATTGCTTAGCAACAATGCCCTGTAAGTACCATTTACAAATGCAGCAATAAAAGTTTTTATTGTCCCCAAGTAACAATAAATGAGCATATGTGGGAATGGCAGTGTATGTGGATCAATATTTTTATCTTAGCGCCTGCTTTGTGCTTAATTATGAGCTATGCAAAACTTCATCTTAATCAGAAATCTAAATGAGATTGGGAACAAATAAAAAAGAAGGCTCCAAATTTTATAAACAACAGTGTTGCTGTTTTTGAAAATTCAAATTAGTGAAAAAATGATTTTCTTTGACAGAGAATTGACTGAATTTCCAGTAAATTAAATCAATTATTTATTCTCATATGACTGTATCTATCAATGGTAGATTATATGTTAATATAAAGAACAGTGATAAAAGTGACAAATAGATCTACTACACAAATTATATGAACTTTGTAATCCCCCCTAATTTACTTCATATGCATCAACAGCCACAGAGAGGTTTGACAAACTCTGTATTTGTAAAACAATAACCTTATATCTATGTTTATAATTAAAACTACTCTTCCCTTTAATGAGACATTGCTTCTTTTTGTCAAAAAAGATGTTAAAATTAACATTTCTTTCTGAAGACAAAAAAGATTGAAACATTTCAAAGAACATGTCATCCATCCATCCTTCCACCAATCCATCCATCCATCAGCTCTTACACACCTCTGAGGACAGCAGCACTCTTATCAGCAATGGAAATATTTCACCATTATCTCCATCCTCTAAGAGACTTGGCAACTATTGTCCAGTGGGTCTCACCTCCCCTCATACATCATTGAGACCATGGAGAGGATCATTAAAGAGCAAATTCACGGATCCATTCACAACCTGTTCCCAACTGATTGCATACCGGCCAGGGAGTGGTGTCGCAGATGCAAATCTTTCCACTATTGACACCATTCTCGAGAACCCAGAGTTACCCAGCACCTCAGCCGGAATCTGATTTGCCAACTTTTCAACAGCCTTTAACACACTGCAGCTCTATGTCCCAGCAGAAATGTATTTATATAACGCTAGGCTAGATCACAAGTTCATTTTGGACTTTCTAACAAGAAAGAGAAAGAGAGTCCAGGTCAATGACATCCAATATCCAATTTTATGGAAGCAAACTTGTGGAGTCTATCCTCTCAGTTCTGTCTATTTTTCCTTAAGATAGTTGTCGACTATCGGTCTCGTGCCGGTATTTAGCCTTAGATGGAGTTTACCACCCACTTTGGGCTGCATTCTCAAACAACCCGACTCCGAGAAGACCCCGGCATGACGGGGGCCGTTACCGGCCCTACACCGTCCACGGGTCAGGAGGACTCAGACAGAGTGTTGGTAGCCAGGTCTCCTAGTAGCTAGGAGACAGGTTAATGTTAGTAGCTATGCTGCTTTAGGCTAGGCTGTTGGAGGACATTATTAGGGTCTGTTCCTACTTTCTCTCCTACTTCTCCCCAACTGCATGATGTGCTGTCAATTCAAGCACTAACCTGTTTTCTATTATAGTAGGTGCTCCGGATTAGCCCTGCTTGACGACCCTGACTAAGATGGCATTGCAGTGACGGAAAATTCTCCACGTCCTGCAACAAACTTCTGCATCAGTTCTATTGCTCTTTCTGTGTCTCTGTTATGTATTCTCCAAGCCACAGACGGTCGCGGCAGATAACCGCTTGTGCTGAGCCTGGTTCTGCCGGAGGTTTCTTCCTGTTAAAAGGGAGTTTTTCCTTCCCACTGTCGCTGCATGCTTGCTCAGTATGAGGGATTGCTGAGAATTCCACGACGCAATCTTCTGTGGTTCTGTAATTTCTACACTTAACATTGTATTGTAATAACTCTTTTTGTAAAGTGCCTTGAGATGACATCTGTTGTGAAATGGCGCTATATAAATAAACTGAATTGAAATTGAATTGAAATTGAAATTGGAGAAGGGATGCCATTGGTGGTAGTGCTGTGCAGTTTCTGGAGTAAAGGCATTTAAGTAAAACGGCTTTACTAACGTAATGTAAAGTGGCGTGTTGTGGTTGAATGAAGCACAGCAGTGTCAGGCTTTCTGACAGACACACTTTAGCTGCAGGGAGAGAGCGCATGTATTGGTGATGATGACAATGCTGCAAATATGATGATGATTTGGTGAGTGGGCAGATAGTCTGACTGCTCTTGCTGTCTGCGTGCATTAAGAAACTTGGTTTTAAGTTGGATATTAGGCGGACGGACATATGTTTCATTAGAGCGGACACTCTCTCCAAAGCATCACCTGGAACTGCACTAATAAAGCGGCTGCATCGCCGCTTGCTCCTGAAGGCGGCTGGTTTGGTTTTCAATAAATCTCCATACATCCCAGAAAATACCTGTAAAATCTACCACCAAAGTAACCCCAAATTATTAAAGGGCCTATATCATGCATGTGTTCCGCTCTCTGAGGAGCTGCTCCTCCTTCTCCTAGAAAATGACTGAGTTTTCAGACTGTTCACAAGCTGACGTCAGCTAGTGAAAGCAAGGAAGAGCTAGAGTGCCGTAACCCCCCTGCAGGCAGAGCGGCTTACCCCTGGTAGAGTTCCAAACCCAACCTCGTCCTTCTCACAGCCAATGGCTGCCTCGGTTTTTGGCACCATAAAACACTTTGTTGTTGGATTTTTTACTTTCTCTGTGAAAACGCCATTTGGCTGCATGGATTACAGGATTTTATTCTACATTCCTAAAGAACAGCAGCTGGATCAAAGAACAAAGATGCCTGATGGACAGAGAAGTAAGTAGCTAAATGCTAATGTGTGTTAGCCATTTATCAAGCTGCTTATGTGATCTTATAACAGCATTATGTGGTTAATAAATTGATCTGTAGCATCTCAGAATGTACAGTAAATGTGTGCAAACAACACCCACAGCTTTTTTATATATTGGTCTGGAAAGATTTGCTTAGTGGATGCAGCTGTGTAATTTTCGGCTCTATCTAAAGCCTGGAGATTTAGCAAATGAAATAGGCTTTATTGAATCTGTTTAAAAAAAGAAATAAAATAAAATAAACCAAATGTCTTAGCCCTAAATATAACAGAGTGTCAAAATATTTCTGGGGATACTGTTTGTGATGAAGCTTAGCACTGTTTGTTTCAGTTTGATCAGAGCCGGGAGCAGATCAAACTGAAACAAACAGTGCAGGAGTGGAGCTTAGCGGGGGGTTGCAGGTGGCGGGTTTATAGAGAAACGAGCCGTTTTTACTTTGCGGTCTAACATTAACTAACGGATACAAGGACAAATTCATACTGTATAATACCAACGGTAACATTTTATCATATACATTTTTATCCCAGAAGTTGAAATTTGTAAAATAGCATGATGTAGATCCTTTAATAAGTTGTTGTTCGACACCAGAGGAAAATGACACACCGATATTTCTTATTAATATGTTACTGTAAATTATCTGATATTTTTCTTCATTATAGCTTCCACTTCATGTGACTGCAGGTGACACCAAATCGTTCTGGAAATCTTGCCTTACTATATCTAAAGAACCAACCACAACAATTTATTTGACATTTGATTGCATAGAATATTTTACATCAATAATTTTGCTGTAATATTTCAGGTTTTCCTTCAACAACTTCCAGGTCATTAGACCAATTGATATGAAATCAATCTTAAAATGTTTTACAACAACCAGTTGGATAGTGCTCTCTTTACTGTACAATATTATAGCTATATAGATTTGCACAAATTAATGGACAGATAAAACTTACTTTTTATATATTTCTTATTTTTCTGCATACAGCTTCAATCTTATTGAGTCAAGTTAAAATACCAAATGTTCTAAAATACTATCTAAGTGTTTTATTGTTCCTTATTCAGTTACAGAAATATTTGACCTTCTAGATATTATAGAATGTAACTGTTATAGAAATAACGGCAGTTACTTTGCTGAATAACTAATTCATTTTACTCTGTAGTACCTGAGTTACTAACTCATTTACTTTTTAGATAAAGTAATTTGTAACTGTAACTAATGACTTGTTTAATGTAAGATGCTCAACACTGGGGCTGTGCAATTTTGTAGTGCTGGTTGCATCCTGATGCAGACCTATAGAGCTATCCCACTCGTGTAACATGGCTGCATCCAGGTCAGTTGTCCTGGGCCTATTCCCAGAACAGAGCTGTCAAATGATTAAAATATGATCAAGAATAATTTCTTAAAAGTAGGCCTATTTGTTAAAAAATATATATACCTCATATTTAAGTGACAAAAAAGCCTTGTTTCCTTCCTAATTGTCCTTGCAGTTGTGGGGAAGAAACCCACCCCCATTTACAACCCAACCACAAAACTAATTTGGCAACTGACAAAACTTCTGACTTTGAGTTTATTGAGATACTCCAGTATATTTAAAATGCTCATTGTGCTACAGGAAGAGGGGGAAATCCACAGATTCAGTCAATCTCTGCTCTGGTTCAGGCAGCCCCTCCATCACTTTGATACAGAAAAAAAAAACAAAAAAACAATGACTATCACCTGAGAACACACCTCAAGGTGCAGGTTAGCAAAAGCCTAAATTAAAAGCAATTTGAATAAGTGTATAATTTCTTCTTTCTATTTTCAGTTCTTAAGCAAAGAAAAAAAGACTTATGTTTTGACGATTTAACAGTTTTTTTATTTTAGTCTAGGATTAAAAAAATACATAGTGGAAAAACTGACCATAGGACAACATTTGATTCTAATATGGTTTCATTGCTTGGGTTTACCTGACCTAGAAATGTTCTGCATGTAACCATGGCAGCATTGGAAGCATACGCAAATTTAATTATGAACTATTCAACACCAATATCACACAAACAGAAATTTCTGCATACAGGAGTAGGTGAGCTTGATGTCAACGCACAAAGACTCACTAGACTATCCAATGCATTGGTTGCCCTGGCAAATATACTCTGGCAGTAATATGTAAGTAAACACCAACATGCCCAATTAAGATAACTTGCTCTGTATTCTCTTTTTTTCTATCTGAATAATTTTTAAAGTTAAGCATTAAAAGCACTTTTGACTACAATATTTTTTAACAAATACTTCAATGCTTTAAAAGTCAAAGCAGCTCATTTTAAACTATTGTATGATGAACGTATTCAAGATAACATCTTCTGTCACCAGATTATCTGCACTTTTGCATGCAGAACAATGTCAGGTCATGAAAACCAGAGCAATTAATATGACAATAAAATTCAGTCCTACTCATATTTTTGATTAGAGGCCAAAATTGAAAATGTGAGAAGATTTTTTAATTTAATTTCTTAATCTTTAATTCAATTAAAAAACAAAAAATAATCACTTTTTCATCTTTTGAATTATTCTAAGCGATCTTTTCTATTGTAGGGTTAGTCTGCTACTGAGGTGCTTTGCAGCGAAACCAGTCAGATGTGTTTATTCGCAATTTGAAAAAATGAATACATTCAAATTTGGCATGATTTTACCAATTTTTTTATTATTTTTTAAATTATATTCTCCAGTTTAATTACTACATTGAGATAAAATGATAAAATGATAAACTGAAAACAGTCTTTGTTAGATTTTATATATTTCCAATTTCAATTCTAATTCATTAGTAATTAATCAGTTTATTTTTTAGATTTGTGTCAGTGTTAGCTTTGAGAAATATAATCTAGAAAATGTTCAAAACAGGAAGAACAAAAGGGAAGGCAGAGGACCATAAGGGATAAAATGGAAAAAAAGGACATATAATGTCTTCGAAATTTTAATTTTGGCACATTTTCAAACAGTTATACCATGCTAGGAAGTCTTCTCCAGGGACCAGCAAGGCTGTCAGCTGGCCTTTGTGTGGTGGTAGGGAAACATGGAATAATCAATGTGGGAATCTGCTGCTTATGTATATCAAATGTGGTGAGTGGGCATTAGAAAATACCACGACAAAACAGTCTTCATCATGCTTACATGTTTGTACCTTTTGAAATGAAAGCCTTTTTCAAATAATTTATCTTCTATATTAGCTGCAAATTATGAAAACTTCTTTACATTTTGTTTCTCATATCAATGACAGTTGAGTGTCTGTCAGTGAAAGAATATTAACAATGCCGTGCTCTGAATGAGATTCATGAAAAGACAGACCGGTCCTCCCACTCAACAGGCCTGCCTGTAAACACACACGTACATGCACACACTTACTCGAGTAAAATGCTTTTGTTAGTGCTCTAATCCCATTTAGTGAAAACCGTATGACACTACGAAGAACAGCCAAGGCGAGGTGGGAGTGTGTTAGTTTGCATGTTAAAAATAAGCAGGAATTAAAGCTGCGTGTACATGTTTATGTGAAGTTTCTCAGTAAAATTCCCCATATGCTGAGGTCAGCCGCACTATCACTAGCTTTCCAGACACTTCTAGGAAGGCTACAATGCATGTGTGAGAAACAGAGAAACAGACAGAGGAGGGGTGAGATATTAGAGTGGTTGTTGGTGAAATGTTAACAGAAGAGATCGCTGCTTCGTTCGCAGTGATTAGTATTCAGTCTACCTTTAACTGATTACGAAACACGATTTGCACAGCAGTTTGAATGTGCTGCTAGCTCTTTTTGGTGTCACAATAACACTATGTTCTGTATATTGGATAGATGGATAAATAATATTGTAAAATTAAGTTTGGCAACAAAATAAATTAGAACTGATTCATCTTTAATGTCTTTAAACTAGAACATATGTTGTGGAACAACACACACCTGTCCCTTATATATAATACACAGTTTACGTTTCAACTCCCTCTGCAGAGTATTTAATTATCTGAGAGCCAATTGATGTTCCACCATAGTTTCAGAGTTGCTGACATATCACACTCCTCTAAATGATAGAATTCTCCATGGTTATGGTGAGGAATTGAATCTTAGTGGTCACCAGGGGAGCACCAACTAAACAGCCGAATCAGCACAAAACATTGTGTGAAAGATTTTTTTTCTTCATTGGGCTCTACAAAAGCAGATAATAAAGGTTTGTTTCTGAGTAAATACAGACCTTAAGAATAATAGCTATGCTTCCTTCAGTAGTTCTAAAGAAGGATTTAATGCTGTGCATTGGGAAAAAGGCATCAAGTAGCATCAGTGAAAAAAAATGTTTCAAGCACTCAAAGAGAATGTTTATGCAGAAATGAGGTAATTCAATTTAGTCAAGAAAAGTCTAAGTAAACTTTCAAAACCAATCTTAAATAACTGAATAAGTCCGTCACAGGATCGCGTAAACCATGGAGAGAAACAGTGAGAAATGAAACCTCTTCGTACTAAATGCTGATTACAACATTTTCAGATTAAAACTGTAAAAACAGCTAATGAACCAGGTAGATTTTTAGCTAACCAGGTAAAAATTATTAATAATAATAAACAAAAATTATTTGCTTTCAAAGACTTGACTCAAAGTACAGTAATAAACAACATTTTCATGGACTTTCTCAAAACCTTATATAAAACCACAAATACTCAGATAATGAAATTATCTCCTGGCTGACATTCCCCTGGCTGGGGTCTTTGCTGGGTTTAGGGGGGTTGGGTCTTTGCTGGTATGTATGGTATGGTACTGAGCCGGAGCGCAGCCTTAGTCTCTAGTACCCAAGTGGAGCTTGGGGCTTATTAAGCTGCTGGGGAGGTGTCTGTGATCTCATTGCACGTGTTCCCTCCTTTAGGAGATCTACAAGACTGATGGGGCAAATTTAGATTGGACGTTTTATGTAATCTGGGAAATGACAGTATGTTGGGGTAATTCAAACAAAATTAAACTTTATTTGCAAAGCGCTTTTCAAACAAAAACTGCAGCCTTTTTTCTTTGGATAGGGGTGAGTGAAAAGCCTTGTGCTCTGAGGCTGCTACCATGGACCCCAGGTTGCATACTGGGGTCAGCAGAGGAGCTGGTTCCCAGGGAGGGCATTTTCCCCCTCCAATCCTTCCCTACCCATTATCAGACAATTCCCTCCTCCTGCTCCATTATGGCACCACATATATAGGACCTTGGGGTGCAGGTGCAGGCCCTGGGGGAGAGCTATTGATATCTGGGGCTCAGATCTCCTCCATGTTTTCCTTGACTCTATGCTTCCACTATCAAAGGCCCATATATAGAAACCTTATATACACAAGTGCGCTCATATACATACTCATACACAGACACAGATGTTAACTCAGGTATGGACTTGGATGTTGCAGACACACTATCCAAGGTTGCTGTTACCACAAATGAGTTGATATAAACTAAGAGAAAATTACAGTTAAGTTTTGTCCGTCCAAATATAGACAAGCAATAATTCTGATTGTTATGTTGCCGTACAGGTCACAGTTACCTCTTTAATTGCCAGTGTTTTCTCTCAAAAATATTTAATTTTAAATATCACTAGATCAAAAGTTTGCAGCTTTAATATGGTTATATATAAAGGCATACAGTAAATGATAAAAATCTTCAGAATGAACCAAAATTTGTGATGGGGGGGGGATTCACACATTTAATTAGGATATTATGACTTCATTAGTTGTTGCCAATATTGGATTGCATGACTTTTACAAATGCTTATCTTCTTTTTACAATGTTTAAAACTTGTATTTCATTTTAAAAAAAATGTTACTTTTATATATTTATCTCTATATATACTGTATATTTTAGTTTTATTTTTTAAGATCAGGTGGTTATATCATATCTTTGTATTTCATTTGCAATGCGGCTGGAGTATTCATCTAAAACAACAGACAACAGATCAATGGACTCAGATCTCTTTCCTCCAAAAAAAGAACAGGTTCATCAAAATGATTGATCCACTGGTGATACTCTTCCTCATCTTTCAAGCAAACCCCCCATCATCATCATCATTTGCAGTGGGACCAGGAACTTTTCTACTGCTTCCTAGCTTATTAGCAGTCTGTTTTCTCCCAAATTTTCCACAGTGTCTGTTGCTATTTCCATGGATTTTTACATGCATGCTTCTGTCAACATTCGCAGTGTTTTGACCACCCCTGCTACCACATTATGTACCTTTCTCCAACCTGGACAAAGAGACGTGCAGCATCTGACACGCTATGTGTGGCTTGCCTGCCGTCATGGGACTGGCTTTTGCCATTTGGTGATGAAGCATCTCTTTCTTTCTCCCTGGAGAACTGGATATCTTGATCAGGGGGTGAATAATTTGCGGTGAACAGACATCTCATAATCGTAAGTTTGATCTTTATAAAACTTGCTTTCTCTATGCTGGTACTCCAGCCACTACTCCCTCATCTCCTCCAGTGGTGGCACTGCTCAAAAACCTGATTTACTATAACATTTTCCATGGTACAAAAAACAAAATAGTGGCAAGGATTGAACTTTAATTTAATCTGCCATCTCCTGATATAAAGTAGTAATAAAATTAGTGGTGATATCTGCAGCTATGGTCTGTTAAAGTCAGCAATGTTGCTTGATTGCAATGTTGAAACTGTGGCGCCTAAAGAGTTAAAAAAGAGAGAGAAAGTAAACCAAAGAGAGGAAGTAACATCACTTTTCCATATTATTGAAGAACAAATATGTGATCATAAACTTTTGAACTCTCCTTTCTTTCTTTGAGTACCCCTAGCCTGCTCTCGTTTTCTTTGCAGGTGCATTTGCCTCACATACAAAGAGCAAGTGGCTGGCTAGCTTGAAGCTTCATATAAGATAGCTTCTGATTAAAATCCCCTCAAATGATGATCTGTTGTAACTACATGATGGTATCATGAATGTTTGGTTTAATTTCAGCAGTGCAGTTTTAAAGTGATCCAAACCTAAAGGTGTGAGATTCTTTTAGCATTTTCCGTCCATTAAAACCAAGTCCCTTAAACTACTCTTGTGTGAAAATGTCCTTTCTTTAAGGCTCAGTGCTACGAAATAAAAACGAAGAAAGACAAAAAATTTGAAGTGATGCAGAACACATCTCCATCTGATGAGTGGACCTTTTTTGGTAATAAAAAAAATCTAGCCACTTGATGCAAAGTTCATTACATTTGCATATATGGGGCATTTTGGTTGGACTCAAATTCCTTACACTATATTCAGGCATGATGCTAGTACAGCCACAGCTGCTCTGGAGCAGACTGACAGAAGCGTGTGCCATACAATCAGCACCACTGGGCCCTCTGACCACTACCAGCAGATAAGGCAGGAGTGTCTTGCCCAAGGAAGTAAATGAGACCGACTGGGCAGGGTTTGAACTGGCAACCCACCGGTTACAGGACAAACTCCAACCTACTGAGCCCCCGCCACGGTCTTTTCTCCTTAAAATTTTCTACTTTTATATCAGTCACCTTTGTCTGCAGAACAGTGTCCTTAACTATTCTGTGCTAACTTGGATGCCTACTTGGTATCTGATACTCTACACACTGGCCAGGCTATTTTACTGTGATCCATTCAGCCAGCCAGGTTATTTTTTCTTATTTTTTTCGAGTGGTCATTTGCGAGACACAGGGTACACCCTGGACCTGTTGTCAGTCCATCACTGGGGCAAAATAGAGATATAGGACAGGACAAAAAAAAAATATATATATATATCAATCACACTCTCACTTAAACCCATGGCAATTTCCAAAAGACCAATTAACCTAATACCTATTTTTTTGCACAGAGGGAAGAAATCTAAGTACACAAACAAACACTGAAACCTACTGTTCCAATTAAACATGTTTTGTTTTCTTTACATTTAATCCCATTTTTTGTTTCATTGTAAAGTATATCCATCCATCCATCCATCTTCTTAACCGCTTATCCAATTCAGGGTCACGGGGCAGCTGGAGCCTATCCCAGCAATTATCAGGCGTTAGGCAGGGTACACTCTTACCCCCCTCCCTGGCTGCCACCTTATCGCGGTGGAGGGGTTTGAGTGTCCCAATGATCCTGGGAGCTATGTTGTCTGGGGCTTTATGCCCCTGGTAGGGTCACCCATGGCAAACTGGTCCTAGGTGAGGGATCAGACAAAGCGCAGCCCGACGACCCCTATGATGAATAAAATATATGGATCTAGTGTTCCCTCGCCCGGACGCGGGTCACCGGGGCCCCACTCTGGAGCCAGGCCTGGAGGTGGGGCACGTTGGCGAGCGCCTGGTGGCCGGGCCTTTTTCCATGGGGCCCGGCCGGGCTTAGCCCGAAGAGGAAACATGGGCCCCCCTTCCCATGAGCTCACCACCTGTGGGAGGGGCCATAGGGGTCGGGTGCCGTGCAAGACGGGCGGTGGCCGAAGGCGGGGACCTTGGCGGTCCGATCCTCGGCTGCAGAAGCTGGCTCTTGGGACGTGGAACGTCACCTCTCTGGTGGGGAAGGAGCCGGAGCTGGTGTGCGAGGCTGAGAGGTTCCGACTGGACATCGTCGGCCTTGCCTCGACGCATGGCTCTGGCTCTGGAACCCGTCTCCTCGAGAGGGGTTGGACTCTCTTCCACTCTGGAGTTGCTCCCGGTGAGAGGCGCCGAGCTGGGGTGGGCATACTTGTTGCCCCCCATCTCGGCGCCTGTACGTTGGGGTTTACCCCGGTGAGTGAGAGGGTAGCCTCCCTCCGCCTACGGGTGGGGGGACGGGTGCTGACTATTGTTTGTGCTTATGCACCGAACAGTAGATCAGACTACCCACCCTTCTTGGAGTCCTTGGAGGGGGTGCTGGAGAGTGCTCCTTCTGGAGACTCCCTCATTCTCCTGGGAGACTTCAACGCTCACGTTGGCAATGACAGTGAGACCTGGAGAGGCGTGGTTGGGCGGTATGGCCCCCCCGATCTGAACCCGAGCGGTGTTTTGTTGTTGGACTTCTGTGCTCGTCATGGATTGTCCATAACGAACACCATGTTCAAGCATAAGGGTGTTCATGTGTGCACTTGGCACCAGGACACCCTAGGCCGCGGCTCGATGATCGACCTGGTTGTCGTTTCATCTGACCTGCGGCCGCATGTTTTGGACACTCGGGTGAAGAGAGGGGCGGAGCTATCCACCGACCACTACCTGGTGGTGAGTTGGCTCCGGTGGTGGGGGAGGACGCCGGACAGACCTGGTAGGCCCAAACGTGTTGTGAGGGTCTGCTGGGAACGTCTGGCGGAGTCTCCTGTCAGAAGGGGTTTCAACTCTCACCTCCGACAGGACTTCAAACACGTCCCGGGGGAGGCGGGGGACATTGAGTCCGAATGGGCCATGTTCCGTGCCTCCATTGTCGAAGCGGCTGACCGTAGTTGTGGCCGCAAGGTAGTTGGTGCCTGTCGTGGCGGCAACCCTCGAACCCGCTGGTGGACACCGGCGGTGAGGGATGCTGTCAAGCTGAAGAAGGAGTCCTATCGGGCCTTCTTGGCCTGTGGGACTCCGGAAGCAGCTGATAGGTACCGGCAGGCCAAGCGGAGTGCGGCTCGGATGGTCGCTGAGGCAAAAACTCGGGCGTGGGAGGAGTTTGGAGAGACCATGGAGAACGACTTCCGTATGGCTTCGAAGCGATTCTGGTCCACCATCCGGCGTCTCAGGGGGGGGAAGCGGTCTGCCGCCAACACTGTTTACAGTGGGGGCGGTGTGCTGCTGACCTCAACGCGGGACGTTTTGGGTCGGTGGATGGAATACTTCGAAGACCTCCTCAATCCCACCGACACGCCTTCCTGTTTGGAAGCAGAGTCTGGGGACTCTGGGACGGACTCTCCAATCTCTGGGGCTGAAGTCGCCGAGGTTGTTAAAAAGCTCCTCGGTGGTAAGGCTCCGGGGGTGGATGAGATTCGGCCGGAGTTCCTCAAGGCTCTGGATGTTGTAGGGCTGTGTTGGTTGACGCGGCTCTGCAATATTGCGTGGACATCGGGGGCAGTTCCCTTGGATTGGCAGACCGGGGTGGTGGTCCCCCTCTTTAAAAAGGGGGACCACAGAGTGTGTTCCAACTACAGGGGGATCACACTTCTGAGCCTCCCTGGTAAGGTCTATTCAGGGGTTCTGGAGAGGAGGGTACGACGGATAGTCGAACCTCGGATCCAGGAGGAACAATGCGGTTTTCGTCCTGGCCGTGGAACACTGGACCAGCTCTACACCCTCGGCAGGGTCCTGGAGGGTGCGTGGGAGTTCGCCCAACCAGTCTACATGTGCTTTGTGGACTTGGAGAAGGCGTTCGACCGTGTCCCTCGGGGTGTCCTGTGGGGGGTACTCCGGGAGTATGGGGTACCAGGCCCTCTGATACGGGCTGTTAGGTCCCTATATGACCGGTGTCAGAGTCTGGTTCGCATTGCCGGCAGTAAGTCGGACTCGTTTCCAGTGAGAGTTGGACTCCGCCAAGGTTGCCCTTTATCACCGATCCTGTTCATAACGTTTATGGACAGGATTTCTAGGTGCAGCCAAGGTGTTGAGGGGATCCGTTTTGGTGACCTCAGGATCGGGTCTCTGCTTTTCGCAGATGATGTGGTCTTGTTGGCTTCGTCTGAACGTGATCTACAGCTCTCGTTGGAGCGGTTCGCAGCCGAGTGTGAAGCGGCTGGGATGAGGATCAGCACCTCCAAATCCGAGACCATGGTCTTGAGTCGGAAAAGGGTAGGGTGCTCTCTTCGGGTTGGGGATGAGGTCCTTCCTCAAGTGGAGGAGTTTAGGTATCTGGGGGTCTTGTTCACGAATGAGGGAAAAATGGAGCGGGAGATCGATGGACGGATTGGTAGGGCGTCTGCAGTCATGCGGGCGCTGTACCGGTCTGTCGTGGTGAAGAGAGAGCTGAGTCGAAAGGCGAAGCTCTCGATTTACCGGTCGATCTACGTTCCTACCCTCATCTATGGTCACGAACGCTGGGTGGTGACCGAAAGAACGAGATCGCGGATACAGGCGGCTGAAATGAGTTTCCTCCGTAGGGTGGCTGGGCTCTCCCTTAGAGATAGGGTGAGAAGCTCGGTCATCCGGAGGGAGCTCAGAGTAGAGCCGCTGCTCCTCCACATCGAGAGGAGCCAGTTGAGGTGGCTCGGGCATCTAGTCAGGATGCCTCCTGGACGCCTCCCTGGTGAGGTGTTCCGGGCATGTCCCACCGGGAGGAGACCCAGGGGAAGACCCAGGACCCGTTGGAGAGATTATGTCTCCCAGCTGGCCTGGGAACGCCTCGGGATTCCTCCCGAGGAGCTGGCCCAAGTGGCCGGGGAGAGGCAAGTCTGGGTCTCCTTGCTTAGGCTACTGCCCCCGCGACCCGACCCCGGATAAGCGGAGGAAGATGGATGGATGGATGGATGTAAAGTACCTTCGAGTAGCCTCTAAAGCACTCTTTAAATAATAATAATAATAATAATAATAATAATAATAATAATAATAATAATAATAATAATGGCAATAATAATAATAGTTAGACTTAATTTTTACTGGTTAATTTTCATCCGTTTTTCTTAAAAACAGTTCATTCAGTGAGCAGTAGGAGACAGAAGTATAAAAAGAAGAGACAGTGGCCCTGTTCTTATGAGATAACAATCAGAAAAGATAAAGGGAGAGGAAGGAAAAAAAGTAAATGAGGAATTGAGAAAGCAGAGGGGTGGGTAAGAGAAAACGGCTTGGTGGTAATGCCCTTATGATGTAGTGCCTGTCAGAGCATTTGCTTCAGAGGCCAAATGATCCTGTAAGAACAGCACTCCTATTGATCCAGCTATCACACGGCACCACATACTAATGACTGGGTGTAAATGTGTATGTACGTGAGAAAGAAGTGAAAAAAGAAGTAACCAAAATGTTGCAGTAAATACTAAATACAGAAATATAGAAGTCAGTTTATGTGTGTGTGTGTGTGTGTGTGTATGGTCTACAGTTGTGTTTATATTTGGCTGTGTATATCTGGATATGACCCTACGTCAATACCCCTAGAACATGGTGATAGATTTGGAACTCAGTCTCAACCTGATCTATTTGATATTTGATCTCTGTTCTCACCTTGACCACTTTCAGTGCTTCTGATGCTACGCACACTCTCACAGATCTGCTCACTTTTCAGTGTATATACAAGAATGCAACGCACACTCTGGAGTTGTGCACTTTTTATTACGCTGGGATACTCTGTATTGTTACACACACTAAAGACTAACATAGTAAACCATAGGAATTTAAAAAGCAGAATTTTTTAATACTGAAAACCTTTTTCTTCCAGGAGTAATTTTATCTAAGACTGAAACTTAGAGACTTTACCTAAAAGGAGTTGGTGCTTCATAATTCATCCTTCCTTTGCAATGTGTATTAGTTATTTCTCTCCATTTTCAAATCCTGTAAATTTGCTTCGTATTTTTTTATTGACCATTGTCTTTAATGGAGCTTATTTTATGTCTTTATTATACATTATTTTCATTTTATTTGCTGCATTTTTTCTTAGAACTAACTAACTAACTAACTAACTAACTAACTAACAAAGATATTTGAAATTTGATATTATTGTTATTGAACAGTTTGAAACTTGTTTTTTTACCACTAATTTTAACAGTAATATAAATAAAGTTTTTTTTATATAATTAATACGTAATATAAATAAAGTTTGATCATGACAACTGTTATTTAGTGAACTATTCTTTATTATAGCACACACTCAAAACATATTATGCACACTAACACATAGCTTGATCAAAAAAATGAACCTGACACTCTACAGTTAATAACCTTTTATACTTCCCAACAGTTATTAAAAAAACATATATAGTCATATATTTATGAACATACAGAACACCTTAATATCTATCAATAATGCAGTATGGGCATAAGAAAAATGTATTTCTATAAATCCTGGTGAATGTACATACATAAGTTCTCCATACTTACATATTCAACTTGCCATTGCTGTGATTTGTCATATGCAGCAAAAATCTCATGTTTTTTTCCCCTCTGTCTTACATGTAAATGTGTCTATGTGTGTGTGTGTGTGTGTGTGTGGGTGTGTGTGTGTGTGTGTGTGTGCGTGTGTGTGTGTGTGTGTGTGTGTGTGTGGGCTATTCAAACTATAGATGGAAGATCTTTTGCAGCAAATCAATTAGAGCAGTAAGCATACAAGCACCCTGTTTGGGGTAGCTGATGTTGAAATTGGGGTAGCTGATGTTGATGTTAAAAGTAACTAACTAACTATGATATATATATATATATATATATATATAAAATATATATTATATATATATATATATATATATATATATATATATATATTTATATATATATATAGTGATATATTTAAAAACATACAGAACACCTTAATATCTATCAATAATGCAGTATGGGCATAAGAAAAATGTATTTAAATAAATCCTGTTGAATGTGCACGTATAGGTTCTCCTTACTTACATATTCTTACTTACAAATTCTTATACTTACATAACTTGGTTATTGCTATCATTTGTCATATGCAGTAAAAAATGATTTCCTCTCTCGCATTTGTAAATGTGTGTGTGTGTGTGCGTGTGTGTGTGCGCTATCCAAAACATAGCTGGAAGATCTTTAGCAGCAATTCAAGTAGAGCAGTAAGCATGCAAGCACCCTGTTTGGGGTAGCTGATGTTGAGTTCAATTTGTGCATAATTTAAGAATTTACTATATAAACCTGCTATTCTAAATAAAATATATACTTACATACACACAGATGGGACTACAACACATGAAAATATCCCTTCCAGTGAACTATACTACTATTAGATTTTATTTATGAGTCAGTCGAAAAAGTGCTGTGAACAAATTTTTGCCCCTTATAAAATATACATTCATCAGATTATCAAGCAAATATTAGCAACAGGCACATTTAAATTTGTGATTACATAAAAGGGAAGCAACTATCTAAACCAAACCAGCCGTATGTGTAAAAGTAGGTGCCCCATGTTACATCCTGAACAAACAGTTCTTAGAAAGAGCTGAGTACAATTTTACTAGCTAAACCTTTACTACTGCCTTACTTGAACAGTCAAGAATTCACATAATTTGAACCTGTCTGACAGCATGAAGTAGGCATAATCTCAAAAAGTGACCACTCCCATTTAAACAAAATATAGGAACTGATGAAAATCAAAGTCAGTGACATATATCAATGTGGAAACGATTACAAAGGCATAGCTAAAGCTTTTGGATTCTAAGGAGCCACAGTAAAAGCCATTAACCAGAAATGGAGAAATAATGGCAGACTGGAAAGAGGTTGTAGTAGAATTATATGAAACAAGAAGGAGAGGAATTATATGTTTGCCTTATAGATTAGTAACTTCTGACTAAACCAAAGTACACAGCCAAGACAGAGCTGAAGTGGCGTTAGCTTAAGTTTTTTCTCGAGGAGTGTAGTATGATATTTAACTAGAGAGAACAAATGTGGACCAACCTGATGAAGATTTTTCATGGACTCTGCCTATCAAATTCAACAGAGCCTGAGAGGATTAAAATAGATACGCTGGTTGAATTTATATGTGAACCCTAATGAGAACCTCTTAAACTGCGTTCACACCTGCCTGCGCGTCCAGGCAGCAAAACGCTCAAATGAACAAAAGTTGATGCTTTAAAAATTGAATTCAGCTGCTTTCACACTTTGCACAGTTGTAGTCTGCGTTGGCGCATCACATCAGCGGGAGGGGATTTCTCTGTTGCACAAGAAAGTTGAAATAAAATATTGAACTGTTTACCTGGCACTCCAATATCTTCCTCAAGATAAGGTCCAATATCTTACAGTCCGTATAAAAAAAAGAAGATGGGTCATAGAATTCACTGTAGTTACACACAGCGATGATCACTTTATCCTCCATTTTGAATAACTGACGAGCCGATCTACGCATTGATGGCGTAATCAGCGCAAAACGTTGCTGATTGGTTGCTGCCCCGTGTTTGCTGCCCAAAAGTTCACAGCTGCATGGATGCCTTGATGGACCATCCTTTATTTACACCAAAAAAGATTTGCTTTCAATCATATTTAGGAATGTTGATTACTCGTGATTAATTGTAATTAAATAAGTTCTGCTACCCTGTGATTGATTAGTTGCTTTTTTAAATAATTCGACAGCCCTAATATAAATATATTTATATACAAATTCACTTAGGCATAAAGCGGCACATATAAACATAGACACACAGGTGTTTACAAATATATCTTGTGTTGACAAACCTTGAAAAGTGTATAATTCAGCGCGGAGCTGAGAATGGTGAATTTTGAGATTTGCAAGCAAAAATGGTACAAGTATGAGAGTTAAAAGCTGTGTGTGCTTTTGTAAAAGAGTTGAGGTTATAGTGTTAAGCAGCTTAAGAATGCCAACAAGATTAAGGGTTTTGTTGACACATAGTAATCTGGTTAACAAAGACAAGATAGAGTTCTTCCACTATCGTGGTAGCCTCGTCCAGTTTCCCTACTCAGTCGTCTCATTTTCAAATTCGAGAGATGCCAGTTTGCTTACTTTCATCTATTTTGTATTACTGTCTCTTTTATTTTTTTATTTACCTGAACAAGAAACATATTTTTAAAAAATAACTTCTGCTTTATAGATACTTGTTTGTGTCTTATTAAATCAGATATGGGAAAAGCTAGATTCAGTTTTTTTAAGACAGATGCATATATGTTAGTGAATACATCTGTCTCTTCGGTCTTTACCAGGTTGAAATTGAGCTCATCAGTATCGAGTAACTGGGCAAGCGCCAGCTGAGCACCCATGGGTTCAGACAACATAAAAGCGTTAATCTAGCTGTGTGTTTGCGCGCATGTTTGGGTGTGTGTCCACTGGGGAGCCAGACAGACGTCTGCGGTCTAATATTTCCTCTCAGGAGAAAAAACAACACAGAGAGGCTTCTCTTCTTTCCCATCCTATCTTTATTCTCAACTTTCTCCTTCCCCCTATCATATTGTTACATCCCCTCAGCCTCTCTGATCTTTGTCTCTTCTCACTTCACCATCTCACCTGTTTAATCGCTGGCCTTCTTCCGAAGAACACTGATAAAATAACAAAGGAATTGGCCTCAGATTTCCTCAGTAATATAACTTTGGCATCTTAAACATCTGTGAAACAACGGAATGTAAGATTTACAATCAAAGAAAGTTTTGTTTTACAAATAAGTTTTAACTTTGCCATGCAGGTTTTTAGCTGTTCTCTGTAATCCCATGCAATGCAACAGGGCAGTTTCTCCCAAATGACTGTGTTGGTGCGTTAAAACATGACCATCAGCGTCGTTTTACAGTTTTTTTCGATTGCTAAAACTCAAAAAGCAAAAATCAGGCACAAGTTTCACCACCTCTACGCCTGTTCCCAATCGCTTGACTCAAGTTATCACTACTTAAGATTTCCTTATCATATTAGAACTCTGACTTTCCTTCTTTACACTCTCGTCAATTTCACATTACCTTGCTGTCAAAACACAACACAACATTTTTCAGGTTTACACACACTTCTCACATAAAATCTCAAAGCTTCAATCAACAACACACAAATATTCAAATCTCTAAACTTTCGGGTCTGGCGAGCAATTTGGAATCAAGGACTGCAGCAGCTTGTTCGACCCGATCATGACATAGATAACCCAAAGCAGGTAAACTATGTGATAATTTGGGACAATGTAAGCTTACATAAGGCTGCCCAAGTGCATGACTGGTTTCAGGACCACCCACAGTTTTCTGTTCTATACTTTCCACCTTATTCCCCCTTCCTCATTCCCATTGAGGAGTTGTTCTCACCCTGAGGGTGGAAGGTGTATGAAAGGAACCCACAGAGCCAGGTCCCACTGCTTCAAGCCATGGAGGAGGCTTGTGGAGATGCGGGCTTTGAGGCCTGTCGGGGCTTCATGTGGCACTATAGACGGTTTTTCCAGCGCTGTTTAGAGCAGGAGGACATCGCCTACGATGTTGACGAGGCCCTCTGGCCAGACCGCAGGCATAATGCCCCATGGGGGGGGATTTAAAAATAAAACATTTTGTCTCAAAATTTGTGTGATGTCTAATGTTTGTCTATGAGAGAAGTGGGCATTGTAATTGATTCAGTGTGTTCCATTTCTATAATTGTGTTTTCAGTTTTGCTCTTCAGTGTTCTTTCCATGCTTGGTAGTGTTCAGCTAAAAGCTACTTGTGTTTATTCAATGAATGGTATGTGTGTGTGTCAGGTAAAAATATGGCTGTGTTTACCAAATGAAAACACGTTTTCCATTTTGTGAACATGTTACTGTAAGAGATTTGATGGCAGAGTTGTTTTGCAAAGAGATGTCAGGGTTTAGCAATTTGTGTATGATGTTTGGGGTTTTTGTGTGCAGTTTTGAAAAAAAAGTACAGTTTTGAAGTTGGGTAGCTTTTTTTAAGTTTTTTTTGGGGGGGTGGGGTGGGGGGTGAAGGGGGCATCACTTTGAACTGATGAAACACTGAACGAATTATATTTTTTTCTCGATATGTTGGATATTCAGAAAATTTAATTTTCTTTTAAAAAAGATAAGTCAATATAATCAGTATATTACCCAACTGTAATTCATACCCCAACACAAAACTACTTCCTGCAGTAATTCTAAAGAAAGTACACACACACACGCTCACACACTCACACACACAGCTGTGCTTTAAGAAGTCAATTAGCCTCCGAAAACTTGACGACTACTCATTTTTAGAGATACGAAGCGTTTTCTCCAGAGCACTGACATCCACGGCATCATGTCATTTAATAAAAACATGATCGAACTTAATACAAGTAAATGCACGGACTCAGCAGTTTATCACGCTGTTAATTACAACGTCCCATCACTTAATGAAACCGTGTCTTTGTGTGTTTGCTGAGTTTAATGAAAACACACTGGCTTTCATCATATGTGTGTGTCTTTTCTGTAAAGGGGTGATGTATTAAAGAAGCTCTTCAAACACACACACACACACACGCACACACACACACACGCACACACCTGTAAGAGAACACTACCTTGAGAATAACTAATATTCTTTTTATACACAGAGGCACATGATGACAGATGTACACCCCCTGGATCATTAAAATAAATAAATAAGCAATGTGTGCAGGCAGCTACCTTGTGGTCATTAATTAAATCATTAGCAGGGTACTTTGAGTTTTACCCTCCTTACACGCCCTGTATCCTGCTCAACAATCATGATTTTCACACAGTCTCTAATTTTCTCCACCTCCTGAATAAAACCATAGATGAATTTATAACTTATAATGACTGTTGTTTTTGTTGGAATATTTTCAAAGTATTTGTAAACAAGGGATACATTTAGGGATGTAACAATACCACTTTTTTCAAACCGATACGATACCGATCTGAGTACTTGCCAATACCAAGTACCAATACCGATACTTCTACCACACAAAAAAATATACCCTAAATTGGAAGACAGTGTTTATTTTCTTCTCTGCTTGTTACAAAAAATGATGGTGATTTGGATAAAAAAATAAAACATTAATAAAAATTACAACAAAACTAAAATTTCAAGTGTGAAAAATAAAGATTTTCTGTAAAATTATTGCAGTTTCCACATTGTAAGTTTTGGTTTATAGTATTGGTTAACTAGCAAATACATTAGAACGGTATCGGCTCTGATCCTCCTTCCTTATATACAAATATGAAACACTTTTAGATTTAATGTAATGAACATCTATGTGTAAAAAAAAAAACTTATTAAAAACAGAAAAAAAAAGGATCTGAGTGGTTATTACTTTTTTAAATGCTGACTTCATTTATCAAAGGAAAAAAAGGTATCCAAACCAACTTTGTGTAAGAATATAATTGCCCCTTTTGCTAAATGTGAATAAACTGTGATTTAACACTAGGATTTATTGTTCAGTGTCATTATCCACACTAAATGTAGACTTAGCAAATCCTTTACATATAACCTACTTAACAACATGAAGCAAGCTAAAAACATAAAAATAAATTTTTCAAAGTTGGTATTGTAGTATTTTTGAGTTCCAACGTCAAAACCACTGCTGACAAAATAAACACATCGCTTTGTAACCTTAAACCCAATTTCTTGGATTATGCAGGGTTATGCAGAAGGCAAAGATTTGATGCAGACCAGCAAGCCGACCTTGGTTGGAGTTACATCATATTGGGATGTTCTAGCATTACCTTAAACATGCATAAATGCTTGAAAACTCTTCAATGTAACTCAAAACATTTCTGAAAGGAAAGTGGCCGAAGTGTGAGTTCCAGGTATCACTTAAGGATAGTTGTTTCCATAACAGGTTACACCCAATTATTAGACTTAAGGGAGGTCAGGTTACTGTGCATAGCCTTCCATTTAGTAAATACATTTTTTAAGTGGATTTTGCATCTACTGATGATATCTTTGATACTAAAATTTGCTTGATAACCTTAAAAATGTATACATTTGAGAAAAGAAAAAAAAGCAAGACAAAAAATGTACGGGAGCAATTACTTTTTCAAAGCGAAAAGTACCAATAAAATTTTTTTTAATTTGCTGAGCAGCAATTGCAATAGTATGAAAAAAATCAAACTGTGAAAAAATAAATATTTTTCCAACCATAAAAGCACAGCAACAAATTTCAAATAGATACTACTGACAAAGTTGTATCCTACCATTGTCGCTGTCTGACTTGTTCTCATGTTCCGTGTCCGTAAGAGTCAGCACCGAGTTGGAGCGGCTGGACAAGCAGGAACTCCTCCCAGACGATTTACCCAGACCTCCTCGGCCCCACATGCGCATGGCACGCTCCGGTGACATCACAGCCTGACTCTCTGAATCCACGTCTTGTGCTGTGCCAACTGAAAACCCATGATGGGGAATGCCAATATCCGAGCAGAACGGGAGGCCACGGCGTGGAGGTGGCTCACAGATCCCCAGCTGACGAAGACTGAAGTGTTGGCCTGAAACAGAAACCCATTTAAATATGGCCATTTGTTATGTGAACAAATGATTAACGTCCTATTTTTTTTAACATTTAAATAGAAATAATAATTTAGTTTTAATTCACCCTAAAAATGTTAGCAAAATATGAAATTTTCTCTGTTAAACTTTTGCTGATAGGGATCTTTATTTGGTGCAATAAATTCTTATTGTTAAATTCTTAAAAAAATCTTGTCTTGTTTGTTGTCCTCTGCCTGCAAATGTAATACTTCCAATATCAAGGTTTTAAACTGCTCTGCAACAATGGTTATATAAAACAGTGGCATGAAGTTTGTTTCAGATGTTTGATTTCCACAGTTCTTATTGATTTAATTGGTTTACTACAATTTAATCTTTTTTTATTAAATGGCATATTCTGAAAATTTTAGGTTTTATATGTTTTATATTCTTTGCTTTTAGTTTTGTGTGTGAGTGATCGTGTCAAGAATTTAAATTAAAAATAATTTTTCATCATTTCAGGTTTTTCTTCTATAAGTGAGGACCATTTAATACAACGAAAGGACATTTCACCTGGTCTTCACTTTCTCACAATGTTACTGAGTTCTGCTGGTTGGTTTTGGTGTGTGTGTCTGTGTCTGTGTGTGTATACATTTACCATGTCTGTTATAATTGTCCTGTTCACGATGAACCATTTCCTTGTGCCCCTTGGTGGTGCCGTACAGTAACCTGTGAAAAGCAAAGAGCAAAGTGTTGTCTGTTTTACTTTAGACCTCTGCTGAAGAAAATAAAATACTGAAAGGTCAGCCCTGAAACTGTACTTTCTAACCATGCCAAGGTTTTTGGCTGAAGGCCGATGAGGTGCAGCTCAGTGCTGACTTTCTGACATGCATACAGCCCTAAAGTAAATTAAGGGGTCAAATTCTTACTGAACATGCAGTCCAATAATTTTCTTACAGTTTTGCTACAATACGTTACAATTACAATATGATTTCTCCTTTAGATCCCTCTATCTTGAAGTTTTTTCAAGACATAGAGTACAGACCAAAAGTTTGGACACACCTCATTCAATTTCTTTATTTTCATTACTACATTGTAGATTCTCAATTAAGGGTATCAAAACTATGAATGAAGACATAATGTATGGGATTATTGTATGTACTTAAACAAAAAGGCTGAAATAACTGATTATATGTGTCATATTTTAGTTTTCTTAAAGTAGCCACCTTTGGTCTGATTACTGCTTTGCATTCTCTTGAGCTTCAAGAGGTAATCACCCGAAATGGTTTTCCAAAAGTCTTGAAGGAGTTCTCAGAGATGCTTAGTACTTCTAGGCCCTTTAGAGTTCACTCTGCAGTTCAGCTCACCCCAAATCATCTCGATTGGGTTCAGGTCCGGTGACTTTTGAGGCCAGGTTATTTCATACTTTTTTGGAAAAGTACTACATGATTACATATGTGTTCATTCATAGTTTGGATGGCTTCAGTGAGAATCTACAAGGTAAATAGTCATGAAAATAAAGAAAATGCACTGAATGAGAAGGTGTGTCCAAACTTTTGGTATGTACTGTATTTAGATTTAAACTCTAGAATTTACAACAGAATTTCCAAAAAAACAGAAGCACCATTTTAATACTGAATTCAATTACTGAACTATATTTTACTGATTTCTGTAGGAAAATATAGCAGAACACATGTATCTCCAGTAATCCATTAATATCAGTGCAAGTTAGCACTCTGTGTTCGATTTGGCTGTACTCTATTATAAATGTTTTACCTAGGATTAGACAAAAACAAAATTTATGTGATAAGTCCTAACCTGGTTTGGTCTTGGTGCTGGTCAAAGGCTCGAAGTGTTTCACTAGACGAGTAAGACTTCTGAGTGGGGACCCGGAGTCCCTGCGAGCTGATTGCACAGTCCTCACTGTCCCCTGAAGACCCTAACACAGAGTTTTAAAATGACAGATACAACTTGAGTCTGATCATGCATCTTTTAAAATAGGCAGTACAATTGTTATATTTCTTATTAAAGCAACAGGTAAACAGTGAAAAACATTTTTTTTTCAAATGGAGCAAAATAAACACATTCACATAATAAATGTTAAAGTAGAATGTGCCAAACTGTACTGTATGCTAGTGTAACCTACAGTACTACTTTAGCCCCATTCAGAACTTCAATTTCCAGTCCATTTATCCAAATATAGTCACAGTCTGAATAAAAATCTCCCAAACCACAGGACCACCAACTGACCAGATGAGAATCCACGCAAGCTATAGAGTTACACCCTGGAATTGCCCAAAAAAAATCTCTCTGAAAAGCTTTGCTAAAAATCAGGCACAGCTGTCAGCTCATATGAAATGATGCAGCAGCTGTCTGTGGGAATATTCTAAAGACACCAGTTTTCCGTTTGTATAATGGAAGTTCACAAATCATGCTTAAATCTAATTAAATATCAATTCCTGCTCAGAACACAAAACGTGCCAGTTATGAGATTTTCTCCAACAAATGGAATGAACTCTGCATTATTTCTATAAAAATTACTCTTGATGAAAGCAATGAAAGGAAGAATGGCCCTAAGTGGACGAATACCTTGGCTAAATTACCTTCTTAACTGCTGATAAGAGATCTTCACTCATCTTAAACCTGTAAAGCCTCATTCAAACCTTTAGGTTGAAGAAATTCAGACCAAATACTTTTCCAAGCTATTTTCCTTAGTCTCACAAAAGCAAGATATTTTTGGCCCACAGATTCTGTATTTAGATCATTTTTAGATATCTTGTTAGAGGGAAACACTCACTAATATAAAATTATTAGTCTTAATCAACAAAGAGAGAGCATAATTACAAAAAGAGAAAATATTCAGGGTTTACTTAAAACTATTTCATATTTAGCATGAGTCGTCCACCATGGTGTATATTAAATAAACAAAACCCTTGAAAATGAGCTGTTCTTTTACTGACTTTGACCAAAAACTTATCTCTTAACTTCGGTCTAAAGTAAAATCCTGATTTTTCTAAATATCTTAAACTAAATTTAAGAAAAACTCAATGTATTTTCAAAAATATTGTTGTAATTTACAGTACACTATTTTTATTCACATTTTAAACTGCTACTACTGTTAGCAATCTTACCTGTGCCTCATCACTATTTAAAGTAAAAGTCTGCTATTTGGGAACATTGTCAGTGAGCTTTTGAGATAAGGATATGGGAGGAATCATAGACCAAACCAAACCTAGGTCAGTGTTCTTTGATAGCTTTAAGGCACATGGCTAACTCTACACTGAATGTAACAACTGACTTAAACCCAGATATAAACATCTCTGGTACTGAGAAAAATATAAGCTAAATCTTGCTGGCCATATAATCCAAACAGTGCTAAATACACTGGAAGTCTTTACAGCAGCATAAATACTATGCACTAGTACTAAGGGCAGTCTGTACCTCTATCAGTGTAACAGTGTAACGTACAACTAGAGTACAGAATATCAATGTAGAAAATACATTTACACAGTAAATACATTTACACAATACACAGTCTGGTAATAATCCACATATCACCAGTATCTTTATCTATGTAATTTTTTTCTGGATGATTCATTTTTATTTAAATTGTTATTATTTATTATGGTTTATCACGGTTATACTGTTGGATTTTCCCTGTAAGCTGTGTTTGTTCTTGTACGAGTACTCATTCAATTTTGTTGAAGTTATTCTATTTACAGCTCATATTTTGTATATGATGTTGATGCTCATAGAAAGACATTCAAAATAACATGAACAAATTCAACTAAGGTTGAGTCTTATATTTTCAATTAGCACCTTCCTTTTTATATAAAGTGTACTAACACACTGTTAACAACAACACTCCAAAGTGTCATTGTATGCAAATTTTATGTTATTTTATTTTATTTTTTTCCAGCCAGGAATGTTATTTGTCACACATATGGAAATAAGAAAAAATTTAAATGGAGGACCTGTGGCTACAGGTGAGTTAAACCTTCAACGCTAGGACATGTACGGACTCCTTCAAACTAACTCAAAGAGGAAGGTAAAAACAAAGTGATATCAGCAAAAATAAATTCTGATGCATGGTTGAATCCTCTAGTAGGCCTACATCACAGAGACAGTTTTCAGCAGTGGGATATAAGTAGACACAGAAAAGTCTGAACAGTTAAAAATGCTTAACTGTTATCACATGGACACACATTAGGAGACAATGAAAAAAATTGCTATTTTTATTTAACTATATATATTACAGAATAGTACATTATTGCTAACAACCGTTGTATCAGCACCAGTACTGTGATTTCAGGGTGGTGATTGGATGAGCTTTAATAGTATTCTTATCAGTCTGTTACAGTCTGTTTGTCACTCTAATATGTTTGTTTTCTGTTTTTAGAATCAAAATAAAAACATAAAGTGTTTGCTGTTGTGGCAATTCTTTTCAGAAGCATCAGGCAAAGCAAAAGGAGTAAGGAGTGAAACCCACTGACAAAACCTAAATGGCTCCTTTTCTTTTTTTTTCTGTGCAAACATTATTTGAATGTAATCTAGTTATGAAATAAAAAAAAAAAATCAGTACTAACAATAAATGTGAGTACTATTTTTGTTAGAAACATCTAGCACTGATAAAGGTTTCACAGTTGTCTTTATAAGCAGTTAAAAAAACAAGGTAATAATGGATAACACAGTTGAGATAAAATACATTTGATGAATATCCATCTACATCAGCAGGTTGTTCTGAACCATCTGCATGTTGACTCTCTGTCTTTTCATGTGAAGTGAACTCCTCCTTAAAGTCAACGGTACCACGTAGCCGATACATCTCATAGGGATCAGCTCTAAACATGGAGGTTGCCCTGGGAACTCTTTGTCAGCAGCAGGAAAGCCTCAGGCTTTTCCTCCGCTTCTTGCAACTCTGTTGTCTTTTTTTAGACAGAATATATTTCTTTACACCTTTACTCTCATGTACCCACCACCTCTACTATTGTCTGGTGCAAGCTGATGCATTTAAAATCTAATTTCTTCTTAGAAAAAGACCACAAAACATTCTGTGGCATCTATTTATTAATTAAAATGTTGTCCTTCAGTGTAGCAAATTTAAATTCCCACTGATATTTAAAACAGTTTCTTCACCTTCTTCCTTTCTTCCTTCTTGTTTCGGTTTTGTGTCCATGACTTCAAGAAATTGAACCCACAGTAATCTCTAATAAAGATTTTTTCATGAGAAAAAAATAAATAAATAAATAAATAAAACAGTGGAAAGCAATTCTACTTGCTAGACTCTCTGTGCACAAATCCCTCTAGCCATCAGCAAAAAACAAAAAAAAACAAGAAAGAAAAAGAATAGTACATTCGTAAGTGACTCTTTAACCTTACCCATGGTCAAAAAAGCATCAAGCGTGGCCACTGTCCTGCTCAAGGACGCTTCATGGTATAGAGGACTTGCTAATGTTCCAAATGGAGAACAACCACTTTATCACGAGTTCTGGCCATCTGTTTAGGGTAAAGTATAAGTAGCTCATAGAAAGGTTGTTAGTGTTAATATACAGTTGTGTAAAAGTTACATTCCCTCCTATAATTTACTGCTGCATTTTTTTACTTTTTTTTTACTACACCTTGTAGTGAAGAGGTCTTCATTACTACTGGTAATTTTTTTACTTAAGTAAACACCCAGGAAGAATACATTTTCCCATCACACTTTTTTATTGCATTTGTTTGAGTTTTACAATAAACATTTGTGACATTAGGAAAATGTGACCAGTATAGCCACCCTTTATCACAACAGTGATAAACCTTCCATTCATGGAGTCTATCATTTTTTGTGCAGCAGCAACCATAGCCTGCCAGACACTAATCAGGTGGACTGTTTTCCTTCACAGCCCACAACTCTCAGTTGGGTTCAGCTCAGGTGAGGAACAGGGCCAGGGCATGTTTTGTATTTTTATTTTTTTTATCTTTAAGGCCTTTACTGGTTAGCTATGCAGAGAAGTATCTGGATTGATGTGATGGACCATTGTCCTGAATAAAAAAATCTTGTATTTATTGAAGATGCAGCCTTCTTCCTGAACCACTGCTAATACTGTCTTATAAAAACTGAAAAATAGGTATGGAAGTTGATTTTGTTGAAGCCTATAGACCCTAACCCTAAAAGGTCCAACAAGCTGATCTTGAATAATAAAAGCCATACCAGTACCACAACTCCATGTCTGACTCAAAGTGAAGATCTTTACCCGTTACAGATCCACCAATGAGACCATCCATCAGGTCCGTCAATGCTCACTCATTTCAGCAGTCCTTAAAACCTCTGGAAAGTCCGTCTTAAGATATTTCTTGACCCAGTCTAAATCCTTCGGTATAAATGATTTGTTCAGTGGTGGTCAGATTTCAGCCATCCTGACCATGCCCATGCCTGAAAGCGCTTAACATCTTTCACTTCTCGGTAATCCAGGTGCCTTGCAGTTATGGAATATGACAGAGCTGGAAAACAAGGGGTTCATGGTAGCTTCACACTTTCACGCAACATTTGATGGTTCTATTATGGTTCTCAGCAAAAGAATGCTGCGTCTCTCTGAACGACTTAGGGCCTAGTTGATCATAATTACAAATAAATAGCGCAAAATTTTGTGCACTGCAGAAAAAATAAATAAATGCACCAGTGGTTTGTCCTTCATTTGCGGGTGATCTACTAAGATTGTGAGTGTAATTCATAACAGGTGCAAAAAGCAGAAGAAAAGGAAAGGAAAAAACAAACAAACAAAAAAACACATATATTTCCAGTTAGTGTATTTAGGGAGTTAATTTCTATTAGGCAAGAATGTCTGTGAATTATATTTTTCATTTGTCAGGAATAAACTTAATGCATGTGTTGAACATGTGCTGCATTCTGTGGCATGCAAAGGCCATATTCCAGAGTCACACTTAGTCCTAAAATTTCTATATTCTACTGTTACTGAAATGCACCGCATGTAAAGCTGCAGTAGAAATTTTTGTATCTTTAAAATATATATTCTGAAATGTAGGAATGTTGTTTTTAAAAGGTCATATATGTAGCCTAATTGTTATTGTGGTATTGTAAATGATTATTACACTTTATTAATTGGACCCCAGGAAGACTGGTAACCCCTCATGTGGAAACAAATGAGGATCCATGAGAATCACAACTCACTGTGTGTCTTCAGCAAGCTGAGCACACAGTCTGTTATGATGCATCTTTGGGGAAAAAACAAACAAAAACAAAAAGAAGCAAATATTAACATAATTGTCAGGGTTATGGCCCTTCGAGAGTTTATTACTATTAGGTTAGAATGTGTGTGAATTATAATTTTTTGTTTGTCAGTAATCAACTCATACAGAATGTGGCTGAGCAAAGTTAAGACTTGCCTTTCAGAGGCGGTAAAAGGTAGGTGCTGAAATAGCAGGCACAAAAAGTTTGATGTTTAGTAAATCCCACTGAGCCAGGAACACCTACTTATTTGCGTGTTCTCCCAATATTTTGTGTCGTCTGTAAGAAATGCTCACATTGCATATTCATCAATCTAATTGATATGGTATCCACCGTATTTACTGTTTCTAGGTTTTTGTTGGCCGCATATAACTATAACTATAATATAACTGCAGGAGACTGCCTGCCACTATGGCACTGATTAGATTTGAACTGTTGAAAGCTGGGAGAAGTGACGTCAACTCCCGGAGCTCTATACTCCACACCCTCCTGTGCAGTAAAAAATAAGCTCAGTCTCCACCAGACCTCTAAGTTGGAGTTGGCAATTTTCAAGCCATCGGCTCGAAAAGATACGGCTAAGAACTGCTCACCTCCTCCACCGAACCTTTTCCCTTTCCTCTGTTCTCTCTGAAGGAGATGGAGAAAAAATACTCAACCTCATAATTGCCCCCCCTCTGAGGCAATGGAGCTCTAGTCGCTATTGCTCTGCAACTTTCTAGTTGTCTGTGTGTGCTCTGCTGCAGGCAGTCATGTCAATCACACAGCACAGACGACACCCAGCCATCCCCCTCAAACAGAAGATATGGGTGGATTTAGACTCTGGTAAGGGGTGAGCTACTCTTTATAAAAAAGTGTGTTTAATACCTCCTTAAAGGTATTTATTTTAAAAAGGTACTTTAGTCTGACAAATGAGCCTCATCAGAATACACATTCTAAATGATCAAATATGACTTGATCATTTCAATTTCAATTCAGTTTATTTATATAGCGCCATTTCACAACAGATGTCATCTCAAGGCACTTTACAAGAAGAGTTATCACAATACAATGTTTCGTTTAGGAATTAGAGAACCACAGAAGATTGCGTCGTGACTTCTCAGCAATCCCTCACTTGATAACTAGATCTAAATCTGATTTAACAACCAGTAGGAGGACAATATTTAGTTCTATTTTTTTCCCTTGCTTCCATGTATTATGCTCTTCAAATACAACACTTTCATTATAAAAGTTACATTTCTAATTGTTACCAGTAATAGCCAGAAATGATTAACTCACAGGCTTTGGATTAGAGTTTTAGTTTAATATAATTCTCCTATGAATGCTAATTAATCTAACTGAAATTGAAGTCTTTAACATTTCATAAACTGCATGAAAAAGTTAGGTCTGTAAGGGCAAGCAATAATCTTGACTAGATATTATTAGAAAAATTCCTAAAGGCCTATTTATACAGCACCAATAACACAGAAATAAGCACAATTTGAAATTAAGGTGAGTGTATTAAAATAAATGTAAATGTGGGATAAGGACAAATATTGAGGCTGCAAGTCTACCACCTTTTAAAAATATTTAACTCTCCAGAGGACACTTTGTTAATGAGTCAATCTAAAAAAAAATAAAAAACATAAAAAACAGTTTTACTTCTCAAACATCACTTCATTCTGTCTCCATTAGAAAGGTTATTTGACACCCTCAGACAGGGGAAAAACAAGAATTCATGGCAAAAAATACTAGTCATGACTTTAAACATTGCATTACGGTCAGCTTGTCTATATGTGTAAGTTGCATAGAATGAATATTTTAACAACATTTTTTAGGAAGTGTTTTGTGAGTGTCAAGCCAGGGAAAGCAACTTAATTAAGAACATCAGCTGTCTGTTAACTGCTAAATATTAGGTTATTAAAGGATTGCTAACATTTTTATGAACATGTGTCATTTACTTTGAGACTAACCTGTTTGCTAAAAAAGATAAACTAATTAAAACCCTATAAACTTGAAACCAGATATTAGATTTAGCGATTTCCAAAATTATTTCAATTTAATAAATGCTGATAAAGAATTATGAGAATGTAATTTGTTAAATTTCATTATTTTCTTCAAATTCAAAAATTTACATACACTTTACACACTGTTGCTTCTTGATCATTGTAGTGAATGATGATAAGTTACTTCACAACATTTACATTAGTTCAATAATACACACGTAATACACCCCTGCTTTAAGGCAACACCTTAAACATACTGCTTCCTTGTATGACATTGTGGGAAAAAATACCTTATTATTTTGATAAATGTCACAAGGTTAGAGCTACAATTGAGGTGTTTAAGCGTATTGACCACTTCACGTTTGCCAATGTAAGACCACCGTCAATATGTTGGGAAGAGTATTATGTTGAGCTATGAATGGCTATGCTGTTCTTGAAATGTAACCTAGTATTCTTCCCCCTCTAAACATGGTGAGTTGCATATAAACCAAAGAGTTCTATTTTGGTTTGATGTGATGACATGGGTCATCCATATGGTGTCTGGTAAAGATAAGTCAGGGGTGGACATGTGTTGGCTTAAGCGGGGGGACCTTTCAAGAGCTGCATGATTTTTTACTATTACGACGTAGTGTGTTACAAATAGTTACCTTTGTTACTGAAGTCCCACCTCTCTTTTTAGGTTACAGACTATTTTCCAATGAATAGTTCTGGGCTGCTTCCTCACCGTTCTCAAGATCATGTGTACCCCACAAGGTGATTTTGTATGGAACCCCAGGCTGAGTCAGATTGTCAGTCATCCATTTTCTACTAATTGCTCCAACAGTTGATTTCTTCTCACCAAGCTCCTTTCCTATTTTACATGGGTCAGTTCCAGTCTCGTTCAAGTGTACAATCATTTGCCTGGTGTCCTTGGACAGCTCTCTAGTCTTGTCATGATGGAAATTGAAGTCTGACTGTTTGAAGGTGTGAACAGGTGTCTTTTATACATACGATTTTAAACTGGGGCATTTAATACAGGTAACAAGTGGAGAAGAGAATAACTTCTTAAAGAAACAGGTCTATGAAGGCCTGAATTCTTGGTTGTTTGTAGGTGGTAAATACTTATTTTCTTCACCAGTATACAAATAAATTATTTAAAAATCATGCCGTGTGATTTTCTGGATTTTTTTTACATCGTGTGTCTCACAGCTTAAGTATACCTATATTTAAAATTACAGACCTCTCATCTTTTTAAGTGGGGCAGCTTGCAAAATCAGTGGTTGCCAATTATTTTTTGCCCCCCCAGTGGAAGTAAATTTGGTAATTCAAACTGTCCTTAAACAGAAAACATTAGTCCGCTTTAATGTCAAAAACCAAGAAGATGAAGTTATACTTTTTATACAGTTTATGTAAATATGTATTTCCAGCTGTATGATTGTATGTATATACGCATGCATGACTGCTGTTATTGAGTTGCCTTACCAGTATATTGTCCCTCCTTGTCTTTTCGGTTCTTGGTTAGTGAGCAGTATGGACGTCGTTCTTTCACTTCCATAATGATTCTGCTCGTGAAAAACATATAGGCATGCTGTTGTATCTCTGCACAAAGACAAAAATAGGGAGAGAAAAATGAAAAACAAAGTTACGTTTTAGAGTCAACCACATGCAGATAGAATATATTGATCACCACCTATCAGTTAAAGGAGTAAAAAAAGAGCAGTGATCTGCCTCATCATGGCAGATAATTCATTTTAAAAGACAAGCCATTACAACCTAAACTCTCTAAAACAGAAAGGTACTGCCACATATGCAAAGAAGTTAACAGCAAGACATACTGTAACTGCTAGTTGCTATGATAACATCAAACCACCAATTTTTTATTCTTATGCAAAAATGATTTTTTTTTTTATGTTGATATGTCAAAGGGATCTATGGTCTTATATTGGCAACACATGGCTTTTACATTTCATGGGTTCTCATTCGATACAAAAGGTTTTCTTTCATTCTTTTCTTAGTGTATAAACCAAAAGATAAATAGATCGTATAAATGTACTGTTGTTCGCTTTTCAAACACTGTATTAGTATAAAGGGATTTTTTTAAAGCCAATCAACAAGTTACTAGCAACCTAACGACAGATGTAATGATAGAGTTAAAATGACAGACTATGCCCTCCGCATAATTATTGACAGCTACCCTCTTGTAGTGCAGCCACAAAATTAAGAGCGTTTATTTGTACGGCAGTACTAATTTCAGGTGCTTTTAATTACTGTACTCCTGCTGTGTTTCATACAACCATTGCAGCAATATAATAATATAATACAACATATTCTGGTAACATCTTTGTTAGAAGAAAAGGGGGTTTGATGCAAACCCCTTTGTCTTACTTGCTTATGGGTACAATACTTGTACATCATAGATTAAGGGAGGCAGTGTACAAAGGGTCAGGCTTAAATTTCTTAAAATAAATTCAAATGTCTCTAATGGTGAGCACACAGTATTGCACCTTATTAATAAATAATAATCGTATTGATGTGTAACAAAAATTAA
The DNA here is from genome assembly GCA_028564705.1 of Apricaphanius iberus. Lineage (NCBI taxonomy): Eukaryota > Metazoa > Chordata > Actinopteri > Cyprinodontiformes > Aphaniidae > Apricaphanius > Apricaphanius iberus. Next base: position 779,963 of record JAPXFQ010002058.1, read on the forward strand.
AAAAAAAAATTATTTGGGTGAATATAATAAAGAGTCAATTAGAAAGTGGATTTTATTTAAACTGTATCGATAAAACTAAAGGGTTTTTGTCCTGGAGACAAGCTAGTAAATATGTCCTACACCAGGCAAGGCCAGGCAAGTGTATTTGTATAACAAATTTCAGCAATGGGCACATTCAAAATGCTTTCCTTGATGAATTATAGGTCTTATTTTTTCATTATGGTTACAACACTGAATATGAAAAAAAAAACAAATGCAAGATCAAGTGCACAAATCATATAACATTTTACAAAGCAGGCATTCAAATTTTGAAATTTTGACATATTTACAACAAAAGTTGCCTGTAGCCTAAGGGTTCCCTAAGAGGTGAGCTCTTCAGGTCATGCAAGTGTGTTCTCCAGCACTTTTGACTTTTAAGTAACATAAACTGTAATGATATGATTTTGACTAGAATAATTCCTTATTCCAATTATTATTGTCAGGATAACTTTCATGTATGAATTAATTTCCAAGGATTTCCTTCCTGCCCTGAATGGAAAGTATGTCCCCCAAAACATATTAATGTGGTCTTGTCTGTTGGGCGGTTTGATATCCCTGAAATGATGAAGAGGCATTTTGTTGCTGATGACCTGAAGACATGTCAGTCTGAGCGAAAGACTCCAACAAGACACAAGGGTGTTCTATAGGGTGTTCCCGATTAGTTGGCCCCACAAGATTGTTTGGAAGCAGGGATAGAAGTACAGGGAGCTTACATAAAGCTGAGACTGAGGATGTTAGCTATGTCTTTAGTAGTGGCCAGACAGCTTTATAAAACAATCATCCTAATCTGAGACACTGATCCTTAAATCCTCTACCTTCTGGACCTGTGTATGTACGTTGATTATTAAAGTATTTAAGTAAGTTCGCTCGGTTAATATTGGTTCCTAAGCTCTGTACTGCCTAATTTGTATTTGTATCTGATTTATTTTATAGAATACAACTTTGTAGATCCACTATTTGCTTCACTTACAGCTGAAAGTATCTTGGAGTATGTCTCTACAAGTTTTGCACATTCAGACAGAGGTGCTTGCCTATTCTTTGCAAAATTGCTAGTTTTGCATCTGCATAGAGACATTTTTGACAACTGGATTTAGGTCTGAACTTTGACTGGGCCATTCCAACACTTGAATTTGCTTTGCTCTAAACTCTTCCATTCCAGTTGTATGTTTAAGGTTCTTTGCTTGCTGGTGCTGTCTCAAGACTAAATGTACACATTAAGGGACGTCTGAGAGCAACTGGTTGCACTGGATTTTATTTATGAATACTTTTATTTAAATTGGCCACCCATTGCATAATTATGCACTAAGTTGTATACAGCGATCAGATAAAATCCTAATAAAATACAATAAAGTTTGCCATTTTGATATGCAGCAAAATATGCAGTAGTTCAAGGGACATGGATTCTTATGCAATGTACTGTAATGCCAGCAAAGGCACGTGGGACTGAAACTCTTTTGATGTACTAGTGACCCTTATAATTAATTTAGCACACTTATACATGTCTAATCAGAGTAACTGTGTCTGTCTGGGAATACATGGATGTTGAATCCTAAATGTCAGCTTCTTCATTGAACCTGACCTACATGCCCTTGGAATGTAGGAGTACTAGAGGAGTATGTAGAAGACACAAGGCTAATGTTATAACAAGCAGTGAGTAAAGTCATTTTTTCAGCAGAAAGTCTATGGTGTCAAATGCTAACGAGTCCTATGATATTCATGTATTAGCTGCTGATCTATATAGGGTTAGATGATAACAGTTTGTCATGCTGTGAGCAAAGACCTATGTGGCAAGGGTCTGCTGAATGATTCAGACAACCTAGAGAACACAAAGTGTTCGACACAGTTATTTTTGGAGAACCCTTTAAAATTTAGAAATCTTATTTAAGATCTTAAATATTTTTTTAGGGAATTGGATATAATAAAAAAGAATTTGAATTAATTCTATACAGGATTTATAATAAAATTATGTTTTATTATGAATATTTACTTTGCATCCCAAAACAGCTACTAAGTCTGGATATTTGTCTGGTGTTGTGTCCTGTTGCTAATTTAAAAGTCTGTGATGTTAATTTCCATTTCATGACCTAATATAACAAATTAGAGCTGGATGATGAGGCAAATAAATGAATGTCTTTGCATACTTGGTCATGACAGCAATGCAATACATTTTTTGTATATAGTATTTGAAATGAAGCACATTAAAATCAATGTTTGAACTGAACTGGCAGTTCATAAATATAATTTATGTAATTCAAGTGCATACGTTTGTGTACATTTTCCTATGTGGCTTGAATTAGGGGTGCAATAAGACCATATTCAATCCGGTACAATACTGATACATGGATCTGAGTACTGGCTGATACCAAGTACCATTGCCGATATTTCAAACACAAAAACAAAAAACAAAAAAACAATGAACTGGAAGGCAGGTTTGATCTTATTCTCTGCTTGTTACAAAAAAAATTATGGTGAATTAGATAAATAAGGAAATATTAATAAAAATCACCACAAAGCTAAAATTTCAAGTGAAAAACTGCTGTTATGTGCTGGATTGTCTTAGATGCCTCCTTGCACAGCCTACACCTTGGGTCCTGTCTGGTGTGGTGGATCTGGGCCTCTATCGCTCTGGTGCTAATACCACACTTCTGTGCTGACCAGATGAGTGCCTCTTTTGTGTCCTGTAGGCCAGCCCTTTCTAGCCATTGGTAGGATTTCTTGAGATCGGCCACTTCAATTATGTTCCGGTGATACATCCCATGTAGGGGCTTGTCCCACCAGCATCTCCTCATCTTACCATTGTCTCAGGCATTCACTGAGTATGTCATCCGTTGAAGCCATGATGTACTCATGGAGCTTCAATGCTTCATCCTGGATAGTGGCTCTCACGCTCATCAGTCTTTTGCCTCCGTCCTAACGGTGTGCGTACAGTAGTTGGGACAGAGCATCACCTTGGTATACTACATTAGATGGACATTTGTTCAAGTGGTTTGTTATAAGCGTGGTTCTCCTAAACCTCATTGAGTTCGCAATAAACACTCTAACAGTCCTGTTGATGTTGTAATGCTTCAAGAATTTGTTGATCCATGTGTGGGGCATTGAGTCTTATGCTTTCTTGTAATCAATCAAGGCAGTGCCTAGGTTGGTCTTTCGGGATTTGCAGTCTTGGGCAACTGTTCTTTCAACCAGGAGCTGGTATTTAGCACCTCTGGTATGATGAATTCATTAGACAGAATTTTCCTAATGTTTAATGTAGCTAGTTCAAATTGTTTGGTATTGGGTAACTGATCCATCTGACAGGTGATCAATTTCCAATTTGGATTAATATGACAGTATTTGGTTTTAATTTTATGGTTTTTACAGCTTATAAGCACCGGAACACTTTCAGGTTGGCCAGACACATCCGGCATCCTACAAAATGTTTTTTCCTCACTTATGTAACTCTGGGGAATATGGCAACAGACTTTATTTCACTTATCCTTCCTTCCTTCCTTCCTTGTTTTTGTTGTGTTTTTTTTTTTCTGCGGGGATACTGCAGCGTTCTTACCAGAGGGTGATGTTAGGTTACAAAAAGACCCACAGTCTACCATCAGGGCTTATTTTAACCCAAAACTGGGAACGGTATCAACAGATGACTGATTCACTCATATATCATTATTGCAAAATTTTCTAAAAGTGTTATGTCACCTGCTACATGCATGTATAAACAGATGGGACAGACCCATGTGCATATCCCCTGCACAGTTCCAATTTTACCTTGCCTTTTTACCTGACAATTTCTCCAATTATAGTGACACAGTGAATAGTATTTATTTTTTATTCATATTAATTAATATTAAATCCGAACAAGCATAAAGTGTTGTTCATTTGAGATCAAATGCTTGTATGTTTTGTATTAAATACAATAGTAAAATTAGATGACAGGTAAAATAAGATTTGACAGTTTTTCTTTCTTAAATAAAACTTCAGTTTTCTTTTTTTCTGAATTTAAGAACAGCACCATCAATAGAAAAAAAACAACACCTCAATAACGCCTTGACAGGTGAAAACCTCTCTTTACATATACACATTTTTCATGCCCATGATATATCTGATTTAAGGGCTGACGAGCCACATGTTGTAGACTTATGCTCCAAACACATGCTCAAAAGCCTGTCACCAGATGACTACTAATCATTTTACACAGGCAGGTTTCCTGCTGTGATCTATCAACTGAATTGTCTCAGAGGTGTGTATCTGGGAGTCAGAAGGAGAGCAGTCTCCTAGAGGTCACCCTTGAAATAGTCCTGGTGAAAATTCATGTACCCTTCTAAACATATTCACGGCATTTATAAAAAAACTTTGGGCATAATTTTTTTCTCTGTGCTTTTTTGAAACCACCTACAAACACTAAAGTCTTCACCATGCATTAGCCGTTTTTTATATCAACCAGTACCAATGCTTTAAAACCTCTGGAAATTTATACCATACCAGTCCTGAGTTTTCTATGGATGCTAGAGAAAGTATTATCCATCCATCCATCCATCCCTCCATCCATCCACCCATCCATCCATCCATCCATCCATCCATCCATTTTCTATACCGGTGCCTATCTCCTGCAGTCAATGGCCGACAGGCGGAGTACACCCTGTACAGGTCGTCAGTCCCTTGCAGAGAAAGTATTATTTTAACGCAAATTTCTTCAGCCGATTCGGATTGAAGAACAACTCACTCCCAAATCAACGTTTTGCTGATAAACTGCATAATTTATTGTCTAATAGTGCTGTCTACATCTTTAGTCACTTTGGTATTTTAGTGCATGTTAGTAAAAATATAAATGTTCTGCCTAAAACTGCCCGTGCGGCGCTTTCTTCAGGTACAAACTATATACTGCACTTGAATTTGAATTGGGCTTTGTGGTGAAAGCCAGTCAACCAGTACAGCTGACGTTAGACATGTCCTGCGAAGTATAAAAGAAGCCAGGTCTCTGTCCATGCCTCCTGCACAGAACCACCCTCCCTTTCCTCTCTTTCTTCCGGTAAAAGAGGTGGAGAAAAATCCATTCATCTCCAAAGATTGCTGGTAGGCAAGGGAGCTCCCATTGCTCTCCATCTTTCTCGCTGCCTGTGTCGATACACTGCAGCAATGCTGCTGTAAACATGCCATTCCCAGCGCAGTAATGCCCAGCCCTCTCTCTGGGCACGTTTACTGGTCCTCCAGGAAACACACCCTTTTGGTGCATTTTTCAAACAGTGGGTGGAGTAAGACTAAAGTAGGGAGATAAGGTGCTTTTTAAGAAGAGCATTACTTGCTCTCCTCCACCTACTAAAGTTCTCCGCTAGTCGGCAAGCTAAATGAAGACTGTATGGCAGATAGTTCTAATAATTATCAACGTGTAATGTTTGTGCAATTCTCTGAGAACTGCAAAAAAAAAAGATGAAATAAAACAATAAAAAATAAAAAAAATCTATACAATAATCATGTTTATTTAAGAACATACAGAGCCCGGCAGGGGTCAGGTGCAGAAATTATTATTGAGGGATAAGAATCTGTACCCCAGGTTTATTAAACCGTGCGCACGGATTCATAATCTGTTCCCTTGGTTTATTAAACTGTGTAACCGTGTGGGGTGTTCCTGTGCGCTTCATGGTGCACCCTGGCTGTTTAAGAGAAACAAGTTGCTGTTTTGTCAGACTGGCTAACACGCAGGATTAACACTTGTGTAACAGCAGTTCAAATCCTACTCATGACCTCGTTTTGCACCTTGCCACACATCCATTTTTTGGGTTCCTGCAGGAAAGTAGGCTATGGGCATAAGTATTGTTTAAACCGGGGACATTTCCCCGGCATCATTTATAAGTCATAGTTTTGTCCCCACCACTTAAAAACCTGATGCAGAATTTTTTGAACAGTGTACTGTAGGTCTAGCATCTACTTGTACACCAAGTGCTATTTTCACATAGTAATCAGTATCCAAACTGATATTCCACTATCTTATTCAGTTTTTTAATTTGCGAATGTTGTAGCATTCTTTGCCAAAAGTAATGTTACGTCCAATAAAGACCTGCATTAGAAGTGGGTACTGTATCAACAAGTAATTGGTTAACTATCTCATCTATCTACCTGCTCCATGCATCTATAGCTATGAGATAGCCCTGGACTGTGTCTGTATTCCAGGGGGCAAGGTTGGCATACACTTTGTGATTTATGACCAATTTCTAGGCCATTTCTCAACAATGCGACACTTTTTGCAACTGGTTTGTGTTCACATATTGCATTTGCTGTGTATGGACCCTGCCAGACTCCATAGGTGGCTTCAAAACTGTTATTTATAAATATGACACCTATATTTATAGCCGACTTTCTCGAAGGAACCCAAAAAAAGGATGTGTGGCAAGGTCCAAAATAGTGTCATGAGCTGGATTTGAATCCACTGTCATTTGGATTGCAAAGCAACTTGCTTTCCCTTATCAGCCAGGGTGCAATATGAAGCGGACAGGACCCCTCCACGGTTACACAGTTTAATAAACCGAGGGAACAGATTACGAATCCGTGGGTGCGGTTTAACAAACCGAGTGAACGGATTAGTAATCCGTGCGCAAGGTTTAATAAACCCAGGATACGAATTCTAACCCCTCAATAATTATTTCTTTAACTGACCCCTGCCAGGCCCCTTTAAAGCAAGAACACCTACATTTATTGAAGGTGTTTCTACATCCTTGTCTAAGTCAACTCATCTATTTAAGATAGTGTCTATATATTTCTAAGTGTAAATACAAATATGTTCAGAAACACTTTAGACTTTATTAATAAAAAATGTCATCTATTTTTAAGCAGAACAGAAACACCAGTTTTTCTAAGACAATAATTCTTATGAATATTTTATATGTATGTGCAATTTATTTTTACTTTCTACATAAAGTATGTAGCTCTCTCTTTATGGTCAGTCTTACCTAACCAAAGGGGACTTATGTGCTTGGGTTGGACTGCTTAACTTAGAATTTTCTGGAGGAAAAACAGTCAACCACTTGGATAACAGAGTGGGGCAGAGAACAGCAGTTATGGGAGTTGTTTTGAAAGCAATATCTGGAAACACTTCTGATAGTATAACCTTTCAGGACAGCAAGAGCTAAAAAAGGAAAATGTATTAGAAACCTTCCTTGCACAACCAAAATATGTGTATAATAAAACTCATATGTGAAGCCATATATGCCATTACCCATTCTAGCTGGACTGAAATGGAGTTCTGTTAGATGAGAAACTCAGAGGCATTTCTATCACTACCGTCATTAACAGGTGAATTATAATACATTTAAGGAGCAATGTACTATAGCTACACTGATGTGATAATGTAATCACCCCTCAGATATTCTCTCTTTCAAATAATCATATTATATCAAACCATGATAAATCAAGTAAATACATGATTACAGGATTTATTAATGAAAAAATAAAGAATGCAAACCAACCTCCCTCTATGTTGAATAGTAATTGTTTGCTAAACTGGTTCTACCAACTTGGCTGGAAAAACTGTTCATAGGTGCTGAGTATTTTCAGGGGCGCAACAACCCAATTTTTGATGGGTATGCAGCCACATGACTGAGGTGGAAGGGATGTGGTAAAGGAACGGAGAGACACTTTATCAGCGCCGTGTTTCTGATCATATCATTCACAAATAGATGCCAGACATTCTCATTCAGTTTTTTTCTGCTACAGAGCACAATTCATGGTTTGATCAATTATGGCAAGATGTCCAAGTCCTGAAGTGACGAGTGCGATATGGACCTTTTGGTTCTTTTTGGTCTGCAGTAGTTTTTGATGTTAAACTCTTCCATGGAGGTCATTTTTGACTCTTTCAAGAATAGTGCTGTATTGAAATGGATGCACTGATTCAGAATCGATTCTTATAAAAATTCCTAAGGATTTGTTCAGAACGAAATAAGGATTGAATCATTTAATCATTGCCCTTTTTACAGGTAAAATATTAGGTGGAAAATGACAGACGGGCATTTGAAGGACTAGGTTTACTGCTTTCCCTGGTGAACTGTTACTCATGGAATTAGGTTAATACCAAAAAAATAAAAATAAATTGAACTGACACAAATTAATTTCAAATTGGAAGAGATTGGATTTGATCGTGATAATCGATTTTAATCAGGAGAATCTGAATCAAATTTATTCTTGATCGATACCCAGCCCTAGTTAAGAAAATGGTAGTAACAGGGGCAAGTGAGGCCTAGAGTGGTTTAGATGTTTATGTTTCTTCTTTGAACTCTTGGATGAGCTGCCAATGTCCTTTCAAAATAATTGTATTGGTCTGGTCTATGCTGAAAAGGTTCTCCAATGTTTTCACCCTGGGGAGGATGGGTGTGTTTTTTTCCAAGGCCTTACAATTGGCTTTGTAACAACAATAAATGTGAAAGATTTTGTTTCTGATCTGTTTTTTATTTAATTTTTTAGATTGATACATTAAGAAGGACTGAACGTAATAAGTTTGAATGTGGAGTTATGTGATATTCAGAAAAAAAATATTGGTTAATCACAGTGGATAGGTACGTCCTACATAGGTCCAAGACAGTTTGGATGTTCCCCTCACTATTTTAGTGTATTACCGTTCAGTGCAGCAGTGAGCGAGAAGAATGAGCACGATTTGGGGGCTTTCTGTCCTCTACTTGGCTTAGATGGAGTTTATCACCCAGTTTAGTCTGCATTCCTAAACAAGACCTTACTGTAGCGCGACTGAGCGGTTACCGGGCTCACACTAAATCCAGAGCTACACTGGGCAAGCTTCTCTACACCACACGCCCGCCAGTCGGACAGGGATTCAGCGCTGCACTACTTAGGTAAAACCCATTTCCTTAATTTCCTTCGCCAAAATATATGCTTAAAATACAATGTGATCTGCAGTCTGTTCGGATCCGGCGAACGCCATCCCCGCTGACGAGCTGTGAGGCTCATGATGACCTCCGTAGGCCGTGAAATTTAGCAACTTGGAGATTTAGCTACTGATATTATACATTGTGGTTTGATGCTTAGGTTAGGTTTGAGGATAGTTAAACAAGCTACCTCTCTCTGGGTGGATGTGGTAACAGATATTAGCGTGTTAGCTGAGGTAGTACATTTCATTGTCATGGTGCGTTTTAACACAATACTTAAAAGGTGAAACATTAGGTGAACAATATGTTTTTTGCCTACAGTACCTGAGAGCTGGTATTCTGTCTTTTGGTACAGATCCTGGTTTTAAATTCAGCTTGGAGACAACGTAGCTGCTCTTATGTCTGTAGCGATGAAGTAACTCTGCTGAAAATGACTAAATAAATCACTAAACGAGCATTGTATTTTACCGCTGGTGTTCAAAAAACAAATTCCAACCATTTTTTTCCTCAGCTTTTCTTCCATGGGTAAAAAAAAATCTAGCGTTGATGTGTTATCTCAACAAAGACCAAACATGTTCTGCCATGTTGCAGAGTTGCTAACTGTTAGCTTCTCATAGCTAGAGCTACCTGGCCAAAACAATGCAGCCTTCCTGTGGGCGGTTCCGTTCAAAATGATGTTAAAATGAATGACTTTTTTAGACTTAGACATTTTTCTTTAACTTATGCAGGGAATTGAGTTTGGAGAAAGTATCCATATGCACCATGCCTATAGAACTCAGAATTAAAAAAAAAAGTTTTTCATGATTTTCAGTGAAGGAGACCTTTAAAACAGTGTGTACTAACTTTACAATAGTCAAAAATATGTGTGATAATAAACCCAAACAGAGGAAATACATGATGGGACAAATCCATTTGTAGTGGTACTATACTACTGGTACTATATAATAGATCTATATATATCTATATAATTATTCATATGTAAAATTATACATTTGTTTATTTATTTGGAAATATCTAATTAATTATTGTTTATTATTCTATTATATTTCTTTCAATTCTATTCTATTTTACTAAAATTTTTTAACACTGACAATTATTTACAAATAACTGTAAACCCCTCCTTGTGCACATATTTGCCACTTTCAAATTAAGCTAGCAAAAAAAAGTTCAGTAAGCAAACTATTCTTTAACATTTAAATCGCCAGCATGCACTGTTGAATTCTCACTAAATATATTTTAAAAAAAAGTTGCATTTTCTACAAAACTCAGACATGCCAGTTCTTCCATGACTGAACTAGAATCAAGAAACAAGACAACAATAGCTATTCGAACAACATAAATATAGTCAATTTCGAGAAGTTTGACTTTTTTGAAGATTAATATTTTTCATAAATGATTACTTTGTATAGGCATTATATCTTTATCTTACCTCAGATTTCCTGTCCATCTATCCAAACTGATTTTGTAGCACCAAAATAATCAAGAAACACATAGGACTCATAACAAATAATCAAAACAGTTTTTTGAAATCACCGTTGTAATTTAGAATGTTTTGTCCTGTATTTCTCTTAATTCTATTATTCCTCCTTTAGCACAGATTTTCTCATTCACCTTCTCTTAGACCTTACGTACTTCTGATTATCAAAATTCCTTCCTGATCTCTTTCTCTCAGTGTTAGCTGACTACTCTCAATGACCTCACAAGTGGAAATCTGCTGTGATAATCTCTCTGCCTCCCTCTCTCTGCCTTTCCTACCTTTTCCTTTCTCCTTCCTAATCCTCATCTTTGCTAAGATTGGCAATGAAAGAGGGATGAGAAAAAGACAGATGTTTGGCACTCTTAAGAATAAAAAAAGTTACTCAGAAATTTGAAGAGGAAAAACATTGAGAGAAGAGGCATAGATTTGGTTTGTTCAGACTCCTGATGTCTTTTCATGGTAGTCTTCATCTGATCGACATAATACAAACCATGGTGCAGCACAATCAAGATTATTATTAATAATATTGTTATTGAAACTTTTTTTGCACATGCTGTTTGCTATACTTAAGCATTGTATTTATAAAGCAGGCTGCACTAAATACGTGGACAAACATGTCCATCGAGCCTAGTGGATCACAGTAATCTGCATATACTTTTGCTTAAGACTGCAGTTTGTCCTCTGTTGAGCACAAAAGACAGTAGAGGCTGTAAGGGACTACAGATATTACTGAGCTGAAGGACAACGCTTAGGTCCCCTCGTTAGGAGCCGTTCTCTTCACATAACAATAAGGTATAAGCAGACTGGACAGCTAAATGTAATAATTTGCTTTAAAAATGTTTCTTCCGGGCAACAGTGAAATTGGCGTTGTTTTGCAGAAAAAACAGGTGAACGAAAGGACCAGCATGTGCACGACAGTATCCCACATAAATACTGAAATAAAGTTATGAATTTAATATTATCATTTCTTTTCAATTATCCCAACATTACAAAGTCGTAAATCCTTTACTGTTACAAGTTTTCTTGAAATGTATTGCAACAACCAAAATTGGAATACGGGTTAATTTTGAAAAAAAACCCAATAAAATTCATGAGTAACCCATTAAATAGTTTGCTGTTGTATTGTTTTCAATGTAATACAGGTCAAAGATAATTTAACAAAGTACTGTTTTCAGTTTGATTTCAATTTAACATACAATCCAAGCTTTTCCTGATTTGGGGTTGTACAGTATATTTCTACTCATCATATTTAATGCAACAATAAGCGTAACTGCTATATAATCCAAAGACATACATATGAACATACTGTGGTATACACCTTAATACAACATATTTTTTATTTAGATTCTCATTTCTGTTCTCACCTCAGAAAGAGGGGTTGACTTTTGGCTGTGTGTTGATGTGTGTGAGAGGGTCTACAAGTCTGAAAATGTGGCTTAAATTCCTGATTTTTGTATCTCAGTTGCTGTGCTGCCGTGTCCTTATTGTCCAAAATGTGCCCAAGCAAGTACCTTTGTATACTTAAAGTTGCATACATTTTTGCGTCACATTTTACACTTTTATAAATCACAAACTTTGCGTAGAAAGTGACTTACACTACCCCCTGGGGAATCCCTTTTAATCTGTAAAGCACTTTGAAAGCTATGTAGTTGTAGAAAGTGCTTTATAAATAAAGTTTGATTTGATTTGATTATCTTTACAGGGTCACAGGGCCCCAGTGCCTATTTCCAGCAGTGACTGGGCGACCGGTATGGTACACCCCATTGGGTTTGCCAGTCTATAGTGGGACAACATAAATACATGACAAACAACCATGCACACCTAAGGAAAAAATTAGGGAGACCAGTTAACCTAAAAGTCATGTTTTTGAACTATGGGAGGAAGCTGAGGTACCTCTGCACAGGAAGACTCAAGGCTGGGACTTTAACCCACAACGTTCTTGTTGCAAGGCGATGGTGCTACCATCTGCACCACTGTGCAGCCCAAATAGGGATATATTTATAATTAATATTTTTTTCTATGCAAGAAAGTATATATATTAAGTAAAAGTTTCAACAAAGTATTGTAATGCTAATAATGCTATGCTAATAATGTCAAAAACAATTTTTTTCAAAGGGACGTTTTGTGCGTGTGGGCTAAATATTTTCTTTTAGACATCTCAGCTGACCTCTGAAGTGGCTGCTGGTTAGAGTACCTAACACATAAATGGCTATCCTTAGCTTCTCCAAAGGGAGCACTGAAGGTCTAATGTAGGCGGGGTAAAGGGTAGGTCAGCCCTTGTTAACAAAGAGTTCATTGATTCCAGGTTCCTAACCTCGTCTCAGAGCTTCATCCCCTTCTTTCGCTCTCATATCTATCTCTTCTTCTTTGCTGTCGTCACTGTATCCAGGTTGACGATATTTAGTAATTTACTTCTGTAAGAGTTCTGAGGATGCTACATATATTGCAATCTATATTTATATAGCTTTTTATTAGATTTGTATAGCTTATTGGTTTTGTTTATTTTTAGCTTTATATTATTTTCTGACTTCCACCAGGCCACCCTCTCCTTGTTCAGGTAAGATCATTCAGCCTCTGCAGCACAAAGGATCTATTATCCTCTGCTTTTCGTGAAAATTTGTCTTTTACCATCTGTGTGTCTTTGTGCTCAACTCAATTTTAGCATTAATGTTTCTTTACGTCCAGATAACAGATTTTGTGAATGAGCAGCTATGATAAGAATTAAGCTATGTTCTATGGGGATAACAGATATCATGATGATGATGTTGAAAAAGAAAGAAAGAAAAACAGGATTTGTTTCTGAGAGTGACAATGACTCACTACTGTTCCAGTTTCATGTTCAACTATCAGATCAGACAACATCTGATTCCTTCAGTTTCCTCCATATCACTGACATAAACATCTGATTCATGAATGGAATTATTGTGAGAAGAAAACAGAATACTGCATGTTCAAAAGGAAGGGACAGATGCTACACAGTATTACCATAATCTGTAGCAGTAACTGGAGTACAGCAAGCACAATGAACAAAATGGGCCATAATTACAGTATTACAATGAGGATAATCACTGAGAAACAGGAGATTGAATAGTATACAACAGAACACATAAAGGATGTGAAGCAACCGAAACAAAAAAAGGGGAATAGTTCAAAGCAAATATGTAACTGGAGTCTTTTTGCTTGAACACTGATAGCTTTAACATGAACATCGTTCTGTGTGCTTGAATTCTGTAAAATCTTCAAGCACAGCTGTTCACACCCAGCTACTGCACTAACTCCTGCCTGCTCTGGAGCAAAAACACCGGCACTGTGCCGCAGTCACTCTCTTTGCTGTATGCCAATACCCTACTCTTATTCACAGCTGAGCTTCCAACCAGCGTTCTTGTCACACACACAAAAAATAAGCAGTTAACTCAGAACCCTGACAGAACATCATGGCAGAACATGTTAGGAAATAAAACCTAGTAGTCATTTTCCCCCCAGCGAGTGGGCTTCTAAATTATATATTTTGAAATTGTATTGGATCTGGAGATCAATTTATAGACAGTATATTAATTGGTGTGTCCATTAGAAATGACTGTAGATTGTGAATTGCTTGGTGATACCATTTGCATTTTTTTAAAAACAAACTTATATTTTTTCTAATTAGTTCAATTCATTTCAATTTAGTTTTTTTTTTTTTTTTTTGGCAAAGCACAGCTTCATAACAAATTATGTCCTATCACGCTTTTCAGAAGGTAACCTTCAAATATACGGTAACTTTAAGGCTATAAGGCGCTTTATTTTTTTAACCTGTGTCGTATGCAACAATGATAATTTCTAGCTTTTTCCTGGCTGATGGTGTCCGGGGGGCACTATAGCAGTAGTTGCAAAAGTGAAAAAGACATGTGGGGAAAGGTTATGCGCCAAAGAAGAAACTATGGGTAATCTTCATGCATAAACCCTCATTATGGAAAATACATAGAAAGGCTTAAAAGTTTAATGCAATCTAGCTAGCCTTCAAAGAAGAAAATCAAGTGACTGCACTCAAGCTTAACAAGTTAGGGGAGGCTGTGGGAAGAACTGAGTTAGTGTAAAAAATACGAAAAAATGTTTCAGAGGAAATAAAAACAATAAAGAAGACTACTTTAGTGTGCAAGAGGAAGATGAAACTATTGACCAATGATTTTTCTGGTAAGCTAATGTGTGTTTTATTTTTTAAACAGACATGTTACTGTCGTGTTGTTTTGATGTCGTGTTTAAGTCGTATTGCCGATTCTCAGGCAGAGCTTGAAAAAAGAAAGCACACTTTAAATCAATACAACAAACAAAATCTGTTGTGTATCATCCTTCTGTGTAAATATCTCACGTTAAAACATGCGTCCTATGTTCAGGTGCACTCAGTTGTCTAAAAATTGCAGTACTCTCAGTTCAGTTCAATCATATAGAATGATTCAAAGGTCAGTGTATACAATGGAATTAAATCCTACTTATCAATCAATGCAGTCAAGTTCAGTTTATAATTCAAAATGGAGTTCTCTATCGAAGGGAACTCAGCACATTGCATTGAGTCAGACTTGCAGCATTTACTGCAATAGTTATTCTTACTTCTTTGTCAGTATCAAAAAACAGCTGCCACTAACTGCAGGTTCTTTTGCTGCTTTTCTTGGGGATCAAAACTATGGTGGTTCACTCTTAAAAAAAAACCTTAACCCTGACAAAAGCTGAAGGAAGTTTTTCAAGTTAGCACAATGTTTTACTATTAAACAGGTTTTGAGGTCTGTTGGTATCCTACCTGAAAAGGAGGTTGTGGAATAATTTAGGATCTTTTCTGATATAGAGAAAATAAATGATTTAAAAATATGTTATGTTAACCAGATAAAAAACCTGCAAACAGACTAATATTGAGAAGAAAAAACAATGCAAGACAAATTAGGCCTAGGTAGGGTTAGAATAAACTCTAGCGCTCCAGGCACAAAAATATACCTAAATGAATTCAAACAATTGCTGGTTTGAAATCCCCCATTATTTTTCTGTACGGCAGAAGGACACAGTATGCATGGTTGTATGCTCTATTATTAGCACAAAGAACATTCTTTCCAAGCTGAAGTGAACCATTTTCCATCCGAGACAGTGTCTCTAGAGATTAAGGTAGAATGGTCACTGTAGCTGTTAAGTACCACATCCATCCATCCATCCATCCATCCATCCATACGATTCAGGTTTAGTGATGGAATTTTTTTAATGATGACATTTAATGAAACAGAGTTTAATTGTTGTAGAACCTGGTCAGGGTAAGATTCATGTTATGAGTGTACACTGGCAATGCACACATTGATGTTTCAATATTATATTGAGTAAAATGCTTCAATTCAGTGCATTCTACAAAGAAAATAATGTGCTGCAACTACAAAAAAATTCAGAGACAAAAAGGTCAAGGGAAATAAGAGATTATTAGCATGAAGAAATAAATTCCAGAACAGGAATCAAAGGAGTGCAAGGAAACTAAAGAATGTTGATATAATACAATTTTATGAACATGTTTGTAATTTCTGACATCTTGTGTTATGGTTTTGCTGTTCTTAAAATCTCTCTTCTTACCAGGCATCCCTTAATGTTCATTATTGTTGCATCTCTATTTTTTTCCAGCTTTATTTGATTTTGTAAAACATCTAAACTTACAACAGAAATTATGTGACCATGACATCCAGTAAAATAAGTTAAATGACATTTCACAGCTGAAAGATTCTTTTTGAGCGTACGGACAACGTGTTGGAGCTCCACAATAGCACAGCTAATACATGCATTTCACCTAGCCTTGAAAGAGGGTAGCTGAGGGCATGGCTGAGGGGTTGAATACATAATCTATACACATGTTAATGTATACAGGTCACACCTAAACTTTTCTCTGTGCAGACCCTGAATATGAAGTGTAGCTATTACTGTGCTGATTGCACACTGTGATCTTTTATTACTTAATTTACATTCCCAATAAAACTCTAGATGGAATTTATATCCAGTTTTTTCAGATTACAAAACCAAATACCAACCAAATAGTAAAGCCTGCAATAAACTCCAGCAGGAACACTGCCATTTAAATTATGGTTTTAGAAAAATTGTGACCTCTTGTTCTGTCCAAGATTAGAAAAATGCCTTTCTCTTTAAAGGACAAATAACATCTCATGTGAATGGGACTGGGTTGAAAAAAAAAAAATAATAGAGACATTCCGGTTTAAATTGCTGAGCTATTATTTCACATACACATGGGGCTGAGATCCCACAACAACTATTAGCTCTGCAGCTCTCTAATTAATATGGCGTAGTGTTGCTGTGTGCTTCCCAGAGGCCGGAGAGGTAAAAGTGTAATGAGCAGATCAAAACTAAACCAAAGTAATTTAGAGGCCATACATACGTCTGACATTGATTTTCAAGTTTTAGGGTGAAACTCCTAAAAAGTTTAGGAATTAAACACAATCTTTGTTTTTTAAAAATTAGAATTGCATTCGAATTTGTTACACGCCAGCTTGCATCATTCATTTTAACTTTTCAAAGTCTCTTTTAGTTTCTTTACATTTTAGAGCTTAGTGGATCTAACCCAGAGGAAGAAGGTAGAGCAGTAAAACATTTGATATGACAATTTTTAAGTCAACTCTGTCAGCTTTTTATTTCACCACTTCCTCTATCACATTTGTAGCATAAATTGAAGCCTGGGTACCCCTCCTAACTTCTCCTATTTTACTTTGAACTTCACAGTATTCCTACAAATTGCTTCTTATGATCGACATAACACCTCTATGATGCTATTATAATGAAATATATTTAGAAAACTATACTAAAAATGTCTGGGGCAGAGGAAGTTATCCAGCATTAAGATTCACTTAGTAACTCTTTTCTTTGAAGTCCAGACTTCACATCTCCTGGTTTGGTCAGTTCCCAGAAATTTGTCTGTTACCTGAATGATTTTTCTGGTTTAAGAGGGGAGAAAAACTCACTTTGCAGGCCCACTTGGACCAGGATACCGGAGAGTTTTGATGATGGTTGGGAAAATCAGTGGAAATGTGACCTAATTCCTTGGTTCTATGGCACAGTCGCTGAAATATCTCTCAGATTCAGCAGGTAAGATCCTAATCAGTCAGGCAAATTATGGTCTACTGAAGTGGAATGTAAAGGATCCAAGGTGTTATTTTTTCTTTTCTTAAAATCTCATATGTGTTATGAGCATTGTTACTTATCTCCACTGGTTTAATGCATCATAGAACCGCTTTTGGCTGCTATTCCAGCTGCAAATTTTTGGGACTATGGTTCCACAAGCTTTGCACATTAATGCACTAAAACAATGTCTCATTGTTCTTTGTTAAACAGCTCAAGCTCAGTAATTCTTCAGAGTCAAAATGACCTGTACATTACATGCAGTAGCATGTAAGACTACAATCTTATTTAATCGATTATAAAGTACTTCTCAAATGGTTATTTGGAAAAATATGAAATCTTTTTTTTTCATTTAACAATTAAGCCCTATAAAGTGTTGATCTATGACAGTAAAAAGTTTAAATGAAAAAAATATGTTAATGTTGGTAGTTTTCCAAAGTTTGAAAAAAAAACTCTGTGCATTAGTTTATGTGACAACACATCACATACTTTCTGTTGAGAGGTTATTGTGGACTCAAGGTTTTACTTACACAAGATGTCCCACCTGTTTAACTAATTGTGATCATAAGTCGACCCAGTAGAGCCCTGCAATTGGATTTGATATCCCACGGGTCCCAAGAGACCCAACACAAATCTTGCAGAAGCAAACAGTTTTGAGGTTCCATTGGACAGAGCAGCCGACTAATAAAATACAGTAGGTTCCCCCAGAATATGCTAGCTAGAAGAAGGAGAGTGTAACTGAGGTTACTGACAAAATGTAGGCTGGAGAATATAAGTATTTCTGCATTGAGTGCAACATCGAGGAGAAGGAATATATGTCTGTGGGCGCGTTTTAGAACACCAAGTAATCTGAAACCAAAGTTTCTTAGCAGTATTCTTTTTCTGCACAGCAATCTTAAGTAAGGCAGACATGTGTCTGTTTATTTAATTACCTTTTCTGAGTTATTTTTCTGTGTTCTGAGCAGAGGTTGTGCTACAAGTTTTGCTGTCAGTGATTCTGGCTGACGGAGTCAAAAAATGTGGTCATAATCTACTTTATATTTACTCATCATTTTAAAAAAATTAAAATAATGGCATTTTCGTAGTATTTCATTTTCATTCATTTCAATAATACTCAATCTGAAGATTCTGAACAGAAAATCAACATTGTGCCATCACACACTACCCTGAATAAAAGGCTAAATGTATTAGTTATGGTGTGTAATTAAGGCTGACCATCTGTAATATGTTCATTTTGTGTTGATTTCTACTATATCTTCTTATTGTTATGGACAAATAGGAATAAAGTGTATAGCAATAAAAAGGCTCAATCCCTGCACATTTGCCCCACCTGAGACTAGAATTAAGCGCTGCTTTAGCGGGAGGAAATATTGCAGCATCTGCACCTTGTCTTGGCATGAACATTGTGATTCAAAACACAGATGTTAAAGAATGTATTTTTAATCATTCTAGTTTTCTAATAAGATGGTGGATATAAACTTTCTTTACGGGGGCTATATAACTATGGAAAGGCGGGAGCGGGTGAATTTGGATGTAGATTTTGTGGGAGTGGGCAGGATTGAAAGAGACATAGCGGGTGCAGGGGGTAATGTTCATGAATTCAGCAGTATCCCAAAGGAAAAGCCCCGATCAATCAATGCATACCTGTTGTTTACAATGGATGACATGAAATTATATTAGAATGATAGGTTAAGAAACAGGGATTATCCAGCCTTGAGTTCCATCCAAAAAGATATCTCTCTTATGTTGTATCCTCTTTTGTGAAATATTTTATTTGACTGCTCCCACAGTTGTCCTTAGCATCTTCGATCTTGATAACCTGCTTGCTCCCCCAACGCAAGGTTAAGAAAACGCTTGAGGAAGATTACCTTCCCTCCAGCTCATCATCTCTGTAACCATCAGTACTTCCTTCAGAGCCTTCTGACAATCTCCAGAACCAGTCAAAAAAAACCTGATCACTTGATTAATATTTGCCTATTAGCTACTACCTCTTATCATTTTTCACTCCTGAATCAGACAAATAACTTGTTATCAGACCCCTGCAGAACTGAATGCCATGCTGATTATGGGAATTCAGCCATTCGATTCAGGTGTGTTGGAGTAGGAAAATAACAGAAATTTGCAGTTTCAGATATTTTCCTACTCCAACACACCTGAATCAAATGGCTGAATTCCCATAATCAGCATGGCATTCAGTCACCCACCACAGTCTTAAAGCTGGATGACCACTGAACTTCACAGATCCCCAAACACAATCTATCTATCTATCTATCTATCTATCTATCTATCTATCTATCTATCTATCTATCTATCTATCTATCTATCTATCTATCTATCTATCTATCTATCTATCTATCTATCTATCTACCATCCATCCATCCATCCATCCATCTAGAGGGTTGCAGCAGATCAAATGCTCAGCTGTACTTGAACGAATTTTTGCATAAAATATGGGTTCATAAATCATTTGTTACCTTGTTATCCAAGGTTTTTTTATGTAAGCAAAGTATATACAAAGAAATAACACATACAGCATAGTCCAACATTTACAACAATACATAAATGTAAAATTATCAGATGGTTCAATTATGCTCAACTGACTGCTGAGCAACCCTTATTTCCTCTAACATGCACGCACACCCACACTTGTGCCAGAGTCCTTCACCAGAAACAGCTTTTTCTCAAGAGCTGCCATCCAAAAACACTTGACAAGAACAGAAATTGGCAATTCATTCCCTTACAGCACTTGCTCATTTTTCTCTAACCCACCCCCCTTACTTTTTATTGATCACAATCACTTGTTCCCTGCACGTGTTCAAATCACTGAGTGGCTGCCTTCCTCCCTCAACTCCAACAAGAATAGTCTAATCAAGGCAAACTGGCACTAATTCTTTCTTTATCCTTTGGGACATTTACAAAGACATGCAGAAAAAACAATTTCAATAAGAGTGAACAGGACAGAAAGCAAAGTACATTGAAAAGGAATAGACAATGTTACTATGAGACCCAGATGGAGAGGGAGTGGATGAATGATTCATAGTAAAACCCACCAACTTTTTGAGTGGTCTAGCTGTTGAATGGTACCGATTCCCTTCCAGAGTTTATCATGATCTTCTTTCTAAATCTGAAAAGACAACAGAAAAAAATCTTGATTACCAATCAGAAAACCTAAAACAATAGTTGACTATTTGTGATACAAACATCTTCCTGAATACCTTCTTTATATTCATAGTCATCCTAATAGAGGTAGAATTAGATCTTGCACTACTAAAACAGCACAATATTTCTAAGAGTCTTTGCACCATACAGTGACTGTTAAGCATTTGACCCTATGTGGTAAAATAAGAGTAAACTATTATGCAAACTCATATTTTGAAGTAAGAAATTATGGATGGGGTATTACATGTTGCAGTGGTGGAGCAACAACACTAAGCTGATACTGAGGCTACAGCCATTGATGCAGCTGTCCTAGGTTCGATTCCTGGTCCTGGGGAATTCACTGCATGTCTTTCCCTTACTTTATCAACTCCACTTCCTGTCCAGCTACAGATAAATAAATACATTTTCTATACCCACTTATCCTTAAAGGGTCTGGTGCCTATCTCAAGTGGTCATCAAGCTAACAGACAGGTAGACAGGAACGCTGGTCCTTTACAGAGGCAAACATGTAAATCCATTCATGTATCTACACACTCATTCTGAAGGAAAAATGCGAGTAACCAGTAAGCTAAAGAGTAATGTTTTTGGACTGTTGGAGGCAGCTATTAAGTATTTAATGGACAGAATTTATCTACACTGAATATATATTATTTAAAGTTTAAAATATCCTAAATGTTTATTAAGCTTGCTTGAACAAAAAAAGTATATTTGTTCAGATCTAGTAAAGAAAATGGTCTGTCATACTAATCCACAGAAACTATAAAACCTGCAAGAAGTGGGAAGCATTGTGAAATCCCCTTCAACATGACTCTTCTCACTTGCAAACAGAGGTCATGCTGTAGAGCTTTCTTTATTAAAAATAATAATCTCAAAAAAATTGAAAGGACAGTAAAAAAGGCAGATCTCATCTTAGGCATGTTTGGCCTCATTTGTGTTCGAAAGGGCTGATCAAAGTTTGGTAAGCTAGCAATGAAGGCCTCAGACTTCATTGCTAGATAAAAAAAAAACCAATGAGTTGTGTCAGGGCACATTAATTTTGTTTCTAAATGAATGTATCTACATAAGGTACCAAGTACTGTCTGAATAACTAAGTGCTGTTTGCTCATAGGCAGATGCAGCTGAACCAATGCATCACTTTGAATTTGATAAAATGATTCTGTATCTCAAAAGAAATTATATGTAAGAAAATCTCACCCAACTGTCATTTGCTTTGTCTATATTTACTTAAAATGATAGTATCATTTTAGTAAGTATCCATAGATTCATGGTTTAATACTCTTTTAATACTCCACTTAAGTCCCTCAGGTTGTAACAACAGTTCCAAGAGTTCTTTGGTATGTCTCCACAAGGTCTAAAAGTTGTTTTTTTGTAAAAACAAAAGTTAAGTCAAAAAATTAATCATGGTAAACAGAGTCTATCTATGTGTAATTTATTCTAAGAATCTACCCCACTGTTCTGAGGAAGTCTGAGAGTTTTTTTAGATTTCTAATGGTAAACGGCCTGTGTTTATATAGCGCTTTTAAAGTGAGAGGACCACAAATTGCTCTGCACCGCATTCAGTCATTCACACATTCATGCACAAATTTACGAGCTGATGGTGGCTACATAGTAGCCACAGATGCACAAGGGCACACTGACAAAAGTGAGGCTGCTGGACACAGGCACCACCAGGCACTCTAACCCCACCAGCAGGTACAGTATTGTGGTTGAAGTGACCCCAAAGACACAACAACTGAGACGGACAGAGTTGGGTTTCAAACCGATTACAGGACAAATTCGACTCTCGGCATCTCTGACTGGATTAAAGAGCAGCTGAGAGTGGTGGCTTCCCCTCCCCGCGAAGTTCAAAAAGCTGCACAACCAGGCGTGCTCTCTCTATGATTCGACTCATTGATGATTTAAGGAGATTATCCGCTCTATCCAAAGTCCTGTTGCAGTGCTGGACATACGTGTCTGAACTTTTCTTCCCGCTAGCAAACCTCCCCCTGAGCTTCGACTGGACACCAAAGCTCTTTCTCTTTTTGTTCTCCCCTTTTCCGCGTCACGTTTTTCCATCGTGCCTGAAAGGATTTACTCTTACTGCGATTAACCATCGAACAGACTCAAGTAAGATCAATCGAATTTGTTTGAAAGTCTGGGTGGAGCAAACTAGGAGTTCTCTTTTATTTGTATGCATGCATGCTGCTGTAAAAGTTCCATTAATCAAATTTGTGTTTGAAGTTACTGTGTTTTTCTCTATTAGTAAACAAGCAGTGTTTAATTGTGTGTGTGTGTATTTTGCTTTGACTTGGTTTCAAACCGCGAACAGGACCGCTTTTTTGTGCCGGGCAAAGCCGAACGTAGCCTCTGTTCACCCTTTGTTCAATCCGTGACCATTCAATTCAGGGTTCTTTGTAAGCCGCAGGCTAGCTTTATTGATAAGCGCCACACGGTCTCTTTGCTTAAAGAGACCACGAGGTACCTCGCCAAGGTAATAAAAAAAAACCCTGTTCGGCTTTATGCCCGTCCGCATGCATACATCACCCCCACGTGTGCGTGCATATTACGACGGTCGCACGTCCAGGAATTTCCCCGTGACGTGGCCTCCGCAGTTCCGGTCGGCGTCCATGTTTGTAGGTATGCTCAAGCAGCAGGTAGCTTTAGCCTTCAGTTTAGCAGTTAGCAGAACCAAATTACCTGAAAGTGATTTTCAAGTTGCTGTTTGGCGTGATAGTTGGTAAATTGGTTGAACTGGATTAAATCTTGTTTCTTTTATTGGAGTGTGTGTGTTTGAATCATTGCAAAAGGGCTTACCCTTCAGAAAAATTATATGTGGTGAATATTTGATAATTACCTGTAAAACTGCTGTTTGATATTTATCTCTGATATACAGTATATACATTTTTACCGGTTAAAAATAGGTTGGTGCCCCGTTTAATAGGTAATATAAAGGAATAATAATTTAATTATTCATGAATCATTAATTTAATATTCCCAATTACCAGATAGACCATAACTGTCTTTTTAAGAAACCCATCATAAATGAAAAGAAGACTCAACTAGTTTCTCACTGCCTTCTTCTCAATATTACACCCAGCTTCATCTGTAGAGTAACAAGGCTAATAGTTTCACAGCCAACTATCTCTACCAATGATGGCTGTTAAAGGCAGCTTTTATAACTTGAGACATTTGTTATTTAACTCACTTTATTTTAAGGGCTTAGATGTAAGTCCCAAAATTATAATTTGCTAACTTTAGGCTAAAGCAATGCAGAAAAACTCCCCAAAATATCTTAAGACAAGTCTTAAGATCTACCCGGTCTTTCACTACGACCAAAAAAATAAAAAGAGCTATCAAAAGTAAGCCACCAAAAGTAAGACGTCAAAATAAGTCTGCAACCTCTGTTAATTTCATTTCAATTGTTCATTCTAAGCATTAGGAAGGGAAGCATACATATCATAATTCAGCAGCAGAATATGACATAATCATGCAAAAATCTTACTAATACAAGAGTTTTCTCAATTAATGAATATCTGTGTGAGACAAAACTCTTGAAGCTTCAGCAGAGAACCATGACCCTTCCTCTTTTTATGCTTTTTTTGTTATCCAATGTGAATCAGTCCTCCACATCAGTCAGATGTACTTGTTTGTTCGGTCTATTTTCTGCTTTTTTGTGTTGCTGTATCACATGAAATCCCAATAATACACCAAGATTTGTTGCTATGATGTGACAAATAGCAAATAGAAACCCTTTACAAGACACTGTATGTCTTGAGAAACTATTCCTACATTCATATATCATCAAAATGTATTTGTTCGCAAAAATATGTGTGTGTGATTATTTTTTCCTATAACTATTATATTTTAATTTTGGTTTTGGAAAGTGAAGGTCTGACAAAATTCAAACATTGTTTATCTTAGCAGCGTTAACATCTATTTGTAACATATACTCTGACCAAAGATAAACAGAAGTAAGGGGAACATTATTTTTAACTAAAAATCTGCAATGCCCTAAGGAACATATTACATAAAAAGATACATAAAGATAGCATTTTGTTGTCAAAGTGTCTTTCACTTTTTAATTTCATGTTGAATTTCTTAGTTTCTGAAATGTTTCAGGCAATCACAGAAGCAGCCAGTACCTATCAACCCTTAGGGGGAGTGCTTTGTTTGTCAGTCTCTTTTTGTCACAACAATTTGGCTCTGAAGAGTGATGACAGCTTGAACCAGGGGGTGTCAGCAGCTAAATGTTGTCCCCTTAGTCCACTTGAGCATAGCAGAATGCTTCTTTAGTTTTCATGGATGGATAGATGGATAGAAGCAAAGATAACAACCCAGCAGGGAATCTTCTTGTTCAAAGCTTTCAGCATGTTACTAATCTCCCTAAATTTTTTTAAATTACCCTCTCCCACCCAACCAAACCTCTGTTTTCTCTGACCACAAAACGTTCCAGGTGCAGTGACTTACTTCTACATTTTAATCTACTGTTCTTGAGCAGAAACTCTTACATAATATGTGTCACAAAGCAAACGCTACAAGCATAGTATAATAAAGTATAATAAAATGTTTCTTTGCTATGGAACTGATTGGAGTCTAGATTATGTCTAATATAAACTGACACATTACGCATTTTTCTGTGTGTTAATTTTATTTATTTATTGTTTATTATAGAAATGTATTCATTAGCAGCTGTCATGTAACATTATATATGCATTATTGAATTACTCATCATTAGGCTGCAAAGTAGCACAGTTTGTAGCACTTTTGCCTTGCAGCATGAGGATTCCGGGTTCCAATTACAGCCCGGGGTCTTTCTGCATGGAGTTTGGACATTCTCCGTGTGAATGCATTGTGAATGCAGGTTCCTTCCACAGTCTAAAAACATGGTTATTTAGTCTCTCTAAAATGCCCTTAAGGTATGATTGCGTGCTCGTGCGGCTATATATCCTGTCTGCCTCTGTGTTGCCCTGTGCACAACTGGCGACTTGTCCAGGATTTACCCCACCATTCACCCGATAACTGTAGATAGGCAACAGCCCCCCCACGACCCTGCAAAAGATAGAAGGTATAGATAATAGAAGGATGGATCATTAGGTTTTATTGCAATTTCCTGTCCCATATTGTGAACATCATCTTCTTCCTACATCTTTAAAAAGCTACCAAAAGGCTCTAGGAGAAATTCTTTAGTCAAAGCAGAAAAATGTGAAAGAAAAGCTAATTTAAAGTGAAGAGATTCCTTGTAAAACTCAGATCAAGAACTGATGCACACACGTTAGCAGTCCAGTCCATAATTTATAAACTTCTTGAATCGGTATACCATTAATTTCACATTTCTATTCTGGTAATGTTTCTCAACACATTTATGTCAAATGACACATGATGTAATATTATCTTTAATTCTTTCTAATATATATTTTTTTCTAAAATAGTTTCTAGTATTAATTATACATTGATATTGTTTATCAACTGTCCCCCTGAGCTTTACATTACACACCAACTAACTTTAATATTTTAAATGTTAAATTGAGTCATTGACTACAGTCTTTTTACCAGTAATTTTGTCAATAAAAGACTAACAATAAAAAACGGTTTTGTGTCTTACTTGTTATGCTGTATATATTTTTAGCCAACTGAAAAAACAAAAATTACAGAATGACAACACCTTGATTTAAAGGGGACATATGATTATTTCTGCTTGTTGACATGGTTTTAGGATGCCTAAACATAATGTTGAGAACAGACTGCTTGAAAAACTCCAAGAATTAAGCAGGGCTGAGTTCTGCACACACTATTTGTACAGCCCTGCTCAAAATGGTTGGCTTTGAGTCTATGTTAATGAGCTACAGTGCACAAAGCCCAAAAACGGCCTTTGCACCCACCTTCTCCTGCCGTCGGAGAGGGTGAGGACAGCGTCGCGTAAGAGAAATGGCTGCCGGTGTTATGTATTAACATGTCTTGCTGATGCCTTTTTATTTCCACAGAATTAAAACAAGTAACCCGACTGTCAGTTCAGGGGTCCTTTCGAGAAAGCAGGTTATGTGACATAACCAGATAAGTTTGAGGTTAAGTTTGTGAATAACCTCAACTTTTGGTTCCAAAAATGGAGGTATCTTTCAAGGTATGTTAATAGCCATACCAACTCTATCTCTGAACATAACCTGCTCTGGACCAGGTTATGTTCCAGGTAAGTTTGTTCCAGAGAAGTTCTGAGCATGCTGTGACCTTTTAAATTATGATCCTTTGGACGCGGAAGCAGAGATTACACTATATTTTGTCAAAATAACTTTCATTTGCCAACCAGAAACTGTAGGACAAAGCTCATTACACATTACAAACACTCAAAAACTATTTCACAAACATATTAGTAACATGTAAGTGTATTTCAAACAAGATTACAAAACACATTACATTCAGCTAAATTAAATAATTACATTGTGAAACAATGACTACTGCTAAGTGCATTAAAATGCCATTAACTGGCAGCAATGATAGTTGTTTAATTGGAATATATCAGTATATGTTGTAACTTCCATTTAACAAAGTCACTGGAAGAAAGATGATGTAGTGCCCCCAGGAAAGCCATCAACGACTGGTCAGCCTTTACAGAGCCAACTCCTCAGCTGGGTGAGGGGAGATGGTGTTGCCCCCAACCATCTAGACGGGCCTCAGCCTTTTTTACATTAGCTACATGATAGGAAGAATGCACAAAAAATGACTCAATCGATCTACATCTCTCCAATGATTATTTGATTTCAATCTTACCTTTCTGAAAATCTTTTTTGTGTGTCATTTTGACTTGAGAAAGAGTTATTTTGGCTCCACAAGGATTGCATCTAATTAAGTTAGAGGTAAAGATATGTCTAAGTCAATGTACAATATTATTGTTCCCTCAACAAATTGATGGCAAAACAAAGTGAATTTTGAATAATGATCCAACATACAGGAAAACGTTTTAAAATATACTTTATATCCTCCAGCACCACTTGACCCCAACCGGGAATAGGGGGTAGGAAATGAATAATAAAAAAATATATATAGTTGAGAATTTGTATATTTAAGGCTGATTTCTAGAATAAAGCTGAGCCAGAATGTTCCATTATTCAAATTCAAGTGTAGTGTAACGTTGTAACCTGAAGAGGGTACTCCACTGACAATTCTTTGGTAGAAAATAAATATCTTTTTACTAAAATGTTCTTAAAAATGAAAATAATTAAGAGACATGTAGATCATACTATTAGACACTCATTTATACAGTTTACCAGCAAAAGAAGTTGATTAGGGTGAAAAAATTTTTTTTTGTCAAGCGAATGTTCTTTCTTTAGCTGTATTGTTTTTTTTTATAATGATTGGCTTGAATTCCTCATAGGTCAGCATTAGTACTTCCAATTCCACTTCTTTGAGGTATTCTGCCCTTTTCTCTATTCAGTTTCCTTTGTGACTCCTGAATTCGATGTTCCATTGAGAGGGTCTTTGTGTTTCAGCGAGACCAGGAGTAGGTTGATGAACCAGATTCTTATCAGGTGTTCTGGAACAAACATACTCAGGCTAAGCAGGTTTTAGGTTGATTAACCAAGACTTCAGGGTTTACCACATGGTAAGTTAACCAAGCTTTCTGGACAGGCCCCCAGATGGTAAGCTAAAGTTTTCATATTGTTGTTTCCAAAATGGCTCAGTGATTTTTCACTTTTTTTCAGGTCAGCTGTATCTTCCGAATGCTGGGCAGAAGAAGCACTGCCCAACATAAAAGTTACCTTTAAGCAATGCAATAAATCTTTCCAAACTGTCTCATTTCATTCCCAGTTAACAAATCTAAGAGACATTAAAATTTTACCGAAACCATGGGTTAAAAAAAAACAAAAAAAAACGACAACATGAAAATGAGAGTCAAACTCATGGCTCCGCAAAAATGAATCCTTATGCTATAATTTAACCTCAACACCACAGCATCAGCCAATGCTGCAGTGCACTTCTCTGTGTTTTTAAGAAAGATTTACACGGTAGGAGTTTTTGGTGCAAGTTTGATAGCCAAATTAACCATTTTAAATAGAACTGTTATGAGACAAGTTTTAAACCGCAGGTCACAGCAAGATTTCAACCATACAAACCACTACGTCAGGGTTAAATAAAACGTTTTTGAAATATAATATTTAAATATATAAACATTTAAACGCTCATTGTGATCACTTTGTTCGTGATTAAATTAGAGGAGCAATAAAGAAACCTGACAGATATCAGCCACCTAGCCTACTGTTTTCCTTTGCATCGTGTGGGTGGAGATTCATTCTGCTGGACACAATGACTAGGCTTTGTTAAAAGATGAATGTAGGATTGTTAATCAAGTAAATCCCATTCTAATTAGAGGGTGACAATTTTTCGGGATTCCCACGGGTCACGGGATTCCTGCAGGATTCCCGCGGGACAGGAGTTAATTTCACTGTTGGTAACTTGATCGGGACGGGACAGGAACAAATACACGGGATCGGACGGGAAACCGGAAATTAGAATTTTCTTATTTCTTTTTTTTTTTACATCTATCGTTAGTTGAATTCCATTGGGTCTACTACACTGCACGCATCAAAACTGAAACTGCTACGTTGTTGCTACACCACCTGGATAAACTGGTAAGCGTATGATATCCGACTGAAAATGCGTGTATCTTATGCTGCGTTCGAGAGCCCATTCAAACCAGTGGGACATGGGACTTATCCTACCTCCAAATAGGAAAAGTGCACTGGAATGCCTGTTGAAGTGGAACCTCCTACCTGCGAACTCGGTGTAGTTCGACGTATTCCGACTTCACCAAAATTAAGTCGGAGGATAATGGCGGCGCCCACGGAGTCTCACGTCCTGAGAGGTAAAACTTAAACGTACTTCTTTGCTTGTAGTGTTGTTTTAGACACTATAATTTTAACACAACTTGTTTTTCATATTATGGTGTGAATGTCTTTATTATCTGTTAGCATGGCTCTTCATAAATAAAGCGACTATCTGCTTAGTGCGACGGTTGTCCATGTTTTCTGTTGACATTCTACTTCGATTGCTTCGAATGCTTAGAAGTGGGAGCTAGTAAATTTCAGGTAGGAGAAGTCCCATGTCCCACTGGTTTGGATGGGCTCTCAAACGCAGCATTACTAGTTTGGTAGTCAGACGAGTCGAGTCCATTTATGATGTGGTAAGGTGGCCAAACGAGAATGCAGGATATGGTTAAAAACGGCGGAAAAAAAGCTAAATAGATGATTTTTGATACTGTGCTAGGCTATGGTTTAAAGGTGGGCGGGGGTGGGGAGCGAGCGCCATAGGAGGTAAATTACTAATCTACGGGATTTGGGTCGGGACGGGAGTCTTTCTCTCGGGATTTATTCGGGACAAGATTTTTTTGGGGGGGCTGTCACGTGATCGGGACGTGACGGGAGTATTTTTTTTGGGATCGGGACGGGAGTGACAATTGATTCCCGAGTCACCCTCTAATTCTAATGTGTAAATGACACATTATAGACACATAAAAGATAATTTATTGCTGTTGATCGCTGATATCTGCTGTTGTGATTTGTCTAAAATAATCTGCTGTAGCAGATGTATTGTTTAGGTATAGTGACCTTTGAGGATATATTTCCAATCTTTAAAAATTATAATAAAATTTGTTTTAGCACCATCAAGGGGTAGCGCTCTGGCTGTTTCATGCAGGTGAAGCCAAGTGGGAGCTGCTGCTCAGGTTGCTGAGGCTGTGTTGTGGAGTCACCAACAGAGTAGGTTTGGGATTATGCAAAATACACTGCCTGGGACTTCAGAGGCTTGAGAAAGTACAAAGCAGCTTGTTTTTTGACTCCAGCATTTTTATAAAATACTGACTTAGTTGTCGGAACTTACACTTAAGAGGTCGGGAGGTACCCCAGATTCCCAAATATACATACAGCAACAAAAACATGGGTTTTGGCTAATATGTTCCCAATAAATCAGGGCAGCAAACTTTAAAACTTGAATTAAATAAATTTGGAAAGTTAAAAACATGTAAAGAAAGAGTGATTTATGCCATTTTATTCCACATTTTCAACTTTTAATATGTGACCAAAGTACATAACAACAGAAGAACAGGTCAAAGGTTTTACAAGACCAATAGGTAGAATATATATCTTTGCATCCATATATAGAAGGTCACAGTTGTTAAGGGTCTGTCATAGTGGCAAAAGAAGAATGCCCTTTTTTAAATAGTCTTTCTCACAAATCTTTCTGGCAACAGAAAAAGTAAGTCCCTTGATCTTATACAGGAGGTGCAGGTGTCTAATTATGTTAAATACATTTTCAGTTAATAGGGTGGTACTTCTGAAGCCAACATTTTGTGGTACACTTCTTACACAGTGCCAACAGGACTTTCACAAGACAGGCATCAGATTTACATACATTTTCTGGGATATATTTAAGATATGGAGATAAACCTTGTTATTTTTTTGTTGCCTTCTATGCAATAAAATTAATGAGCAGCCTTTAATAGTTACCCTTTTAAATGACTGTGTTTGAATTGTGACCTATTTTACGTCACTAAGTGAAAACAACGAAGTGCTAGAGGTGTCTGCAGTCCCTGCAGAGAGAGCAGCTTACCTCTGGTAGAGTTGAAAAAACACCATCCTCCTTCTCAAGGCTCATAGATGCTCCTGTTTTAGCAGCTTGAACCACTTTTATGTGATCTTATTACAGCATTGTGTGGTTAATTAATTGACTTGTAGCATCTCAGAATGTTCAGTAAACTGATGCAAACAACACCCATGGCTTTTTTATATACTGGGCTGGAAAGATTTGCTTACTGGACTCAGCTTTGATTATTTGGGCTCTGTCTATACCTGGTAGATTTAGCAGCTGAAATAAGGTTTATTAACTCCAGTTTTTACAAAAAAGAAATAAAAAATACCAAACGTCGGAGCCCTTAATATAACACAGTTTAATTGTGGTACTTGGTGCACTTCACTTCACTGTCTGACAACGGGTCCAGATAGGGGAGCGGGGGGTGGGCTGTTGTGGCAGGAGGCGGGATTATAGACAAATGAGCCGTTTATTTACTTCGTGTTCCAACACTAACTCCAGGATACAAGTTACATTTCAGAACAAATTAATACTATATAACACTAGCGGTAACATTTTATCATATATGTCTATCCCAGAAGTTCAAAGCTGTAAAATAGCATGATATAGGCCCTTTAAATAAACAAGATATATCACTAATAACTTCCTGCCCCTAGACAAAATAAAACATTTAGCCTGAAGTAATTTAATCAGTTTAATGGCATGTACTCATGGGGAGCGAAACATAAAGGAGCCAAATCTAAATCTAGATTTAGAAATATATTTCAAATAAAACCATAAAACAACCTTAACAACCAAGGAAATTGCTACCTAAATAACTTTAATATGTGTTAAAAGATTCCAGCATTAAGAACCACACAGTGACAGTGTCCATTAAGCTCTCGATATTGTGACATCATAGTTGCTAAGTGTATTTTCTTCTCCTAGGTTCTTTTATGATTTTGAGATAAAGTGATTATAGCTGAAAGCCCCACCTAGGATTATAAAGACTTTTTGACCTTTTTCCTGCTGTCTGCAAATTTTCATCCAGCAATGACTGAGACAAAGCTGGCAGGCATCCATCTTATGGTCATACAGATACTTCATTCTCCCCTAAAAATGTTACTTAAGCCATTTCAATAAATCTCCTGCAGCATTATTACCATCTCTGTGTGTGAGTGCCCTCTCAGCATAGCATTAGCCTGCTGTTGTACAATCAGAGCATGGCTAAAAATGAAAGTATGTTGGGTGTGAACAGGGAAAAACTCTTATTTAATCTACACTTTATATTTTCATGTTCAACAATCCCTGACAGGACTTTTTACAGTTTCAGAGATCACAATAGTTATTAACTGTCTGCTTTTAAAACAAATTTTACAGCAAATTCATCTTTTTAGGGTTCTTTACCATTATGTACTCTGAAATATTTCTTTTTATGAATTATTAAATGAGGAACTGTTTTTGCAAAACCTCTTTTTGCAACAGAATGTCTTTTACATTTGAATTTATCTAATTTAACTTATATTAATTTAAACTAATTCTGTTAAAAAAAACTTTAATGAATTCTCATTCTGAGCTTTATAAAGGCTTATGAAGTAGGCAACACAAAACTACAAGTTTTTTTTTAACTGAATGTACAAATAATGTGAAACTAGCGTCTTGGCAAAAAAAGAAATACATTATTTACCACATGGTGTTGTCGGTATTGCCTATATGAAGAAACTAAAGTTGGCAAGCCTGGCAAAGTGTACAAAATTAAACACAGCAACCTCACCTGCAGCACCACGGATTCAGACATTACCTGAAGGCAACTGCAGCCATTCTAACACCCTCCACTAAAAACACCCCCCAACACACTCCAAAAAGGTATTTGCTTCCACAGAGACAGAAGAGCAGAGGCTTTCTACAGGTTGTGTGCTGGACTAGCAGAGAAAATAAATTGCTGTACTTGTGTAGTCCAAGAGAATCCACACCTCGGAGACCTTACCTCCTTCAAAAGTTTGGTTTGAAAAGAATTCATGTTCTTTTTAAATCCATTTTTGGTCAAGTTTTGTGCCACACTGTAAAAATCGAAACATACACATTTGTAGCTTTATACATGCCAGTCTAAAACACAAACATAAAGTGGATACAAAGTGAGTGCACTGAGATGTACTACTAATCCAACTGCATATATAGTACAGCAAGTTTTATATTACATTATTTAATTTCAAAATCTTTATTTTGCGGGGGAAAAATCTGGAAATTCTGCTTCAACGTTATTATGTTGCTGATGTTATTATGACTTAAATTCAAACATTTTAATGTAACGCTGTATTTTTGTCTGTCTGATTCTGTGAGTTGATGTTATGATTAAACGGTTACACCGTACCTTGTTTAAATTTTTACCAAAACCTATTTTGTTCTTACTTGATAGATATTTCCGGTAACTTCTTTTGATTACTTAAAAAATGAAAACCAAAACAGTTATAACAACTCTGTCCATAAATAAAATTTTTGTTTTCAGTTGATAAATACTACATCAGGTTTTGAGATTAATTGATATGACCCTATTTTTTGGATTAAATAAGTCCATTATTTTAGCAAGGGGTGTGTAGACTATTGAAAGCCTCAGATTATGCTTATTTAAAAATACTATATATGAGCTATCCTAAATTCAAACATAAATGTTACCTTTTGTGAGAGCATAAGTGTACATACTTCTAGTATGTTCTATTAAGATAGTGAAAACATCAAGAATACGTTCTAGAGGAAACAAAATGCAAATTAAGCAACTGAGAGTACATGCAGTTAGTTGTTATAGGGTTGTACGAATTGGAAAGATATACACTTGTTTTTATGAATGCAGACTAAGTTTTAGCTGATCTTAGGTCAGCAGAACGATAAGAACAGCATTTTGACAATTGGTAATAATAATACAAGCAGTCTCCTTTAAGCCATCTGACTAGTAGTGCACAACAACAGGATGGGGAGTGGAAGCGGTGCAACAGTCCATGCTCCACTGGTAAAATGTAATGGTTTTAAAACTTTAAATAAACCTTTCCATATATTAATTTTACAACATGCACATATAAGCCATGCCAAATTCAGGTAAATGAGTTTGACAGTTTCCCAGAACAGTAAAGAATACAACACAAGTTCAAAGCTGTAGTAAAGTACAAGAAAAACAAAACAAGCTTAGAATACCCTTAAAAATGAGTGACTTTACACAGGTTTTTTTAACGTATAATTCAAACATTGACACCAGTGACTAAAATGAGATGATCTCTCATAGACAGAAACAAATAACATATTTATTAGATAATGATTTTTTTAGGTTACACTAGCATGTTTACACTTACACATTTGGCAGGCAATTCTATCCAAAGAAGCCTACAAATGAAGATATAACAATACAAATAAAATGAAAGTTAGCAATAAGGCATTCTGTTAAGCACTTTATTTGAAATCATGACTCTTGTAGATAAAATAATTACATATAAAAACAGAAAAGACATAAAACTAGGTTTATTACCAAAAAAACTAATACATTTTGTAACGGTAACTCGAAATAATATAAACTACCGTTATTGTAATTAATAGCACACCATTTTCATCAAGCAGAGTAAAAATAGATAGAACTTAATGCTGTGATTACTTAATTCTGATGTTCCGTAGTTGCTGCAGCTGATGGATTGAGAGAAAATATGGCCTCAATGAAAACGACTGTCAATTACAACAAGGGAAGAAGGTAAATAAGTTGTAATCAATATAGAATCAATACAGAACAGCTAAAGATATTGGTCGTTATCAGTCAATTAGGTCTACAATCTGGAGCAATTCTAGACAAAATAGAAATGCAACATAGAAATTTAGGAGCAGTGAGAAAGACATCAAAGCGTCAGTACACAAAACTCAGAGCAATCTGTCTTAAGAAGAGAAAATGCACAACAAAAAGACAAATGGGGAAAACAGGAGTCCACATAGGGGAGTAAAAGAAATCAACTAATGGAACTGGGATACACAAAGAAAGAATACCAAACCAAAATAAAAAAAAGTTTCTAGTGGACTAAAGACAAGCAGTCATGGATGGTGCATGACTGGATGAGTCATGTATCTGCACTAGCCAAGCAGATGATGCTGGAACATTTGTTTGTCACTCTACTTCTACAGTGAATGCACAGCTGGACATGGATATTTTACTCACTTTTCTCATTTTAACAGTTGTAGGGTCATGCCCCAAAGGATTTTAGCTACCAGGAAAACCAGATGAGCTCCAACAAAGCAGTCCTTTTCTTTCAGATTCTTGATTGCGGGATTTTTTTTGCATAATTAAATGATTTAATTGTTTTATTGCTTGATAAGTAAAAATATGTCTCCAATTAAAGCAATGCTATTACATGTTCTCAAATATGTTTTTACATAGCCCCACAGTTGTTACTTGTATCAGTTTCTTTTTTCTCCCTCAAATAGCAAATGAACCGATTGGACATTCTCAAAGTGTATTGATTCCATACTTTTGCCAAGGGCTGTATGTGTGTCCATGTGTGAATGCATGTGTATTTTAACTTCAAGCTATGATCATAGATAACCATGTTCACTGGATCTTTTTGAGCACATTTTAATCTGTGTCCAAGTGGTGAAATCGGATTCTTTTCTTCAAGTCGCAGGCGCCTAGGATAGTGACAGAGAGCCAACACACACAGCAAATTTCAAAGGATCTCAGAGAAAGATACACACACATACACATACAGTATACAATATCCCACATAGACAAAAAAGTCACATGAAGGTATATGAGTATATTTTGTAATCTATAGCCACGGAATATCTACCGTTGCTAGCTCTGACCTCATTTGGAAAATAAATTTCTAAAATTTACAGCATGCTATTGCATTCAGAGGAAATGTGTTTTGTCTTATTTCTTTTATTGTTCCATAACTAATGAAGACTTCAACATTCCATGTACTTTACACAATTAATGATCAGCTGATATAAAAAAACAGTAATTATTTTTTGTATCTAATTATTATTTATTTAGTTTTTATAAACTTGTGAATTTCTTTGTTATGTAGTATTTTTTTAGCACTTTTAACAGTTGACTGAACGCACGGCTGTCACTGCATTAGTAGCCTATGCAAATCAGGTAACATTAAACAAGACTGTACACATAAATTAAACATTTTGCAAGCCAGTCAAAAACTGTTTTACTGTTTGCCGATTAATGGATTAAAATCTCTGGCATGGATGTTCACTCTTGTGTATATATCAATCTGTTCAGCCCCATTTTATTTTTATTCTTATTTAAGTGTTTGTCTTTTTCGTATGTTTACACAACAAACACCGCAGCAACTTCCTAATAATGTAAATCTGCCCAACAGTTGGCAATAAACCCCTTCTGGTTCTGATTCTAAGGCCAGCATTATTTTTATGCCATTTTCCCTTTCTTGTCATATATTTGACTCTGTTGTGGCATCATACATAATTTTTAGCGTAGTTTATTGGAGCAAAGGTTTACCAACAGTTAAGAGGAAGAGGATGGATAACCACATCATGAAGGCCAGCTCTGTTCTAGGGTTCCCCCCTGGATCCAGTGCAGGTGGTGGGAGTTCGGAGGACTAGCTGAATAACATCACTGACTCAATGCAATCTTTTGGTATTCTTTAAATAGAAAACTTTTAACTGAGTGGATGTTGTGATGTGAGCTTTGTGTTTGAGTTTTAGATAGTTATTTTCCTTATTTATTTATTTTTTTATTTTATTTCTAGGTGTTTTGTGACTTTAGTGTTTTGATTCTGGCACTTTTTTGTTTCCATATTTTCCCCTCCCCGCTAGATATTTTCAACTGTTTTATTTTGTTTTTGCTTTAGCTTTTATGTTTCTTTAATCTGTCAGCCTTTGTTTGTTCTTTTATATAGTTTCTAGTTTCTTTAGGATGGTTTTCTGTTTATTACTTAATATATTTCCCTGCCATGCACTCTATGTCTCCCTGTGTGTTTCCGTTAATTGTTTTCAGCTGTTCCTCCTCTTCCTGATTCGTCAGCCAATTGTTGTCCTGCCCTTTGAATACCTCAGTGTCTTTGCTGTCCTCTATCAATCCAAAGTTGTCGATCCCCACGTATTGTCATTGTCTCCCGTTCATTAGTTGTCATCCTGGCTGTTTGTTTACCCATCTCAATCTGTTTTAAGTTTGCATTCTACCTATGTACCACATTAAAGAAAACTATTTAACTGTTAAACTTGTCTGCACCTGAGTCTCAACATTAAAACACCATATAGGAATGTTTATACAAATGTATTGACATTACTTTTCTTGTTAAGTGCCTTGAGATGACATCTGTTGTGAATTGGGTTAGGGTTAGGTTAGACACAGAAATTAGCCTGGTTGTTCAGACAAAAAAACCCACCATCTCTGTTGCCATGTCAGTCACTTTAAGCATATTGCATACTGCATGCTGACGTAAGTGAATCTGAGCGCAGATGTGGACTCTGCATCGCACAGCATAATATCAAGTAACTTTATAGGGTCACTACTGCAACATTCTTTAGGGTGCATTTGTAGGAGCCTCTAAGTTTTTTATTATTTTTTATTCCAGTATAATTCTGAACGTGTGGAGAAACTGGAGTTCATATAAACTTTGAAAGATATAATCGGCAGGGCAGTTACGCCGTAGTGTGATGGATGTATAAGTGCATACCTTACTAATGCAGGAGTTATGGGATTTAACTATCTACCAGCCTTGTGTCTTACTAGTTACCTCTCTGCATTCCACAGAAATTAGACCAATCTAAATTTCAAGTCATTGTGCTTTTACTAATTTATCTGTATACATCACAAAAACCACAAACAAGGAGGGATAAAAGAGGAGAAGACGAAGACAAGAAGCACATCTTTGTTTTCGTGTTTTTAAATAGATGTTACCCCCTCTAAGACGGTGCATTGTCCTACTCATCTGAGCGAGACACTCACACACAGGTGCTGTATTTCCATGCAGAAAACGAAAATTTATTCACATACACACTTGCACAAACACAGCGTCAGCAAACTGAAGAAATCATAAATAAATGATATTGCTTAGTAATGGAATAGTGTGCAGTTGTAGTGGGAGCAGGGGATGTGCTGTCATGACAACCTCAAAGATCACATAAGGTCATTTACAGCTGTTGCTTTGCCACAATCACACAGTCACCTTTTCACTGTGTGAAAGTGAAGGAGTGTCTGAATCTTTGAGTTTGCACACCTGCTGTGTGTATGTCAGAAAAAAAAACCCACACCAAAACTGGTCATAGCAATACTCCCAATGATAGATGAATACAAAAAACTACCCTTAAAGGTTGGATTTGGAAAATGAGCATGAAAGTGACATATAGTTTATCTAGGTTTTAGTAACAACCATAAAAACATAATTCCAGTTCTTGGGTTGCCTGGTTTGCTGCCGATACGCTCAGTGACACCCATGAACCCTATCCAGGGAGAAATGTATTTTAGATGAGTTTAACGACAGCTAACATTGGCAAAGTTAGCTTGTCAGTTAGCTTACTAATACTTACTTAAGTAGTCTTCACCTAAGACTACTCTAGTTTCTGTTCTTATGCGCTCACTCCTCTACTGAGACTGTTAACAATATATCCAGGGCTTTTGAGCAGTTGCTTGACTTGCTGACTCTACCATTTTTCCAAGTGCAAGCGAAGCTTTGCCGACCATATAGTTCGATCACAGAGACTGTAACTGTCAACCAGCAACCACTACTTGCTGGTAGATGTAAACATATGACCTTATGTTGTGCCTGTTTTAAATGTACATTTTTATATATTTGAATTCAAATACATTATTTCAAGGAAATGTACTTTTATTCTGGAACCCTCTAAAAGCCCTGTGGATGATTTTTGTTTTTTTTTAATGTAGCTTTTTATGAAAACGTTCCATATTTAACCTTTAAAGGTTTGTGGTATCTTTCCAGGTGATGAATCATATCATGAGCATGACTCTGGTGGAGCTGTGTCTTCAGGCGCTGCAAATTCAACTCCGTCAAATAACATTTTAATTACCATAAATATACATTTTCCTTAACATGATGCTACATGCAGAACAGATGGGTACTACGTCTGCCACAGGAGCAAACACCATTTGTGCCATCAAAAGCAAATTAACTTCACTTCGAAACTATAAAAAAAGCATATTGACAGTCAATAAACAGTTTGTTTTGAAGTCACTCCGAATCCAGATGGAATATTGTTCATAGCATGTAATGCATTCTTTAAGTCTACCATAGGTTTTTGGAATGTTGTGGGGAAACACATAATTACATATAAATTACAGCACGGATCATTTTGCTATGGAAGCACACCAACCGTGACGCCAATACCTTCCAAGCCTACAATGTCTTTGTATTCAGTTTCATAACTGGAACATTTTCTGAATGAGGCCTGTATAGCTGCAGTTCTACAGTGGTAAAATATGTACACCATCAAAGGTATACTGTTAGAAACATTATACAGAAGAACTCT
The DNA here is from genome assembly GCA_028564705.1 of Apricaphanius iberus. Taxonomy (NCBI): domain Eukaryota; kingdom Metazoa; phylum Chordata; class Actinopteri; order Cyprinodontiformes; family Aphaniidae; genus Apricaphanius; species Apricaphanius iberus. The sequence goes on from JAPXFQ010002058.1 coordinate 819,638, forward strand.
AATACATTCAAATTAAAAGTAACAATACCCCACATTTTTTTTTTCCGATTGCAGATCAAGTTTCAAAACAATCTTTTAATTTCACCATCATATTCACTCTAAGGAGTTGATATTAATTTAAGTTTGACATGTGGCTTAGCCAGAACCCTGAAATTAAATCTGTGGAGGGAGATAAAGATTAGGGTAAAATCTAAATCTGCCTGGGTAATAAATAATCTGGGGTTTTATTGGAAATGACATTGGAAAGATATGTAGCATAGTTGGGACCTGTGTTGGCTTTAGCGCCCCTTCAATATTTTTTAATGATCAATTGTCTTAATTGTTATTCCACGTCACAACTGGTGCTGCTGTGTCAAGTCGACATAATAATAATAATAAAAATAATAATAATAATAATAAAACTAAAAAGTTTAGTGTATACATGCATTTTAAAAGTCTGATTTCAGTCGGACTAAGGCAATATGTAAATGTACTGACTTGTTGGGGAATTAAAAAGAAGGGTTACTGTCTATCCGGTTATCTGGGGGAAAATTCATGAATTAATACTTTATTATTAATTTAAATTCGATAATCGGAGCACCAACTGGGAATTAACACAGTAAATATATGTTTTCCAAGTTAACTCTATCAACAAAAGAAGCAAGGAGATTTTATTTAGTTTAACAATTGTAATAACTAAAAGTGGTCCACACAAAACAAAGTGATTTCACTCTTGGCTAATTAGGTCTTCGCTAAGGGCTAAGCTAAATCGCTAAATGGCTACATGCTACGTAAATGAACAACGAAGATGGTGGGTCACTGGAGTGACCCGGGGAGTTTCCTGAACGTGCGTATGCCGTAACACGCACCTGTATGACGTACGCAGGTGAACGAGCTAACGCTGAAGGGGGGGGGGGGGGGTATTCATTGGGGTAATTTATCGTGATAGATCACTATCACTAACCTGGCTTTTGGCTAAAAAAGAACTATGAAATGAAATTGCTACAGATTGAACAAAGTTCGGCTCTGCTTGTCTCTCAGAAACTCTCCGGTTTGTGGCTTAACCCTGGGATCAAAGCAAAATCCCACACATTCAAACACTGCTTGTTTAGTAATTAAATACCACAATAATTTCAACACAACACTAATTAATGAAACGTTTAAAGAAACATGCATGCACAGAAATATCCTAGATTTGCTCCAACCCAGATCTTAAACAAAAATTGGAATGATCTTACTTTGAGTCTGTTTGGGAGTTGATTGCAGAAAAGTTTATCCTTTTGATTGCGACGGAAAAACGCGAGAGATAAAGGAGACAAAAAGCAAGGTTCATCCACCTGCTTGGATGAGGGGAGAGAGGGGAAAATAAGCTGATGGCCACTCAGCTCGAACAAGGTTTTGCCAGCAAATGACGTTTTTTAACAGACAGCGTCCAGTGCGCGCATCTGACGGGGGCTCTGGTCTTTTTGCGCTGAGCAGAGAAGTGACATGTATGAAAACATGTATAGAGAGGATGATTGGCTGGTTTCTCTCCGTAAAAGCCCAACTTGAGTCAAACCAGAGAGAGCGAGCGCTTCCTGGTCGCGGGATTGAAATACCACGGCAGGAAGCCTGCGGTTCCAGGGGTCCAGTTAGGTTGGATGAGGACTGCGGTGGGGTTGATTGAGTGATGTTTCAACCTGCTGACATGGAGGGACTTATCAGAAATCAACCCTCCAGAGAGAGAGCGAGGTTTGTCGCTTGACCAGGGTGGAGAGAGAGAGAGAGAGCGGGGTGCAGCGCTGTAATCAGGCCGGGGAAAATTTCCTTTGTAGAGCAACGTTCCGCTCTGAAACGCGAGAGCCAGCACCATGGGAATGCTGGATTATTATAGATTATTATATCGTTTTCAAATATTCAGGGGTCAGACCCAACAGACTGCTGTATTTTTCAACTTTCTGGTTAAAATACACCATGAAGTTATAATCAGTAATGGTGAATAACAGTTCTTCCACAACAATATTTTCAGTAAGAATATTCTGTTCATTCCTTTTTTAAACTTTTCAAAGGAGCAGCGCTTGGCACATGTGTGCGTATGTTGTCCAGTGTATGTAGAGCATCAAAGTTCTACTCTATGTATTGGCTCTGTTTTGCTCTTTGGAAACAAGCACGTTGGATAGAGCATCTGTTTTAGTGAAGAATTGGCCAAGTAATTAAAGTTTTTCAGAGTTTTCAAAAACGAACGGATTCTTAAGTTTGGCACTTTAAGTAAGATGATAGAAAAAATGGAATACGGTGTTTAATTGGTTTAACACAAAAGCACAGCGCAATGCGTGTACATCAGATGCTGCTGATGGGAAAAATTAACTGGGATTCAGCTGCTGAATGCATGTTATCTGTCTGGTATATTTTCCTCTGATTAAATATTTAAGGAAATTTTTAGAAATTAATCTGAATCCATGTTTGTTTGACAATGTACCTGCATGTTATAATGTGAATGTTTTATGCGAGAACATGCATTAATTTTAAGCTTGCCCTCTTTTAACAGATAATCTTAATATCTCAATGAATATCATTTAAGCCAAATAAAATAATAAAATGCTTACAACTGTTAATTAAAATTGATTGCTTCTTACAAGGAAATAGTACATTATCCATTATACTATTTCAAAAGGTTGAAAAGGCACATACGAATTTGAGTTGCACTCATGTCTTAAATTATCCCTGATTTTATTTATTTATGGTTTAGCTCAATCACATTTGACATTCAGCACAGGCTAAATTTTCAGTTAAAACCTCCCAAACATAAATAACAGGGGATTTAATTTTAATACATTTTGTCATACTATACACGTATGCTAATTTGCACTCTAGTGTGTCTGCATCTTTGTTTGCATTCCTTTATCGCATACAATAAAGGAAAGGCAAAGAATTGGCAATTTTATTTGTATAGAACACTTTCAACAACAAGGTGATTCAAACTGCTAAAAGGCTAAATAAACTGCTAAGAAAGTAAACTTAAATAAATCTGCGTTTAATTTCTGAAATTTATCGTTTTGAAATGTCTGATTATTCTTAACATTTGTTACTAGATGGAAAATATATTTTCTTTTCCCCATACCTGGTCATGACAGACCCTTGTCTGGTTGCGTGGCGGCAGCTTAAAAAAACATTTGAAGAATGAACGGCAATTATTTGTATACATACATATATATATATATATGGAGGTAATTTTACTCCAGGACACCAAGCTGCTCTTACCAAAATGTATCCTTGACTGATCAATTGAAACATACAGTTCTTCTCAGAAGTTGACCTAAATTTTAACTTCAGCTTTTTTTTCCTAAAACATAATTATATAAAAATGTATTTTAATTATTTTAAAAAATACATACTATTCACTAGATTGATTTTGTTTAATTCTCAAAATCTACATAAGGGCTCAAGTATGTACAAAACTCAGACTTACATTTGGTTAAATGTCCTTTCTCAAGCTGCAACAAGGCCACACTTTTGTAGCAAACAACAAGCTTCTCGTATAATTCTGACTGTATGCTGTTAAATTCTGGCAAAATTAGGAGAGTCCAGTGATACTGGCTGATATTCTGACACAAGACTGTTTTTTATCATTAGGTAGGAAGTCAGAGTTCGTAAAGGCAGTTGTAGAAATACAATGCTGTATCCTTTTTTCTTGTTCGGACTCATTGTCAATCATTTGGTGGAGATAATAATTTCAGAGTTTCTAGATGTTCATTTGAAATTTTGGATATGATCCACATTCTTATATCCACTATGTGTGATACATAGGGATTGGTGTATCGCTTAGGTTTATCCAATACCGGTGCCAAACCGGTATTTTTTTTTTTATGGTGCCGGTGCTTAAATGGTGATCGAAACGGTGCTTAAAGAATGGAAAACATACAAACTTTGTCCAAAAACCTTTTTTTATTTTTAGTAGGGCTGTCAAACTATTAAAAAATCAGATCTAAGTAATCACAGGGTACTGTAGCTGTCAATTAATCACCCTTCGTAAATGACCAAAAAAATGCAGTTTTCAGTGTAAACAAAGGACAAATCCAGATTCAGTTGCTCTTTTTTATTTAAATACAGGAGAAATCAATTGATTTTTTTTTTTATTCCACAGTCACGTTAACAATGTATGTATGGTCTTAGATAAAAAAAATAACAAGGTAGGAGAACTAACCAAAATATATGTATAAACTTAACATTTGAATATCACCAGTATGTGTTGAACATCACATAAATCAAATCAGGAAATAAATGCTCTTATTGTGACGATGAACACAGCTACTTCCGCTAACGAGTAGCAAAAATTCTAGTCCCAAAACATCACTTTAACTAAACTATTTTGCATTTCAACGCAGAGGTACTATGAAATGTACTGAAGCTATACAGTGAACAAACAGAGCTGACATCCCAAGTGAACTGTAAGGAAAATTTCCACAGACAATTTATATCTACCAAATACGGCAATAATAATAAACTCAAATTTCATTTAGGCACACACACACATGATGCTGCACAAGAATCTGTAATTTGGCAGGATAGGAAGATCTGATGTGCTGCAGGTTGAATTATAAACAGGGCGGTATTCTGTACATGCGTTAATTGCGTTAAAAAAATTGAGTTAATTCTAGGGATTAATTGACCCATGTTAATGCGTTAATTTCTACAAGGTTTAGCTGGGTTTTTTTGCAAAACAATAGCCATGTTTACCTTTTCTGGTGATATAGGACATCGCCCTTGACTGATGACATGCCCAGAATCCATAGTGTTGAAATCTCAGGGGGGAAAAAAAGAACCGAAATAAGGCACCGAAATATGCACTGCTTGTCAGTATGGTTACTACCGTTTATATAAGAACCCGAGCCATAATGGCACTGAATATCAGTACCCATCCCTGCCTAGTGATACATGTGTTCACTAGGCAGGAAAATTGTTTAATGGAATGATGGTGTCACCATGATGTTTGAAAGTTGGTCGATGTAAAACTGCCTCCACTGTGGATTAAGTTCCTGGTGTTTGAAAAGCTCTACATTTTTATTGAGGTCTTACAGTTCCTGGGTTGGTCCTGAACATCCTGACCAATGTTGTTTCATCTGAGGGAGGACTTTGGCCTTTTTTCAAAGTGGTAACACATCCAAACAAAATGAAACAATAACTTAAGTATAAAGTCTTGGATTTAATTGTGGATCTTTGGTACCACAGGGTTTCCCGTTTTTCAGAGTGGTGGTCAAACACACCATTTTCATGCTGGCAAGGAGAAACTAACAGCTGTAGCCACTTGTGATCCCAAACAAAAGGTTGAAAGGTCTAGTCAAGGTAAGATGAAATTTGGAGCCTGCAGCACCCCATGCTTAAATATTTTGGTAAATCCACAAAAATGTGAACCTTGGCATCCAGTTCTTCCCTGATGGGAAAATAAATCCAGAGACACTGAACTCTTTTAAGTCTAAAATAAAAATGTATTTATTTAGACTTGTATATGAATAACTGATATAATTTTGCTTTCTATTCTTTTTAATTACTGTTATTGCTTTTTATTATTTTCTTAATGTTTGTACTCCCATGCATTTAAATATTTTAAATAACTTTTATGGCTTTTTATTATTTTCTTTCATGCTTTTAAATGCTGCATTGTTTTTTTTTTTGGTCTCAAATCATGTAAAGCACCTTGAAATACCTTGTGTTGAAAGTATGGTATACAAATAAAATTGTTGCCTTTCCTTGCCCAAGTAGGTAACTAAACCATGAAATGCCAGCACTTAACAATGCACTGATGTCAATTACAAGTCTATGTAAAACTTAATAAGAACGTTTTATATTTCAGCTCTAACAGTTGAAAACATTACCGATATTTTTGCATTTTAAACAATCTGCCCATTACAAGTATTTATCCATCTGTCTATGCTTTAGATCTGTTGCAATAATTCAGAGATTTTAGATTTCCTTTATCAAATGATGGTAAAGCCATTTTGGGGTAATTTTGCAGAAATTCAAGGCAAGACATTTAAGGATATAAAACAAAAGAAGATTTAACAATATACAGTATTTCACAGTCATTCCTAATGCAAATAATCTTTCAGTCTTTCTGAATATGTGGTTCATTAAATATATTGACTTTCCTCTAATTCAGGGATCCCCAGGCCTCGAGGGCCAGTATCCTGCAGGTTTTAGTTCTTTCCCTGGTTCAACACAGCATAATCAAATGATGGCTAGTTAAGCTTGGTTTATGCTTGCCGCGTCCGCGAGGTCCGCACGGCTCCAAGCAGCCAAATTATGTTATTTTAGCCACCACGCCTCTCCGCGCGGCCTCCTCCCGCCCCAAAATTTCCGCACCGCGCACCTAGGAAAATTTGTAACTACGAGGCGAGCCCGCGCGGAAAAACATGGCGGACTGGCAAGAGCTCATATTGCCGGAGGTTCGTAAATAGACATCTTTATGATTCGGCCGATAGAGATCACTGTGATCAACTGTGTTTTAATGGAAGAGAGGACGGTCTCCTTTTTTCGTCTTTTTTCCTAATAAATAGCATAAAAGTTCTGCTCACGGGAATCACCATCTTGTAAACAACAGTGATTACTTCTTCTACTATGGTGTAGTGTTGTATGCATGCTGTAGAGCCCTACGAAGCCCCCTACAGTCGTCAAGAATATTGGCTCTCAGCAGGGACAAGCCACAAAAAGTATAAACACTTCAAGAAGGCGTCTCGGCCGGTTCCGCACGTCTTGTTTCCGCGCGGAATGTTCATGCGACAAGCATAAACCAAGCTTTAGAAGGCCTCTGCAGAACGTTGCCATGCTGAGGAGGAATTTGGACAATTTGAATCAGCTGTGTTTGAGCAGAGACACATCTAAAACTGGTAGGGCACCGGCCCTTGAAGCCTGGAGTCGGGGACCTGTGCTCTAATTCCTGAGTGTTGATCTCCAGATATACACTCTACTGTCTAGGCTGTCCAGCCACCGATTGGCTGCACCTTGTAATTCTTTTGCCTACTCCTGATCATTTGACTTGTGCCTTCCATTCTAACTCCAGGATAACGCACAACATTATGTGGAAGGTTTTAGATATTTTATTATTTCAAAGTTTTCTGACCCATGGGCCACTTGTTGTCAAGCCAACTCTTATCATGGGAATGAGGTGATTTTCATTGACAAACTATAGCACTTCTTCTTCTCTTCTTTACTGTAACCACCAGTTTCAAGTCACTCTCTTTGTCTGCATAATGTACATCTGCATAATGATATCTGCACTAAAATGCCACAGCTGGCAGGGTGTTTGCTGTTGAAAAATTCTTGTTATTATTGTTTTTTTTGGCAACATTCATATGCTATCATCTTGTTCTGCTCTTTGTGCCAACTTTGATGAAGTTGATGTTAATATGTTTTTTTATTATTTTTGTTTGATTAGTTGATGTGCAGCTTGTGGGACAGAAAGCTATGTTTTTAATCATTGCAAACTGTTTCATGGGATTAGATGTTATTCATACATAATGCAATAATCCATATTTGAATTTGCAAAATGTGAACATGTTGGAACATGGTTTTAATAAAATAATTCTTCATAAACATAATTTTAGGAATTAAAAAAGAGAGTTAAGTTAAATATTAGCTTTGAACCTTTTCATACATTTTTCATTTTGTCAACAACATGGAGCACACAGGCGTTATTTAATGTGAACTGATTAACAACCTGATTAGTCATATTTTTGGCTGATTATTACATAAGTGACATCAGTTATGGTGCTCTAATTGTTCTACTTGATTTGGTATGGATTCCACTTATATTCATAATGAGCGTTTAAGATTAACATCTATCGATTTTTTATGGTATGAGGACATTATTATAATATATCGAAGCATTTAACATAACCTTTCCTTTCAGCTCATCCCTTTAGGATTTGCCAGAGTGAATCATTTCCTCCCATCTTACCCCCAGTTTTCTGCTCTCACACCATCACTCTGCATATTCTTTTTTTTCTTTCTTAACATGTCCAGACTGGCAGTGTGGCACTCAAAATTGATGTCTGAGTACCAACCAGAAGCCCAACAGATTTACTTTCAAAAGTGAAGCACTACATGATATTTCACTCCACTTGATATATTCAGTATATGAAATACTGATATATAAAGGTGGTTGATATACTAAGATATCTTCATTGGAAATTATTATTAGAAATTATTACTATTTCCCCGTGTCCAAAGAATGAAGATCAGGAGAGGTGGGATAAATGTATTGGCAAAGGTGAATTGAAAATAGAGAAGAAGGGGAACAAAACATCAGGGGAAGAAAACATCATAGTCTGCTCTTACACCTGCAGGCAGCAGGGAGAAGGAAAATAAACCCCTAAACAAAACAATGTGAACTGAGAACTACACAACTACAACCCACAGATAGATATATAAATTTAACAATAGTTCACTCTGAAAAGCTCATGGTACCTCATATGACAAGATGTATTTGTGCCCATACGAGTATTCATTAGCCGGTGTGAGAAGCTATCGATCTGCATCCCGGTAATCAACGCAAACATGAAGTAGATTTCAGCTATAGAACCCCAGAGCACAAGAGCCCCAGACGGGCAACCCAGGTCTCACCGTACCCAGCAGTGTATAAATTTAAAAGTATCAGCGGTATCCAACAACACACAGTGGATGGGTCATGCAGATGTGTGACAAGGCAGAACATATCACTAATCTTTAGGTGTTGGTAGTTAGCAAGAGGTCAGTGGCCAGTAGTGTTGGGTGTGGTTTTAAAAAAAAAACAAACAAACAAAAAAACAGTAAAAATAATAAAAGGTTTGGGACATGCATCAAATACCTTTGATTTCTTTCTCCCTTTGAAACAAATTTTATGTGTGCTGTACTATGTTGACTAGTTCAACTCCAGTCATCCTGTGGCTTTATTAAAAGAAAAAAATGTTTTCTGAAAGCTCAGATCTAAGCAGATTTTTTGGGTATCGATTGATTGTAAACATGAAAATAGACAAGTGATGCAATTTTGTGGTGTGTAAAAAAAAAGGCAATCTGAACTACCATCACAAACAGGAGAAGTGCTACTCCCCTAATATATGTACAGAGTTATATATAGTAGTTATATTATGTTATAGAGTAAAAGCCAAATAAAATAGACTCAGAAATTTCAAAATACATAGAAAATGACATAGGATGGGGTTCTAAATAAAAATAGCTCAGAAAATTTACTTCAACATTGTAGAGAAACTGATTGATCATAAGGTACTAAGGAAAAACAGACAGATGAATTTGTACTTGAGAGATGAAGAGGAGGAGATAAAGTAGGAGGGGGTGTGGAAGCAATTCCTTGCACACCTCTCAGTCATAAATATGGAAAAGGAACAGCGTGGCTCAGCCAGCCCTCCTACGATCAGAATGTTATCCTTTTTCTCTGGCAGAATGAAAAAAGCTTCAAGCTCAGGGAAAAACAGCACTCAGGCAAATAGACTAAATGATTTACAAGCAAAGAGATGTAGCATGGCGTACAAATAATTGCAGGTATAAGAGATGGATAAATTGAAAGACTGGCATTTTCTTAGTCCTTTATCTCTGAAAAAAAAAACTTGCGATGAGGATTTGGAGCAATACTTTGTATTCTATGCATTCCTAAATGAGCTATAATATTGAAACATTTAAATAGAGCAGAATAATTCGCACTTCCAAGAGATATTTTGATCATTTTCACTTAGCACAATTAAAAAACAAATGTAAAAAAAAAATGTTATCCAACTGAACAGCTAACATGAAACCTATTTCTTTCTTTGATGAAAAATTTCAAAAAGGTATTGCTGTGAAAAATAAAAAAATCTATTAGTTTATACAGTGATTTAGTCCTTGAAATGATTTTGAAGTGACAGAAAGGCGAATGTATGTGTCTTTATGTGTCTCTAACGGTTCAATACATTTCATTTCAGTATTATATATGTAGCGTCAATTCAAAAACAAATATCTCAAAAAACTTTACAGGAGAAGTCATTGCATTCAATCATACAAACATTCTAACCAGTTTAAAAGTGTTTATTTAAAGCCCCCGTGTGCAATAATGACATCCAACTAGTGGTGCGCTCAGTGAATGCAAGCAACTGAGCAGTGTTTTACTGGCTTCTCGCCGTTATAACACGTCATTACTACTACAGAAGCCGCAAAGTAAATTGTTTGAGTTAAATGCAAGATCAAATATTTGCTGTACTACCTGTCTTGTGTCAAACATAACGCTGACATAAACTTCATTGTTTCATGTAATTTAACTTGCCTGTCCAGCAGAAAGCCTTCAAGTTCGTGTACTTCATGAATAGTCTCCATCTGGTAAACGCTCCACTGATGTCGGTGGTCCTCTATGCTTGTTGTTATTTTCTTCTCTTCACCTCTCCCCCTCCCCCCGACGTCACTGGCTAAAACGCGTAAAGCAAACAAGTTTAACCCCTTTCGGTTAACGCATTCAAAGATGGCGCTGCAACATGGCAGCCTCAGATGGGGGGCGGTGCACCCTCTGTATCTATAAACAACGTATTCTGAGACACGAGAACGCTTTCATTGATAATGCGATTGTGATTAGACCTCGGTAAAATACATATCTATGAAAATATCCATCCATCCATCCATTTTCTTAACCGCTTAATGATATCAGATTGTTCTTTTTCAACAGTGATTTGATAGCTGCTGTTTCAAGGCTTGGGGTAAATCACCTGACAAGAGGGATGCACATGAAGCGCCAGCTTCGTCTACATAAGCACACAAGCTCACTGGCTGAGGAAACCAGACAACCTGGCTTCCCTCTGGGAGAGTTGAGACCTCTGGGTAGCCCTGCTTCTTCACACTTTTTTTCACATACAACCTTCGGAGAAGATGTGAGTGGGGACGAGCAGCTGGTGTGATTCCGGGGCCACTGCAGCTTGAAGCTGTGGGTGGTTTGTGATGTGCTTTCTTGTATGCCTTGGCCATGACGCTTTAATTGGGGGAGAGAAAAACGTCTGAGTTCCCACCTTAATCTTGTGGTACTGGAGCTCATGGAAGGGCTGAGTAGCCACATGGTCATGAACAATATTATTTTTTATTTTTTCTCTAGAGCTTCTAAAGACAAAAATAGACTGCGGGACCATGTGGCACAAAAAAACAGAGTTGCCCCCACAATGGCTACAGAAGAGGGGGAGAAAGGTGCTCTCATCCAGTGTTAATCTCTGCTACCACTGCTGTGAGTTATATTCCAAGGCGCGCTCAGAACTTCCTGCTCATCAGCATCAAGCACCAGTGGATTGAGGTTCAGGATGAACCGCAGAACAAGGACCGTAGACACTCACTAGCACACACACACACATTTGTTTTATTTTTCAATATTTTCTAATACACTGGCTTTTTGTATAAGCAATTCTTTGTGGACAAGGAGGAAATACGTGACTTTTTAAAAAAGAAAATCTGACAGAGACGAAAATACAAGTTAAATAAAAACATTTGTTATGCCCATTTGTGACACTGCAATGCTCTGACAATTCACCCTGAAAACAAGTTCTCTGAACATAACACAGAAAATTATTTAATTTTTAAAGGTTTTTACAAAGCAGGTTTTATTTATAATGGTGGCATTTAAAGGGTGATATTTTTAATGAACAAAAATAATTTATAATATTTTATGAGTACTGAAGCTAAGGATGACATTAATAAAAAAAGGGACTTATGAAATATTGTAAAATCGTAGACACTCGTAACTCTAGTGCTCGTTTTTGTGCACAGGTAAGTAAATACATGATTTTTTTTTTAAGAAAATGTGACACTAAAACATAAAATACAAACTAAAAAAATATAGTTTTTTAGATCCATTTGTGAAATTGCAAGGCAACATTTTTTTTAACTGAATGGAATGTTTGTATAATGGTATAATGTTTGAAATGACTTTTCTCGTAAAGTGCCTTAAGATGACATCTGTTGTGAATCTCAGAATTCTGACTGACTATTATTTCTTGCTGAATCTGCAAGGCTTTGTTGCATTTTAATTCACAGTTCTTCTGTTTGAAGGATCTCCATTTCCTTTAATCAATGGTTGTGTTATGCTAGCCAAATGTGATGTGATGTGTTGTGAAATACAAACCGTAAAAGCTAACAAACATGCTAACAGATAGTCGTAAATGCTCTGCTTTAGACCTGCAAGTCATTTCTCCCCCCTGCGCATCTCCACTCCATCACTGAAGCTGCATGCTGCCAAGGTGGTGTTCATTGAGAATTCTGAGATTAAAGTCAGAATTTGGTGGGGAAAAAGTCTGATTTCTGAGAGGAAAAGTCAAAATTCTGAGATTAAAGTCAGAAATATATATGTTTTCTTCAGTGGCCCTAATGCTCTTTGGTATGAAGCTGAGGATGGCATTAATCTAAAAAAAATTGGGACTTATGAAAAAAAAAAAAAACTATATATATCCACATAAGGAGTAAATATGCTATAAGTATTGAAGGAGGCGAGAAGTGTCAACTGTAGGAGGAACCTGAAGTAAATGGAACTGTGTAAAATGTTTTAAAAATATCCGCTTATGGGATGGTGTGTCACATGCTGTAAATCTGCTGAATTGACTTTTGTTGTTGTCTCAATACTACACAGATAAACAATACATTTTAGAGTTGAATCTATGGTAAACTTAGTTTGTATGATAACTAACTATACCCCATAAATATGAATGGTGGTTGAAGAGCCTAATAAGAAGATTCCTGCTTGGATGGTGCAGACCCACTCCACTTTCATCACTGCTGCCTTCACTCGACAGTGTGTGTGAGGCTTTTTTACTGTTTTAAAAGTTTATGATAGAAATTACAAGTCTTTGGCCAACCTGAGAGCAGATAATTAAAAATGCAGAGTATGCAATATGTTTACCCACTCTGACTTTTAATAGTTTAAGGAGTGATCATTTACCTTTTTAATTAAAAACTACATCTTATCTTACTTATATTCAGGTCTCTGATATACATTTCTCTCTTTCTCTCCCTTTGTTGTATGTACTGTATGCTGTTGTAGTTTTTTGTTCTTATTCTTCATGTTTTACACTGAAGGCTATGTGGACAATTTTCTTTTTGTCTTTTGAATTGTATGAATGTAATATTTACAAATATAATTTTGCCAATTTCAGCACATACAACAATCCCCAGGGACCCTTGTGGGGTCCTGCAGGTTGGAAACCAATGGTCTACATGTTGTGGCATATTTTGATGCATTGTGATGATTTAGGGGAAATTAGCTGTATTTTTTATGCTCTACCTAAAAGTCTTCTGACAACTGTACTTATGTTACATTCTACCAGGAGTAGGAATAGTTGACAGTTCAAAGGGGAATCACAACACAGAGCAGAAAAGGTGGTTGTTCCTCATGTAGTAGTTTTATGGTGGCTCAGTAACATTCAACACCAGTGTTTCAGCACTGAGAGCGTCAGAGCAGCAAACTGAAGAAATACCTTCTTCTCTACAACGCACTGTCAGGTCACTTACGTTTGATAAGTGATCCCAGAACTGAATCATGTACTCTGACTCTAAAACCAGAACAAGAAAAAAAATAACTCATAATAATATATATAATAACTCTAAGAAAGCAGCATGCATCATCCAACTGTTTGCAAATGTCGGAACTACCTCTGAGTACAAGGAGTTTCAAAATGCTTTACGTAATGAAAATATAAAACAACAAACATTTAGGAAACTTTACATTGCAGTAGCAAAATAAGAGAAAGTGAGAACAAAAACTAGAATTAACAATGCTGCAGTTATTATTAATCAAAGGCAAATCAAAGCAAATGGGATTTTAGCCTTGATTCAAAGGAACTCTGTTTTTCAGCATTTTCCGAGTTGACACTGAATTTATTATACTTGTCATGGCGAGAATACACAAGAAAGTGATTGTTTTCACTCTCAAGGCAGGACTGATGTGGCTGAGTCATAGATCAATTGTTTTCACCGAAAAAGGAAATATTGTACTATTTGTAATGGGTTCACGGCAAGGCAAGACAAGACAATTTTACTTGTATAGCACTTTCAACACAAGGCAATTCAAGATGCTTTACATGATTAAAATTGGAACACACCATAAATCCATTTGATGATTAAAATACAAGCAATTACAATAAGACAATGATCAAGACAATACAATAATGTAATAAAAAAAGCATGTCTAAGAATCAGAATAAGTCAAAAACTTAACACATCTTCAATATAGGCTTTTACTTTGCTATCAACTGTAGACTTGCAATAATTAATTGAAAAAAGCGAAAATTTGACTTCTATTTAAACTGCTTAGGGCCAGTGACCTCTGGGGCTTCACTCTTCTGCCATATTTTAACTTTACCATTTGATTTTGTCAGCCTAAATCGAGAATTCTGGAACCAGGAGACGTTTTTCCAATCTATTTGTGGACAATTACTTTGAACCTGAAATAAATTATTTTGACTTTATGTAAAAAACAGCAATGTAGGAGCAATGTTCAACTGCAGCGCATCAAATGTGCAATAGCAGATTACAGCTTGAGTTTCCTGATTTAAGATGATACAAGATCTTGGTTACAAGATGCATGGTCTGTAGCCTTTCAAGTTTTGATATGTTGTATTTTCAGAGATGATCAACATTGGTTGCAACAATAGTTTATTTGACCAACTATCATCTTACTATGATCTCAAACCAGTCACCCAATCATGAGCCTTTTTGTCCACTTTCTTTCCCATTATGATGGTGATGGATTAGTTGTCTGAATGCATTTGCTTGACAGAGATATGAACAAAAGAAACATCTAATATAGTAAAAGTAAGAATATTCATTAGGCCACAATGCTTGTGGTGGGTGTGTTTCTATATAAGAAAAGCAGATATATTTGTAATATTTCTTTACTTCTGTCTAAAAAGTTAACTGGTTTTAGTCTCAAAGTTATTGCCCGTTAAAAGAGAAAAAAAAGACAAAGTAGTGCAACCTCTTTTCCACTTCAATTCCCAAAGAACAAATACACATCTCTGCACCAGATTAGTGCAAGGCTATGTTATGGAAAAAAACAGTGAGCTGAGCACACTGCATTCCCCTCATGGGCACGCATTCAGTTCAGTGGCTATCACTGACACTATCTTGGAGGTGTGTCACCAAAATATTAATTCCTTCCAACATGGATAAAACATTTTCAGTATGTCCTATTGAAATACCTTTGGTTGGAACCAATGTAAAATGTTTTAATTTGGCAAAGAATATCCTTTTCCAACACAGAAAATCAGAGGAATTAGCAAGATGATTTTTGCAGCTTTTTCTAGTCTGAATTAAATAAAGTTTACAAGGTAACCATAGAGAAGCTTTTTTGTTGCTGCCTTAGGGAAAAAATGAGAAAGGGCAACAGAAGAGAGAGGAGATTAACATTAACAGAAAGATTCTTCATTTCTCTATCATTGTATTGATTTTTATATTCCCTCAGAAACCACCTCCACACATTTAAAGTCACTTCATTCACATTTATGTTTCTTTAGGATTAGCCTGAGGAAGTGTAGAAAACGAAAACTGGATTACGGGTAATAGTCAAGGTATAGAGACTCTATCAAAGTCAGATAGACACTCTTGGAGCTTAGGAGATATTATAACAAAACTGTCAATTCATGCATAAACCAAAAACAAAATTTTTAATGAGTAAACGTATAACAGAAAGTCATAGGTTCCTCTTTTCTTTTACAGTATTGATTGTGACCATAAGGTAACACTGCTATTCTGACAACTATCTGTTTGAGAGGCAAACAACAGCCAAAGGATACTGCATTTTCTTCTGTTTTTATTTGATGAACATGACACAATCTTCTCAAAGACAAACATTTTATTCTCCATTTTAATGCTCTAAGTATTTTTAGCTTGAAGAGTAACTGAACCCCAAGAAAAAGCATCATCCCGCCCCCAGGCAACATTTGAAAAATTCTACCAAAGTGGGCAGGGCCAGGAGGAACGGAGAGGCATGGCCAAGTATGGAGGATGAGAGCGAGGGGGAGACGCAGGGGTGTGGTCTGTAGAACAGTCACGGCTTAACCAATTCGAATTAATATGGCATGGGGCCGCCGAGCTACATAAAGCTTTTCTTTACCTACAATAAAGGGAGAAATGATGTCTATTCTCCACCGTCCACCAGAGGTACAGGGAGGCTTTATGGAGCACAGCAGCCAAACACAGTATCAGTTCGTATCAGCCGGCAGTATGTATAGTATTATGTATAGTATGTTTTGGGGTTTAGTTACTCTTTAAAGGGAAAGTAGGGAAATCAACTATTTTATATATATATATATCCATCCATCCATCCATCTTCTTAACCGCTTATCCAATTCAGGGTCACGGGGGCAGCTGGAGCCTATCCCAGCAATTATCAGGCGTTAGGCAGGGTACACTCTGAACAGGACGCCAGTCTGTTGCAGGGCCAACACAGAGAGACAGACAACCATTCACACTCACATTCATTCCTAGGGACAATTTAGAGTGATCAATTCCCTATCATGCATGTTTTTGGACTATTATATATATATATATATATATATATATATATATATATATATATATATATATTATTGGACAGGTTTTGCTGGAAGTCTATTTCATTGTACCACTGTTTACAATGCCACCTAAAGTCATTCATAAAGTCATTCATATGTGCATTTTCATTGCAAAGCCATATTTAAATAATCAGTTGATCCAACTTGTTAAAGGTGGAAAACAAATCCTGCATCCACAGAAAAGCCACAAAGTTTCACACCAAACCAAGCAGTCACCTCAAAGCACAAAAACTGTTCTTGGAAGAAGAATCAAAATGAAAGTATTCCTTGTATATATTTGGTTTGCATGGTTGCATGTGCTTGAGTCAGCATGTGTGTGTGCTCAAGATATTTGTCGTCCAGAATAAAATGCCAACCTACCCTCTAGGGATGTTGTTGTAAGAAAAAAAGTAGTTTCTTAGCAAGATGAAAAAAATTGTTGACATGTACATTATCCTAAATCCTGCACATCTGTGAGTGTGTGTGTGTGTGTGTACATTGAGGTGTGAGTCACTTTGGGACATTTTTGTGTTTTTGGCGGAACAGTATAATAAATCACGAAGAGCTGTATAACCCAAACAGTCACTGATAAAAAGGATGAAGGATAAAGAGCATTAAATAAGACAACCACAGTCTTAAAAATATGTTTGTGTTATCTGTTTTTTATGTTTTGCATGCATTATACTTTTTTAATGCTAGCAACCAAGTAATACAGTATTTTTGTCTTTCTGTGTATAATACTATTTGGATTATACTGTTTCAAACCTGCTAAACAAAGAGTTACATTGATAAAAGGAATTTGGAGATGTACCATTTTTTCTTTGTACCATCATGTTATTACTTTGCCAGTTACAACAGTTAGTATTAATTTTGTTAAAATTAGATGTAAAGACTAGGGCTGGATATTGTTAGGAATTTCATAATTCAATTTTGATTCTTGAGGCTTTGATTCAATTTGATATTAATTCATTAGCTTCAATATCGATTCATTAATAAGTGAATAGAGAAGTAATTAAGTAATTGAGTATAAATTGACCCCAGCATGTTTCCTGTCATATTTATTTATCAGAACAAACTGAACAATACTGTACATGTGTTGTACAACGCCAAATGCTCTAACTATAGTGTTGCCCACAGCACCGCCACTAGGTGGTGGACTGAACTATGTTTCTCAACAGGCTTGGTAAATCCTTGCCCTACCACCTGGCCCAAGTGGCTAGGAAGAGGAAAGTATGCTTCTCTTTAATTAAGCTAATGCCTTTGCAACCTTGGATAAGTGGAAGAAAATGGATGGATGGATGTTTGGTTGGCAGTGTGGTGTTCTAAAAAAACTCTTTGCAAATAAAATAGTATTAGCTCCAGCAACACTTAATTTCCCTCTGGGATCAATAAAGTATTTCTGAATTTAAATTGAATCTGAATATCAATTTCAAAAAGTTGTAACACCTTTCTTCCCATCCTTGTTTGTTAGATTGTTTAAATTAAACATGAGAGAAGTAAAGATAGTTGTGTCACATTATACCATAGAAACTGTAGAAAATTGTACTTGGTTAATATCCTTGAGTTTTGATTAGCTTCAGTTTAGAAAAAAAAACATTCAAAGTAATAATACAGCATTCTGTTGATTAAGCACTCTCATAACTTCACACAAAAATTGCATTAATGCAACAAAAAAAGTTAATGAAATCAAATTGCACCTGGGTGTTTTATTAAAAACTGTATAAGCTTAAATCCAACTGCCATTTTACCCCCAATTCTGTATTTGACCTTGTAGAAGCTCCAGCATTTATTCAATGAATATAAAATAATCTGTTTTTAAGACCAGAGGTTGTGCTGAAATATGCAATCTCCTCTGTGTTCCAAAATGTCCCACTACAACAAATGAGGTCCAAGCAGTGTAAAGAGCTAAACTCAGCCAGTTGTTCCCTGGACCAGCAATGAGTTGCAAGCACACACACAAACTCCTAACCCATATAAGCACACTGACCTATTTGAAACTATAGCTGTTTGTCATCCCTTGCAGTACTTGCAGTTTAGGTGTGGAGCCAGTTTGTGTGTTTCTTAAAAGGGATTTAAGGTTTTTGCATCTATCCAACCATGATGCCCTTGGGTAAATTTAGTCTGAGGGCCAGTTGGTGAAGGTTGCCTGGATCCCTTTCTAGCTGACCATGTGCAAGCATTTGTATCTCTATATGTCTTCATTAAAGGAGAAGAATGACCATAATCCTTGAGAGAAAAAGCTTTGAGCAGCTGGCTAAAAACGTCAAAAGAACATAGCTGAAGATCATCAACGTCCTGGTTGTGTAATGTTTGTTCAACTATGTGTGTGTGTTTGTGTTCATGCACATGTTAGGGTGCAGTCATTCATCATTAGGTGTGGTAGTAGGTATTATAAAGCGGCATTATGTACAGTAGCTGTCCTCAAGATGTTGTCGTTATACTGTAGCTGTCTTGTGAAGACAAACAGGACCTTCTAAAAGCATAGCAGAAATTAAACCCCTTTGTTCATTGTTGACTGTCTTTTCTATTCACTGCTCCGTCAACTCGCTATATCTCCTTGTTAAAATGTAGGTACAAGATGCGTTGTTTTTTTTCCAAACCGCAAAAAGCACCAAACCTATTTTTTGCCTAAACGCGATATACCCTCTCAACTAATCAGCATTCAGTGAACGCTCTACGCTATGTTTCCATAAAGTGTTAAAGCGGGCAAGCGGTGGGCTGACCTGAAACCTGAGGTAATTCCGAAGCAGACCTCTGTTAAGGCAGCAAAAAAAAGAGATGTACTGGCACTACTAGGAGCAATAGGCGTGTCTGATCCTCCCCATTTTCCCAGGAGAGTCCCAAATTTCAGTTACCCTCCCTAAAATCTCAAAGAGCCAACATTCACACCCACTGCGTGTCATGTGCGGAACATCTCTAGAAAACACAGATTGAAAGAAATCCATGTTTAGCAATAGTTTGTAAAACATTGACTAAATTTGACACAATACATGTAAAGATATACTTGTAAAAAATGTCAACTGATATTCCTGTCAATTAAAAGTAAAGTTGTGGAAAAAAACACATTTTGTGGTTTGAAATATACAAGATGCACCTTGCTCACCCACATCTCACTTCTGTCTAGCCCAGGTAATTTCAATAACTAAGTTCAAAAACTAATAAATCTGCATGCAATGTCCAGAAAAAAATAGACTTTATGCAAAAACCTTGTGGAGTTCTGCATCCAGATCCAAAGTCCACTGCAGCCTAGACTCAATGTTTTTTTTATCTTTTGCAGAAGTCGTATGGATTCCGAACCACATCTGAACCGTTATGGGTGTAAATCAGGCTTTGGAGTTTCTTTGATTCGAGTTCTGTCTACCACCTGGAATGAAATATTTTATTCACGCTGTGAGTTTGTCGGTCAGACGTTATTTTGGCAGTAGGAAACAGAAAGGAACAGAAGCACAAAGGAAGTTTGCACAATATCATTTTCTTCAGGTGCAGATATATTTACATGTTCATTACATACATCCCTGCGGGATTCTCCAACCTCATCACAGGGCAGCAGTGGCGGCGCTGCATGTGCCTGCATACATACGAACACACAGGTTTGTGATGACCCTGACAACCTTGTTTCCTGCACTTCTTCTCACATACACACAAAAGACAGTCAGCAAAATGAATCACACACACACTGCAGATGTTTTGTGTTCAAAGTCGAGGACTCACTTTGAGGAATGCAGGCAAAGTACAGCAAATAATCCGAAAAAGAGCAGAGAGGGGATGCATTCAGTTTTTTTAAGCATATGACAATGTTTTACAGTGGAGCACTAATACAAAAATACAGACACTGATTGGGGGTAATGGCAGATACTGTACCAGATTAATTAGTGAGCTGAAAATAGGGCTTTTTAATTTGTGCAGTGCAGAAAATGTGAACACAATTGTAGGTAGAAATAGAATCCACTGACACTTTCTACCATGAAATATTATTTCATTCTTTCTAGAGCTAGAATGTAGGAAAGAGACTGGTGGTCAGCACAAAACATCCACTAGTGGACGCCACTCCCTAAAAAGTCCATTAGACAACTGCAGCTGATCCAGACGCTGCCGCTTACCTCCTCACTAGAACCAGGAAAGTAGAGCACATCACCCCAGTCCTTACACTGGCTCCCTGTAGCTCACAGAATTTACTTCAAAATACTTTTACTGGTTTATAAATCACTGAATGGCTGGGCCCCAAAGTATGTGGAAGACCTATTGTTGCTACATCAACTGCCCAGGCCACTCAAGTTTTCCAACTCTAGAAATCATCTCTAGAATTAGAACCAAACATGGAGAAGCAGTTTTCAGGTGTTCCTATTATCTGGTACAAACTTCCAGACCACTGCAAAGCTGCCAAAACACTGAGTTCCTTTAAATCAAAGTTAAAAACCATCTGTTTAGAGCTGTCTTTGAGTAAGTAAGAAATAACAACTGGATTGTAATGTATTTTAATGTTTTAAATGTTAAGTCTCAATTGTTGTGTTTTGTACGTTTATTTCATTTCAACACCTAATGATGTAAACCACCTTGAATTTCCTTTTTGTCGAAAGTGTGCTGTACAAATAAAGTTGCCTTGCTTTACCATTTCATACCCGGAAAAGCAACAGCAATCTTTAGTAAACAATAAGTCACGTTTGATAGCGAAGGGTACACTTTGGGTAAAAACTGATGTACAAAAAAAAAAAAGATAAAAAGTGTGAGATTCGTTCTTCTGTGGTGTTTGCATCATTTAGAAACAAAACAGACCCATGCAACTTCCTGACATGACATTAAAGAATGATCTTTGAGCAAGTAAAAGTTCAACGTTTAAATTAATTATGTTAGTTATTTTGGTGAGGATTGAGAAATCATGAAGGCAATTCACTGTGCTTTAAGTCCAAATGATACTTTTTTTTATTTAATGAGTAACCATTTTAAAGAAATTATTTTTAAATAAATGTATTTTATTAATTTTGGTTGTATTTTTTCAAATAACTGTTTACTGCTTACAAATACTTCATTTCCAGTGTTTCAGTCATTCACACGTTTTTTCCATAAAGTACCCAAAGCACTGCCAAAATTCAGTTTCAAAGGTTTTTTCACTCCTTTAGTAGTCCAGGGCCCAATGGTGTCTTTATTAATGTACTGCACAAAACAGGGCAACTCAAGATTTACTTTGTTTTATAATCCAAAATAAGAGTCGGAAATGTGTTTGGCTTCCAATATTAATCTTCACATTTGGGGTTCATAATAATGGCCTTTGACAAAGTAACATAATGGCAGCAGTGGGATGGCACTTTGAGAGACAGATTTAACACAGAGATGTTATCGTACTGGTTTATTGCTTTGAGATCTCGTACCACTAACTCTCATTATGCCCCTAATCCCAAACACTGCCAGCCAGAGAGAGAACTAAAACACTTTCCATAAAAAAAAAAAATGTTTGATTCTAAGCTCTTAATTTATTAACAAAGATCAACTTTTTTTCTGTAAGATTTGCCTTAACATGATTGACTGTATCCACATAAAACTTAAAAATATGACAGCCTAAAAGATGAAAAAGCCTAAATCAGAAGTAGTAAGCATGGATTAAGCTATTGCCTCAGCAAACTCCTGAACATAAAAAAAATCTTCAGCAGAAGCAAGACATGAATTTATCAAGGGTTTTGCAGCTCTATGAGCAGTCAAACATTCAATATAAAAACCTACAAAATATATCTACTACATAAAAGCTGCAGACGTTTGTCTTCCGAAACACAGCAGATAAAGAGACTCCACCGCCTACAAGTTTTTATCATTTAAATGTATCAAAACTGATCATATTTTTTTTTATGTTTTTTTTTTCATGCCAAAATCTTGTTTATTAATCACTAAATTCAAAACAATGCAGTTGAAAATAATTGACGTAAAAAAAAAGGCTTAACCCTGTTTCTTTTACAATGCTGGGCCCCATCAATATAATTTTATTAATTGAGCCGATCAAATAAACTGGCTAACATCTAACTTTATATTACATTTAATACATTTAATGTAAGTTCATATTATTATCTCTGGAGTTTAACTTTAATAAATAAATAAATAATCTGTCCCCATGTAAAAAGCTAATAATATAGCTAATGATATTTCCATTATTTTGACAAATCATTATTGATACTTAAACGGTCAAGCGATTTTGGTGTGAATGCAATCCATAGTCTTTAAAAAATAAAGGGATGAACCACAAACAAGGTTTTCTGCATGTGTATACCACTAGCCGGAGCCCATTGTCTCTCTCAGCACGTCAGCATAAACCCGTCACGGTGATCCGGCTGTATTTCCTGACATCTGGACCCAACAGGGATTTCACTGTTTTTTTCTCCCCCAACATCATCAGCTATCATATCAATCCGATTACAGACAAAAGCATTATCATTCCATCCAAATGGCACAAAATACCACTTTAATACTGTATTACACAAAAGGAGGTTACTCAATACATTTGCTCTATTACCTTATCTCTTAATAACAATCTGGCTAATTGGTATTCTGGATGAATAAATAGTAGAGACTGAATGTCATTGAAGTCTCCTGAGAGGGCAGTTCACAATTTCTATGATAAGACATTTTATTGTTTCCTTTCATGTTCAGTGTTTTAGAAAATTCAATGCAAACAAGGGTATACAGCTAAATATTTGTCCACATGTAGCAGGATATTTCACAAAAAGTAGATTTTTTTTTATGAATTGGGCTGTCATTCACATGAGAGCACAGTTTTAAAGCATCAAAATAATTATTAAAAAAACCCGACCAAACTGAAGGTTTTGAATTATCCATTGTAAGCATGCCTGTGGACATACATAACAGGGTTGTTAGGTTTTGCTACATAACTGCCCTTGTAAAAATGCTGTGCCATCACCTGGGTAACCTGTTTACATTCGGAAACATAATAGATGCCCTCAGACTTGTATTGGAATTGTTAATTGTCCGCACGCTTTCTGTTTGCTTGTTTTAACGAGCTCAATTACTGTTCTATATAGAAGATTTAAAAGTAGAAAGTGAATCTGATTGGGTATGATTTGCGGAATTACTGTTGCTTACAGGTTTGGCATGCCTATAAATGTGCTTAAAAGTGCACATATGTGTTAAGTGTGGATTACGTTTTTTTTTCCTAAAACCTTGATATTGAAGATATTTTGTTTTAAAACTCATCTACGTGTGTACATGACCTTAATCAGGTTGGGCAATAACATACTACTTTAAACTAACTTGTAGAGTTGAGGAAGTAGTTTCTAACATTTTAATAAAAAAATTTTTGCCGTTCTTTTTTTGTTTGTTGCCATCAACGTATTATAACGCACCAATAAGAGCATTCAATCAGGACCAAACCTTAAGTAAGGCAACGAATCAGCTCAGTCTGTCCCATATTATATATAACAATTCCATAATAATTATTTAAAGCAGTATGTAAAGTGATCAATAAGATTAATAATAATGTAGACACTCACTACTACACTCACTGCTGAAAGCATCCTCGTTTTGATTATTTTTAGTTGTATTGTGATTTTTTTAATGTTTTTTTTTTTTTTGTTGTTGTTTGTTTGTGGACTTGAACTTTTAATCAGTCTCAAAAGCATGTTTAAGATACTTTGTTTTTTTCAATAATACTTTCCTCTATTCATTTGTCTCTTCTTCCAGTTTCTTTCATTGTGTTGAAAATGAATTTGCACTCTGGTTCCAATCCAGGGAAGGACACTTGTACTACTGCTTTAAGATTTTAAGATTAAGGGTGTATAGCATTTTATTGTTGGGTAGAAAGCCTCAATAACTGATTAGGGCCATACTTGGACAAAGAGAGAGGGGTAGGCCAACTGAACACTATTATACTGCATCAGTCTCATATAATCAGGATTTAATCTGCATGCATAAAAAAAGACTCCTTACTTTCAGCATATACACACCATTGTTTTCCCTGTTACAAATGAAATAAAATATAATATTTAAATGTTTGGTTAACAAGTAAAAAATATTTATCTGTGTTAATACCAATATATATATATATATATATATATATATATATATATATATATATATTAGTATTAACACAGATAAATAATTGATTATTATTTATCATCTTACTTTTTTGTAGGTATTTAAATTTATTTTTAGCTTTAACATAAAAAATACTTTGATAAAGTTTTATCTGTTTAATTTCCAAAACCAGCAAGCCAGACAAAAGTAGCTGCACTAATAAAGACATAGATACCTAACAATTGTTTAGTATGCACCTCAGGTTGAACAGGGATTTACTGTTTTGTTCATCCAATATGCAACCATGCATCCCTGTATAAACCTAAAAGTCAAGGATTCCATATTTAGCTTTAAAAATATGGTCACAATAAGAATTTTCAACCTTGAACTAAGTATCCAATATGAATATCTCCCTTTAGTAATACAGACATATTCGCAGAAAAACAAAACAAAATACTTTTTCTACCAATCGACCTTCTGAGTGCTCAGAAGTCAGAATATATATGTATATATATAAACAGATTCTTTTTATGACCAAATAATTGTGAATCTGTAAAATTAATTCTTACGTACATAAGGCAATTCATGTGCAACTCTCAAAAAATATGCTGTTTAGTTTCTCTAGTACCGATTAATGCCACTAGGAGGAACCTCACACTGTCCAAAGGACTGAAATTAGAGGAGGAAATTAGAGGTGTGTCTGCTGATGATCTGAAAGGGCTGCACAACATTCAGAATGAGCATCGTGTGATTTACAGAGAAATATTCCTGCTACTTTGTGTCTTAATAGCGGCAGCACTCGAGAAAAGTGTTGTGCAGCAAACTGCCTGGTTGTTTTCCACTCTGCTTAATCCAGTTAAATGATTAATCATCAGTGTGTTGATTTTAAAGCTAAGAAAAAGCTAAGTACATTTCAAATGGTCTGTGTTTTAATAAGTTTACAAATTTTCAAGATTTTTGTTTGTAAATATATATTATAAATACAATCTTTACTAATTTGCTTATTTTAATGGCTCACTTTTAACAATTTACTATCCTCTTGCAACAGCCATCTGTATGCAATATGCATTAGGGACTTTTTTTGTAAACTTTTAATATGATCAGTTTAATATGCACACACATGCAAAAATAAAAATTTGCTTGACTGTCCCAAAAACAAATCGCACAGATTAATCATTTTTTTTAAATTACTTTGACAGAAAACCTCAGAATAATAAACTGTAGAACACTGATGTTCGGAAATGCAGAAGAATAGGTTAATTATTTGTAAAAAGTTTTAAACTATCCACTTTTCAAAATGCCTAATACAGTAAAAGAAAGGTATTCATATTTAATAACAAATAAAAAACTGTTTTTGTTATTCTTTCCCCTGCCATTTTGCTGTATCCAGAAGAGCTATGCAAGCAGTGATAGCCTCAAAGAAATACAGACGCATAAAAATCATCTTGGGTTTTCCTTAAATGTTATGATTATCTGTGGAATGTTATCCTCATTCAAAACAGAAATACTCTTTCTTACTACAGGAGCACAGTTAATAATACAATAAATAATCTATAAACTTTCAGATGATAAAATTTTACTCATATTATCTAATGTTTATA
The DNA here is from genome assembly GCA_028564705.1 of Apricaphanius iberus. Taxonomy (NCBI): domain Eukaryota; kingdom Metazoa; phylum Chordata; class Actinopteri; order Cyprinodontiformes; family Aphaniidae; genus Apricaphanius; species Apricaphanius iberus. Next base: position 845,748 of record JAPXFQ010002058.1, read on the forward strand.
GCACATGAAAATGTTGCAGTGTCCCTTTTGGGAAACTGATATAAGCCCAAAAAGAGAATTGTAAAATACACATAAACATGGTGATTATTTTAAATAATTCACCAGAAATTAGGAATCAGATAAAGGTGCGGAGCCGAGACTTACATTTCAAGGTTTGAATTCCTAAAAAAACTACAACAATTTTTTTTTCTTAGTCCTTAAGTATAAGAAGACTTAAATCGTTTATTTATTTATAAGAAAATCAATGTGTTAAAGTTTTATTTCAACCAGAGGAATTCAAAGTACATAAAGAAAAACTTGTTTTGAGACATGTTCTTGTCCGAGTATTTCTAAATGTGTGTAATTCAAAAATACAGTCTAAATATAGTCTAAATTTGTTTCCAGTCATTTCTAGATGTTTGTGTGAAGCTTTTAGAATAGTTCCAGCAATTCAAAGACCACAAAACATAAACTTAAGAAAGATGGAAACACAAAAGAGTGCCAATTTTTAGACGTAGCAATACTCCTTATTCTTTAGTTACGAAACATGTTGATAAAGGGCCATGAACCAATCCTATGATGGAACAAAAAAAAGCATTTTAGAGCAAACAACTGTACCAGTCAAATTTCAGACAGCACATACTGTATGTTGCGTGTTGCGGTTCCTTGTAAGGTTTATCTTAAAAATTTGCATTACAGTATAAACTGTATGGCAGTACTCTGTTTCAGAACCTCACTGGTGTCTTATGTACGAGAAAAACAACACAGAGGAAACCTGCTTAACGTTGTTGAGCTGAAGAACAAAAAAGAAGAAAGTGCCACAGCTTGGAGCCACTTGGTGTGGTCCGTGGCGATAACACCGACAACAGAGGAGCAGATACAAAGCCCTGGGAAATACGCTAAAGGTTAAATCGGGTCACAATCTGTAATGCAATGGGGATTATATTAAAAGAAGATGACTGAACAATATGCCACATTTACTGACACAAATTAAATGTAATAAAAAAGATAAATGTTTTTTTATGTAAGGAAAACAGCTAATTTTGTAACAGTTTTATCTTCTCCTGATTTCTGCATCTTATTAGTTTGTATACTACAGGAAGCTTATAAAACTTTATGTTTCTTCATTTGCCTTTTAGCTCAGCAACAGTAGAGAACCACACACTCGGTTCTTTTTAAATATATCATCATGCTATGACATGCTGATATGTTTTAGAAACAAAACAGACCAGGTAGAAGATCCAGTTCAAAGTATTGGTGAAAAAGCTTGTTGTTAATATGATAGTCAGAAATATTTTACTATATACAGTATGTGATGCTAAATTACATTTCGTGCGACAAACTTTATGAGGAACAAAACTGGTGAACGAAAACTTCAATATTTAGTTTTTACGTATTTAGCGCTTAAGACGGCAGACATTTACTGTGACAGAGTAAATTCACCACAATCTGGTGACAATGGGAAGAGACACAACTGTGTAAAGTCTTCTTCAGCAAAACTTATTAACGGTGTTGTGGTCTGGACTCTGTGGGGAGCAGTTTGTGTAGCAAATCCAAATTATCTTTCAGGATCATGACTTCGTGATATATGTCATCTAATGTGAAATGCTTGTTAAAAATATAAAAATATGTCAGAATTTACAAGCTAATGAAAGCTGTGATGAGCAATAACTATGTTATAGATTTGAGAAATAAATGTATCATCTATCACAACAGCCTGATATACTGAAAATGTTGAAAAATCTAACCTTTAAATTGAGTACACTTATTCTGCATCAAAAACAGATTTCTTTTTTAACTACGTTGCAACATTTTTTCCACTTACAATTAACTGAAGCTAAACATACATTTCCTAAAGTCATACTGTTTATGTTTCATCAGTGTACAGTAGGTTAGGATAATCCACGTTTGCAGACACGCACATTTGTTCTCCATTGACTCCATTTAAATTTAATGCTGTTGTGCTATGCAGGCTATGGAAAAATAAAATTCCTTCATAAAAGGAAAGCTATAAAAGTATGTACTCCTCCTTAATAAGATCTAAAAAATCTATTTTGGTAAATCGATGGAGAATCTAATTGTTAAATAACATCACATAACCTAAATCTTAGTGTAAAAGCATAAAAAGCGGTAGCAGATTCATTTTGTTTAGGCGATCGGCTTCTAAAGAAAAGGTGCGAAAGGTCAAACATTGGGGTTCCATTTAATGTCAAGTAAAGGATTAAAATGCACACACTGGCATGAATGGGGTCCTCTAATATAGCGCTGCACTGCGTTTATCACACTCTTCGAGGTGAATAATCCCTGGGTAAGGTGTAAAAGATTCACAAGCTCTCTCTTTCACTTACACACACGCGAACACACGCACACACAAGTCAACAAATTCTCAGTTTTAAGATCGTAATTGCTACAAACAGAGCTACAAATTGGAAGGAATATACTGGCTTTATCAAACAATTGAAATAATAACCAAACTGTAAGAACATCCAGGCACAGACATGTTAAAACTGTAAAGTCTTGGGGGGGCACGTTGTAGAAGACATGATTCCTCTATAATTCTATTGGAAATGTAGAAATTTTGGGGGTCTTTTAGTTTCCACAGGTCAATAAGAAATGTTAGGAAGCATTGTATAGCATGCAAAAAAAGAAATGGGAACAGTACATCTCTGTGGGCCATTTTCTGCTTTCTGCAGAGGCAGATTTCTGATTTTAGTCAATCAGAAATTCTCTTCTGAAAATTACCCGTACCAAGTTTTTTTTTATTTTATGTGGTTACATTTAAAATGTAGTGAAGTACTCCTAACCCTGCTCCACCCTACACACACAAACACACACACACACACACACACACACAAACACACACCTACAAACACATTCTTACACACGAAGCAGTGCCTGTTTAAAAAGAATTCTCATTCTTAATTTAATAAACAAATTATTAGTGTGATTACACAAAATCTTCATGCACATAAAACTAAACAGACAAAGTAACCATATCTTTCATATAGCTCACAATACTAATTGGAAGACTCAACAAATATCAACAAAACCGCTGTTTAAAATTGCATCTGTGTCCAACATGGAATTTAGGTTAAAAAAAAAGAAGAAAATCTTATTACCTGTTAGATTATTCCTACAATTATTCATTTAATATCTTGTTGGTTTTTTTCTTCCATTTGGAGAATTATACATCTGTATAAATGAGCTGGTCAGCCAATATGTCAGCAGCTTAAGAGGCAGCTAATACTTGGTAATAAAAATGGTCCAGTTGAAAATTGTCTAATTGCCTAAAAATAGGATAATTCCTACCTTGTTTAAGCAAATAGATCTACAGAAGTCCTTAGGCAGATGTGGACATTTACCATACTGTGTAAGACATCAAGGAGACACAGGTCTAAAAGACCCACTTCCCATACACACTGTTTCTAATAAGTTGTGTAAAGCAGAACATCAAGATCCTGTGGGCAACTCAGTCAACTGGGAAGTCACAATGATGACAACATTAGGGAAAGAACACACTAAGGAAAGTAAAAAATTAATCAGCTGAACTATTCTATGAATAGTTTAATATTTGCAGGTGTAGGCGGGAGAGGAATACATAACCGGAAGAGAGTAGTAATGTTATTGGGCTCTCTTTTAAGTGACTAAAACATCTTTATAGTTCAGTGCAAAGGACACTGGGATATCTATTGGCATAATCTGCAAACGGAATCCAATAAATAACGTTCAGACCTCATCTGACCTCTGGCCCTTTCTCACATATTTGATAATTCCACTTGCCATGCATCTGTACATTTGACCTTTTTTATTGTTTATCATTTAGGCAGCTTTTAAATGTATATTGAAAAAGAAAAACGCCCCCAAACAATAGAAAAACAAATCCAACAAAATTATATTTATATCCAGAAAAACGATTACAACTACAAAGGTATACATCTTAGAAGTAACATTTTATTCAAATCTTAAATAAAAAAAACAAGAAGCACAAACATTTTCTGTGCTGTTTAAGATTATATGAAAACCAATGTGATGCAAAAACATGAACATGAGCATCACCAAAACTGGATACTTTTCAAGTCCGATTCTACAAATGCTACAGCAGAAATAAAACTATGTGAAAAAAATAGCTTTGTACAGCATGAGCAAAGGAATCAAGACAGATACAAAGAAGAAAGAAATAAAAAGAGAAAAAGTTGAAACGGATCAAAACATTTTCTTTCCAAACCAAATAATCGCAGTTTTGGTATACAGGTTTTTCCATATAGAAAATATCTAACAAGGTCAACATTTTTTGTTTGTTTTCTTTTTAGTTGATATAAATTATATTGCTCGGAATTTCATTTTTTTTAAACTACAAACATAAATCATCTGAAATAAAACAGGATTACTTGGCTATTAGAATATACCTATAATTAAAAAGGAAACAAATCCTATAACAATAGATACTTTATCATTGAACTTTAAAATTATTGCTAAAGGTGTACCAAAACTGAATTAAATGCCTTACTTTTGCATTGTTTGAGAGTGTCTAATTTATTTCCAAAACTTCACAGTCAACCCATCAAGACATGAACAAAACTTGAAACACATACACAAATTCCAAAGACCACATTATCTAATTCTTAGTTCCTTAAAAGTGGGCCACAGAAGCCATTTCACAGTTTTTCATCATTCGTGTGAAGTAATGAGGTAAACAACTGAACTTCCTCACAAATTCATCACTCACACTCATGGGGCATCATCAAACACAATCACAGAAACGATTAGGACTTTGGATTATCTGCATCAAAGTAAAACAAACACCATGAAAAGCTACAAACTCCTCGAGGTGCCTTTACTGTAAAACACACCGCAGTGAGTAACTTTTGGTGTAAACGATCCCGTTTCAGAGAGGGCTGCATGAGGTAAAATAGAACCCCTTATAACTAAAACCCCCTCAGAAATGAGGAGTTGCTTGATAAAATGTCAGTTTGATATTTGGTGAAGGTAAAGCAGCAGATCAATTTGAAAATTCTCATTTTTCATTAGCAGTGTGGAAGGTACACACAACAATACCTTTGAAGGTAAGGTGCGAATAGAGCAACCAAAAAGGCAAGAGAGAGGGGGTATGTGACATGCCAGCAGACGCAAAGCTACTCAGGGTCTTTCATGCTGTTTTACATTTTCTATGGTTTGCCATTTTAACCTTCTACACCTACACACCTTACTCACACTCACAACACCTCCAATAATGTTCTTCTATCAAAGTAAATTAACAGAATTTGCATAGTTTTACTGATGTTTAAAATGACAATACCTACTCTGAATTTTTTTTTTTTTTTAATCCTGTTTATGTATACTTTTAGTGAGGAAGAGGGAGAGACTTCATCAATGGGCATGCAATTTCAATGTTTTCCATTCCACAGTTTTAAAAAGGATCCTTGGTTATAAAATCATTCAATTAAAATAAAGCACATAATTTCCAACACTTTGGGGCAAACTTCGGAGCAATCAAGAAAATTATATATACATATATATATATATATGTATATATATATATATATATATATATATATATATATATATATATATATATAGAACTTGTGGATAAGACTCCTCAATCTGCTCCTGTGAAACACGGTAGGAACTAAAAGGTCGTAATTATGTTGACCACATCAGAGGTCCTTTATTTTCTACGGTGCTGTCAGCATCTGTAAGCAAAGTATTTGAAGTATCTAAAGAATGCAGACCTGCGATCTTATATGGAAAACGTTACATGGGGGGAATTTTGTCACCTAAGGATATGTTCTTAATAGAAATAAATAAACCCAGATTACATCCTGTCAAGAGGTAGCCTACTTGTGTTCCAGTTTCTTTTTTATCTTCGTGAGCATGTGTAGTATCAGCGCGCTCCTACCTGTCAGTTGTTGCGAGAGTCCTTCGACCACAGCCGCTGCTTTTCCACTTTTAAACCTGAAAAAACTCTATCCACTTCAGCCTGCCGCCGATTCTTGAAGCAGTTCAACAAACTGATTAACAAAGAAAAACAAAAAGATAATCAAAATGAACATCGAGAAAATCTCCGCTCTGTGCCGCCTCGTCCGCTACTTTGACTGCACTTCTGGACATTCTACTCTCAGCTAGGGGGGGAAAAGACAGAAAAAATAAGAAAACAAAGCATGCTCCTTTCTTCCATCACTGTTTATAACTGGAGGTTTGTTTTACTATGCGACGTCCAAGGCAGCGAGGCGCGCGCAGGTATGAAGACGCACGTGAAGATGAACAAAGTGCCGCTTAGAAGGACAGACAAGCCGGTCGGTTCATCTGTCCAAGTTGCGAAAAAAAAAATAACATACAGTAGAAAGCTCTTCTATATTGTTTCTTCTCAGGACCAAGAAGGCGAAACTTGCTTTTTTAAATGTCCTCTGCCCTATCCTCTTCCCCCAAGTAAACCGGCCGTGCAGCGCCAACCGCACTTAGGCTTTCGCAGCACAAAGAGCAAAGACTCGGAAGGGGAGAGTTAGAGCGCAAGCTGTGCTCGAAGTGAGAAACTACAGTGGCGCTCTCGCACAACTGGGAGCCGGCGCGAGCTCTCCTCCTCCCGGTAAAGGATGATGATGATGCGCCGCGCGACTTGGTAACGGTATGCTGGAGAAGGGTCTGTCTGCGGCCTGCAAGACAGAGGCGTGTCGTGAAGAAGGCGTGTCGTGAAGTGACGTCACTTCACGACACGCCTTCTTCACAATTACTTTAAAACCTCACGCGAGATTAGGCTGTTCATAACCGGAAGAAAAAATGGCCGACCGTAGGCAAACGGTAAGTGACAACGGGTTTTTATTTCTATTTTTAATCAGTTAAATACGAAGCGTTGAGCTGTCATAGCCATGGAATACATGCTGGAGCTGAATCTCGTTATAATGAGAAACTTGCTTGTTATAACAAGAACGCTTCTCGTTTTAATGGTTTATGCTTGCTGCGTCCGCGAGGTCCTTTTTTTTTTATGTTTGCCGCGTCCGCGAGGTCCTTTTTTTTTTTTTTTTAACTTTATTTATGTGTATGCAGAATGGTACAGATAGTATGTCCCGACAAAAAATATACTTCATCATGAATGGTGTGGATTTGGACAAGGAACAAGTAACATAATAAAACAAAAATAATAATAAAAATAAAAAAATGCAGAGACAAAGTGCCAACAAATACACATCAGAACAAATATACCAGGGGGTGAACACAGCTACAGTTCAAAGAAAAAAATTGCAGGTTAAAAATGATAAAAAAAATGATAAAAAAAATATAATCCTTGACTCGACTGGAAAAGCCATTCTCAGTATGTAATCTTTTGTTTTGTTTATATTCTAAATTTGGGGGATTATTTTTATTTTTTTAAAATGAAGGTTCTTTTGTCTCAGCAGCCACTGATTCCTCTGCTGCGACCACTGCGGCACCAAGAAATTCCAAGTCACAAGGAGCACAGGAATACCTAGGTATGGCCTTGATTCCTTTTCCTTTCTTAAGCCTCACAATTTGGATACTATTTTGTCCCTCTTTTAGCAAAGGGTGTGGAAAGACCTGGCTGTGGATGGTATTGTGAAGCTGCAACACAGACATCCAACCTCAGACCATGTCGGTCCTCCTGGACAATAGGAGACCACCCAGTGCAACAACAACTGGTATGTTAGTCACAGCAACTGTTTGGTCGTCTCACACATGTAAAATGTGCATACATTTTACAAAAGCAAGAGAAATAAAGCAATTCATCTTTTTTTGTATGTCATAGCTGGGATACATTTTAGATGATAAACTTCCAGAAAATGAAATAATCATCAAAGATGGCAACACTTGCCTGACAAGGGAGAATTTCCAGACTTTGGGGCTTCGAAAGGATATGGATTCTGAGGTACCCAAGTTCAAGTTTTCAGAATTCTAGGGTAATGATAAGGAAGAAATTCAGAAAATATTGGTGTCATTTTAATGTGCCCACTCTTAAGTGGAAGACGAAGCTGTAGGTTGCATGCGGTTATTTCTGGAATTAGAAGCCTTGATTTTTTTTAACTTTAATACTTACAGTTCATATGTTATATTACATATATTTTATTCACAGATGGGAAATGCTTGTCTGCGCCTCGTACAAGAAATCCTTCAGATACAGGTACAGTTTTCAAATGGACAAACAATAGTGCCAATTATCGACCCTCATTGTTTTAGATAGTCATGTCAATAGTATGTCATTGGGTCTAGGAGCTTATTCACTTTGTCTATCCTGTCTTTGGATCACATAGTTCTTGTGTTTGGAATGTTTTATTTTTTTAGGGAAAATCCATTCATGTTGTTGACCTGTATACACCCCCAACATGGCTGCCACCTTCTAATTGCAACCCTGCTGAATGCTTGCCTGTAAGTATATTTTGTCACATGTATCAAGACAACAGAAAAAATTGACATGTAATTGTACTTTTTGTTTAGGTAAACTCACAAGACATGGATGCTATTGTCATTCCTCTTTGGGTCCCTGGGCATTTCATGTTGTGTGTAAGTTCAAGAACTGTCATCCGCAGGTTAATTCATGGCTGTCTGGTCTTTGCTTTATGGCATATTAGTGTTTTCTTACACTGGGATTGAAGTATTATTACTGAAACGTCACTTGGTTATGGAATTTATACACCATGATTTGCTGTTACTTTTTCCTCTTCATGTCTTGGCATTCACCTAACCCTCTATATGGTCTTAAATTGATATACCCACCAAAGTTGGGGTCAATATGTTGCATGTTGTCCTATATTTAACCCCCCATTAATCTCTATCTTTTCCAGGTTATGAAGCCAGTGCAGAAAGAAATTCTGTTAATTGACTCTCAGTATCACATGAGAAAGCAGGGCTTTGGGCATGCCGGTTATCATACTTGTTTAAGGCAAAATATATGTAGTGTACTTTTACTTGGTCAAAGACGTTCCCTTGACTAAGGTTTGTGATTTTACAACTGAGAGTTATTTACATTATTTTACTTTAATTACTCAAATATAGGAAATACGTAAACTCCAAATTATCCTCTGCTGCTGTACTTTCAGTTGTAAAATCTCAGGAAAACTTTTTTGCATGTTACCATGTTCTGCATGTTTTTTAAGGCAGTCACGTTCTCCTGACTTGCCAAGTTTCACTTGATTTGATGTTGATGGTCACGTTCACTTGACTTCTTTACAATTGTTGACTGCACAAACCATCAGTGTCATACTGTTTTTTTTTTTGGTTTTTTTTTAACAGTGATCTTGCAAAGCAGCTGGTTCCAGGTCCCTGGGTTGAAAAAACAGGGAAAGACATAGAGGTAAATGTCTATAAGATCAGAATATTGATTGGACAAAATATTGCTTTCATGGGAGTCAACTATCACAGGGTCATTCTATTTCTGTGTCACCAGTAAGCGGATGGCCTGCAATGGCTACAGTATATGTAATTGCTGAGTGATAGCGAGGTGCTTAAATGCAGAAAATTTGTGCTCCTACACTAATGTCTAAACTTTGTTTTTATTAGTATACACAACCTGGCCCGTTCAACCAAAGCAATAGCATCTGTTTTATTAATAAATTGTATTTTATATAATGTGACATTTGTGTTACTCACATGGTTCAGGGACTTCCTCAACAGACAGAAGCCAATGACTGTGGCCTTTTTATGATAATGGTAAGATTAGAATAACATAAGCTTAAAATTTGCTGAACATATAATTGGTACAGTAACAAGTACAATGTTTTGTTTCAGTACGCGTGGTACCTAATCCTTGGTGCACCGTTCGACTTCACTGTCGTAAGTTGAACAGATCATTTCCTCATTGACTAAGATATGTGAAATGGTCAATGCCACTTTCTGCATACACTGTATGAAAAAGAGGTGAATGGGTCAGTGGTTCCTTGATGCAAGGTGCCTAAATCAGGTAGAAAGGCACGGCATGTAAATGTGACCATTTACCATTTATGACCATTTAATTCCCGTTTAACCTCCAGTTTGGATTGTTACGGTCATGTTGCAACATTGATTTATACATGTGCATGAAGTTAATCATTGTGGGTTGTGCGGATGTGCTCATCCTTTTAAGGATGACATGCCAATACTGCGGAGATGGTGGTGTGTAGTGCTGATGGAAAACCTACACCTGGAAGGGTATGATTGATTTACCCTTTGTTTGTTCTGTTTTGATTTATCATGGAAATATATCTGTTGTTTACATTCATGAGACCCATGTTTGTTCATTAACATGCATTGTCCTGACCAAATAAACCATTCAATGAAATAAAAAGTTGTTATTTTTTATATTTATAATTGTATAATTTTTTGTTCAGGCATGGAAGACTGTTTGCCCATTTCACAAAAGAGGGACAAGAGAAGGTCAGTGGGTGTCTTTCACCCATCTTCAGACTGAAGAGGAAAAGACAGCCTAATCAAGAGACTAATGTAAAAATATGTGACATCACAATCATTACTGAGTGATATTCATAGTGGCCGTGAACTAATACACTAGCAACTTGCTCCCTTTGTCAGCAGGCAAAGGCAAAAGAAAGGAAGATTGTCCTGCAAACAGAGTTGGTAAGTGACTGACATCATAAGACATTACATGAAGTGCATACGTTATGAATTTAATGTTATTGATGGTATTTTTTATAGAATACAGAATGTGACAACAATTCTGAGTTGCTTGAGGTTAGTGAGAAGCCACTCAAGAATTGACACTTTTTTTTTAGAATTATTTGTGAGAAATGTATTTTAAAATTTCAGAAAGCGGTAGAGGAAGCACAGCGGGCGCGGCAACATCGGTGTGCTGTCTTGATTGATTGCATGAAGGGGAGTGCCACAATAAAAGAACACCTTGAGGTAAACATATCGGCATGAAGATACACTCAGTAGTTACATTTCAAAGTGAAAGTCTTTCACAATATAAAAGGAAATTGTAGTCATACTATCAATATGGACCATCATCATCCTCTTATGTAACTACTTGTTTTCAGGCTATCATAACTGGAGACCTTTTCTCAACATGGGAATCCAGGAAGGAGAGGCCAACACTCTACTTTGAGAATGAGCAACTTGATGAGGTTGTCTCATTTTTGTTTGCGACCATCAGGGAGACCCCAAGAGCAAGACACCAAGATGACTGGGTCGACGTCGTCATGCATGTGCTCTTACCAGAAGTATTGCATTCATTTTTATATATTTTTTTACATTACATTGGTAGACCCGAGCACCACCAGGCTGGCAAAGGGACTATTGGAATCAAACTGCGCACAAAACAAACACAAATCAAAATCCTCAAACATACTTACTCATCTCATTGTGCATGTTGCCTACACATACGTACACATGTACTGGAAAAACGACCGCATAGCAACATTGTCAATGTACAGAGACCATAAAAGTCATTGGGTGAAGCCCATGTGCACGTGACTGACAATATATCAAACATGACACAACATAATTTAAGGCTAAATTCTGTGAATTTTTGTTGTTGAATTTAACAAATGTCAATCTTATCTAGGTGACAGTTCACACCCTGGCTGAGACATTTCACCTGTCATTACAAGAAGCCCTTGTCAGATTCAGAAGGGGGCCAAAGTATGAACCATGGTAAGATTATTGTGTTAAGAATTGATGATGGACATATTTCAATGTGCACTGCAATATCTAATCTGTGTTTGTTCTTTTTGGACAGTGAAATGAAAATGATTGAGGAGGAAATGGTGAGACACTTACCGGAGGAGGCAGCAGTGAAGCTAGAGGCTTACAAAGAAAAAATTAGAAAAGCGCTCTCCTCTGAAGCCTTTCTCTCCAGGCTGTAATGGCCGCAAAGCCAGCATTTATTATTTTTTTAAATAAAATGTTTTGTATTTGTTTCTATTTTTTCCAGTTATTTTGTGTAGAACATATTCAATGTCTAGATTTCACAGAGCCATTCACATAACATGAATTCATGAAAGAGCATTTACATAAAATCCCAGATAACAATTTAATGTCATAAGATCTCCCCCTTCACTCCATACATATTTGAGAGACACAAAACACAATAGTAATGAATGTCTGCTTGTCACAAGATGCCAAAGGAGGGAGATATGCACAAAGTTAATAAATAAATGAATAACTCCACATAGTTGCTCACTAATTGATAATATATTTACAAATGTTATCAGATAAGTTATCACTTACCTGTTTTTGTTCTGTATATCCTAAAAAATAGGAAAACTAAAACTGAAAAATGTGCTGTAGAAATATGGACAAATTTAGATGAAAGCATAAAAATATGTAAAAACCTGGTACATTTTAAAAAGGTTTACAAATAATTATGTGTGGTTTATTAAATACGAACAATTATTGTGAGTTGCAGTATATCCTTTTGTTTATTTTATTGTTCCTTATTTGTGGATACCTTACCTTATGTTCCCTTGTTTATGATTTGTTATTGTGCATTACGTTTATTGCTTTGATTGTTAATGTAAATATTAATGTTTTCATATACATATATAATATTCATATTTTTTTTTTCCACTTAATTAATTATAACAAGGACATACCCCGTAAAAATCATTACTGGGCAAAGAATGTGCAGCAAACCGATGAATCCAACTATCAATTGTATTAGTGGTTACTTGGGCTCATACCCCTTTAAGAAAAGCGCAGTAGGCGTGTCGTGAAGTGACGTCACTTCAAGACACGCCCACTCCGTGAAGTGAAGTAGGCGTGCCGTGAAGTGACGTCACTTCACGGCACGCCTCACTTCCACGACACGCCTCCGTCTTGCAGGCCGCAGACAGATACACTTGGTATGCTGGGGAATCCCTGCTGTGGCCAATCCCGACGTCTTAAGCGATGCGCGAGCTGACGAGCCTACGAAGATGGAGATGGTTGTTGGGTGGCTTTGGGGATCAGCTATGAACTGTGAGGTCTGACTGCTACAGGTGACGGCGTAGATAGCAGAAACAGAAGTCAACACTCCTTCAACAGATTATATATATATATATATATATATATATATATATATATATATATATATATATAAAGATATATATATATATATGAATGATGTAGGTGTGGATTAATCACGATTAATTAACATTCCTAAATTTGACTAAAACAACACTACAATTTTCGCTGTAAAAGGATAAATCCGGTTGCCGCTGCTCTTTTGTTTAATGAAATCAAAGAGAGATCAATGGAATTTTTGGTTTGACCTCCGCAATCACATTCACATGTGACCCTTTTACCCTACTTCATCTTTTAGCCAGTTGCTAAGGCAAACTAACTGCTTAAAATTTTATGTAAAGCTGACTTTGATCATCCTTTTTATGGGGCTATCCCACAACAAGAGCATGCTTAGTCAAAGGCTTCCACAGTTTTGCTACAACACAGACTGTTACTGTAGTGGAGGAACCAATCTGTCTATCGAGATACTGATTTAGGGTGAGATCACTCTGTTACCCCTAGGAGAACCTGCCAGAGCTCGACTTATGGCTGAGTATGAGAAGATATGGCGGAAACAAGGCTGTGATATTTATTTTGTTCTTTATTATTTCCACAAGTTTTACAAGTGTTACAAGTTTGGATGGTATGTTTAGATAGGGATGTATGTGTGGTCTATAAGAAAATATATGACTAAGGTGGAGTTAACCAAAATATATGAATAAACTTAACATTTGGATTAATACTGATTTGCTGAGGGTTTATTATATATTATTATATATAATAAAACATTTGTCAATTAAACATTATATAATATATATGTTTTTATTTTTCTTAGTTTCAAGGTTATTTATTTGTATGCTTTAGAACATTACATACAGGCTGGCCATTGTTACTTTTTGTGGGTGTTCATCAGTGGATAATACTCAGTCCTAACAACTGTTTGCAGCATAAAATGTAAAAGAGAGTCCATTAACAGTGTTTATTCTTCAAAAACAAGATAAAAAGATCAAAGAGAACTTATATCTTTTGGACTGACTTTGGATCAGAACTTAATATAATCATGGAGCAAGTCTTTATAATAACCAAGACAATTTGAAATACTTGTAAAATACAGTTCTTCCTCAAAAATGAATGGCATTTTTTGTCACATAAGTGTTTGTGAACTCCAAAGGTCCTCTAAAGAGTCAGCAATTGTTAGATTTATCTTGTAATTCAATGAGCTTTAAGCGAGACATGAGAAGTGTCAGAGTCACTTCATTTATCAAAAAGACCAAGATATTTTGAGCTTGTAGGTAGCTTCTGAAATCTTTATGTTGTTATGTTATTGAGGTTAAGTTGTAATGTTGATTTTTCCTTTTTTATTTGTGGTCGTATAAGAAGAACGCAGAAGCTCTAAAAGTGAGAAAAGTTAACCAGCTAAAACTTAAAAAAAACTACATTTAGCCAAATTTGGGAAGGCCAGCTCTGTCCCAGGATGCCCCCATAACCAAGTGCAGATGGTGCAAGTTGGAACCACACTGGCTAAAACAACCACTTAACAAGAACTAAAACAAAACTATTGCACCCTAAGTGCACAACAGAGCATTATTGTTGGTTCTTCTCCCTTGCAGCTTTTAAGATATTTGAACATTTCTGGTCCCAAAAGGTTAAATAAACTTTTACATTCCTGCCGTTATTAGCAATGTTTTACTGATTCCAAACATCCATGTTGCTTGCATAGTTTTTTTCACTCCCTATGAATACTATATTTTTGTTGTTTAACCAAATATATGTGCACATCCTGTACTTGTTTTCTTTAAATTACCTTACTCAGTTACACATTTCTTTTATTCTGAGTATGTTATTTTAGTGTACATACAGTAATGTTTTAAATGTGTCCCTCCTCTAAGTTACTCTTATTTCATAAGGACCTGGACATACAACTTAGTGCCAGGTACAAGAAATCTGCCACATTGTCTTTGAAACAGACAATGTGGGAGAGTAATCACTGAGACAAAAGGCAGAAAGACGATGAAGAGATAAACCTGGAACCGAGAGACTGATAATAATGTTTTTACATTTTTTTTTCTTAAATGTTGGCTACGAGCAAGCCAGAGGACAGAACTTGCAAAGCTTGTGAGATCACTCAAAAACAAAATTCATTTCTGGTTTTAATCATTCAGTGATCGACAATCAAACAGAAATGTCATGTATATAAGCATAATATCATCAATGAACAATGACTTCACTAAGTTTATGACATTTGTGTATAGATAATATAGAAATTAAAGACAGGCAAATAAACATGTTTTCATTCTACTAATGTCACTGTATTTTTTAACTTTTCATTAAATAATTCCAAAAAACGTTTTCCATGCATTTGTGAATGTGTGTCTTTCACATTTGATGGTCACACAGTTTGTTATTCTACATAGAAATGGCAGACGATTGTGATACAAATCAGTTTGGTCTGCTATCAATTTGAGCTAGATGTCTCTTTAAATAAATAGAGATGCGAAAGGGTTCACACGATTTTAGTGATTTTACATAAAGCATCTACTAAAGATATTGAAAAATCATGCATTTCTGACTATATGGTCCCAGACCAACAGAGTGGTGAGTGGGAACAATAGATGGAGCTCAGATGATTTTTGTTGATTGTAGACAGTAAACCCAGTCAGACAGTTAGCTCCCTAGTGGCAGGAAGCCAAATGTGGAAGAGGTTAATCCTGAATTTCTAAAAGCTCTGGAGATGTCTTGCACTGAGGAGGATGCTGAGAGGGTCATAAGAGTTTGATTCCCATGTCTACATGTTTTTATTCCATCATATAAAGGACTATCTAATAATATAGTACTGAAGATGATGATGCCTGTTTTAAGTACCTTTTTATTGATGACATGATTTTGTAGACATCTTTATGCCGTGGTCCACAGCAGGCAACGGTGCGGTTCACAGCAGAGTGTGAAGTAGGCAGGTTGCGAATTAGTTACTCTAAGTCTGATACAACAGGAAAAAAAACTGTACTGCTCCTTCGGGGTTTGGGGTTTAGTATTTGCCTGAAGTAAAAAAGTGAGAGTATCTTAGTGCTTCTCAGGTGTGATGAAGAATGAGTTCAGCCAAAAGGCAAAGCTTTCAATTTACCCGTGTATCTACACTCAGACCCTCACCTATGGTTAAGAATTGGAGAGCATCACTGCTGGGAGCGCTATCTGGGTTTTCCTCCTGGACCTGTTACACCTGCAACTGGATTTCTCTCTCTCTCTCTCTCTCTCTCTGTATATATATATAGAGAGAGAGAGAGGATACATGGAGGGCTCGGATACCCTTATACATGCACACACGTTTGCCCATGCCAACACTGAGGCACCCACTGACACGCCACAGACAGTCTTGCTGACACAATGACACTCTTCATCTAGGGACATTCTCTAAGGAAAATCATGCAAATTTATTCATCCTTTGGGTCAAAAGAAAGAAAACTTAGAGCAAAGAAAGAAAAAAAAATCTGGGGGAAAAAAGTCAGGGCAGGCGATTGAGAAAGTGTGAATGAAAAACTGAAAACAGAATAAAAAACAGCGACAAAAAACAAACAAACCGAAGGACAGGCAGAGGAGAAGGCTATTGTCAGGACTTTTGGCCAGAGAGGAGCTGTCTGTGTATGAATACTCAAGAGACACTTTGAGACACACACACACACACACACACACGCATGCACACAAAATGCACTCATGACATAGCTTGTGGTCAGATGGTGTGCTCTGTAGCATAGAGCACAAGGACAGGTGTGTATTCAAGCAAAACCCCTCTATGGGATTCTCTGTGTGTGTTTACTGTATGTGTGTGTGGGTGCGTGTAGAAGTGTGTCTGTGTGAGTGTGTGTGTCTGAGAGAGAGAGAGAGAGAGAGAGAGAGAGAGAGTAAAGACTTAAAATTAAGACAAAGGATTAAGTACTTTAATTAACAATGCTTGCTATAAAGACAGACTTGTTTTTCAAAAGTGTAATTTGTTAGTGTCAATTATCTACTTTATAGAACCAGAAGTTTTCGTCTCTCAAAGTCTATCAAAAGAATTGGAAATCAAATCAATGTGCACACACAAAAATGCACTCATTGTATTCCTCTGCTACATATTTGCTCTTTTCATCACTGCGGATGCATCCAATTTTGTTTAAAAAATATTATTATTATTATTATTATTATTATTATTATTATTATTATTATTATTATTGTAGTTCAGCTGCAAAATCCTAGATTGAAAAGCTACTTTTTTCAGTATGAAAAACCATCCCATGTTAATAAATAATTGCTTTAATCGAATTTTAACTCTGCAGCTGTTTGTTACTTTACTGTTAATACTTTGTAACACCCTTTTGCCAATAGGATTACACATATTCTTCTGCTATGACATTTCATAAAGTTGAAGCTTTCGAGAGAGAGATCTTTTATTCTTTTGCATTGCACATCCTCTCTAGTACATCCAGAATCCTAGGTCCCCTCTGATGTTCTCTGTTTTCAGCTAAAGCCTGGAGGATTTTCGAACCGTGATGACCGAAAGGCTGGTTTTGTGTCTGATAAACTATTTCTTTGTTGGACTGGCTAGATGGTTAAGAAAATCATATGACATTACTTAAGATCATATAACAATATATTAGATAATCTATCAGAGGGGGTAATTTGTTTATCAACACGGATGTGCGCGCAACCAGGGAGCAGAAAGAGAAGCTGGCCTTTACATAGCTCTGATTCCCATTGTTATTGTTTGTGGTTATTTTCCAATTGCAGTGTTAGTTATCTATGTTAGCTTGTTAAATAGCCAAGGCTAAGGGCTGTCTTAACCATATTCTTTTCCATTGACCTCTTTTTTCAAACAGCGACAAAAAAGATCAAAAGGACATCGGACATGTTACAATTCCCCCGCTTGGCCAATTGGTGCAGACAGACAAACATTTTTAACAGATTTTATGAAACACATTAATTAAAATGCCTTATTTAGTGGCAACACTTTCTTTCCCCTAACAACTCCAATCATGTGGATAAACGCTGATTGGTAATGGATCTAAATATCCCCCGAGGACTTAAAGTCACACCAAAATTGTCTGGGTAAGTATATCAATTGGATAAAGTCAAATGAGATCCAGGTTACAAAAAAAACGGGTAATCAACTGTCCTTTTCCCCCCGGACATGTCCACTTTTCAAGTGCTATCTGGGGTGATTTCATAAATTGAAATAAAAAGTGTGGGTTTTCATCGTTTTTCAAGGGATCAATAAGTAAACATACATTGATTGTGGCATTGCATAAAAAACGACAGCCTTTTTCTCTTCTCATGTCCTCCTCGGGCTGCTACCTACTTAATGGTTCTGATTCGGTCATAGAACAGACAGCCAGCTGTGCTGCACCGTAGCCCAGTGTTGCAGTTGTTTGCAAGATGTCAAACCACAAGTGTAGCTTTATGGACAAACATAGCTGATAAAGTTTTCTGTGTTTGACAAAAGTGGCAAAGCTCTAGTAGGTTCACATGGCCAAAAAAACTCTAATAATGCTGTGCAAAACGAAAGTATATCTAGAAACTGACTGAGAAGGATGAAGATGAAAACTAAGTCTGGAGTATGGCTTTGTTTTGTCTTTTTAAGACTGATTATCAATTAATTCACAGGAATTTGAAAATACTTTTTGTATTTGTAAAATCCTATCTGAAATTTGGTATTTAACCACATAGTTAAAAGTTTATTTTAACTACATAGAGAACGCACGCTTTAAAAATGTCAAATTCCAAGTATAGGTGGAAGCGACGTGTCCTGTTTTTTGGAAATCAAAATTTTGGTATCTAAATAATATTAGTCTCTTTAATTGTGTATAAAACGTAAATACATATAGGAAGGATGTCACCAAACCCCCCCCCCCCCCCAAAAAAAAACCCCAAAAAAAACAAGAAACCCCCCACAATTTTATGCAGAAATGTGTAATGTCCCACTGGTGGAAAATAAGAACACTAAAGGGACAATTTTCCTTCAAACTCTTCATACAGTTCTAACAAACAAAGTTCAGCATCCCTGTTACGAAATGGGTGTTAACAAATAATTAGCTGTCCATTAGTTTTGGAAGTGCCTGGAAAACAGGATTTAAAATGGCATGACAAAAATAGCATACATGCAGCATCATAAATATAGCCCAGATAACATTTACTAATGAAACTATTCTTTATGGAACTTCAAACGGATGTTGTTCCGTCTGTGATTGTTTTCTTTCATGTTTTTACATATGGCACTGTGTTTGTCAAACGATTTGTAGTTTTTGTACTGGCTGCAGCGTCATATAGAGAGATGCTGGGTTAGGCTTGTTTTCTTTTTTAATCTGGTAATGTAATTGGCTGTTCTGCAGCTCTTGCACAAATTGGTGCACAGAGAGGGTCTCAGTTTATTAGGAGGGAATGAGTAGACTCAATAGTACACAATTTTCAATTAAAAAATGTTTTCAACTTTAGATATCTGATAAAATATGAAGTATTTCAGGTAAATGGGTGCAAGTTTCAAGTCATTGGTGTAAAAGTCCAAGTCCACTCAAGTCAAGTCTAAAGTCATAAAATTCATGACTCGAGTTTGACTTGGACTCGAGTCCCACTTCTGGTTTATAATTAATACATCTATATTTTATTAATCTACTCGATGTGTGATGGACAACGTAATTCTTTATTCAGTTTGTTCAATTGAATATTAATTAAAATTAATAAAAATAAATACAGAATATGTCATCATTATACATTTTACAGGTAAAAATAGATTATGATTTGAGATATATTGGTATTAGGGATATGGTAACTTTTTTACTAATTTACCCATCTTAATTTGATTTGCCTTAAAATGGGTGTGTGTCGATGGAATTCTAAAGGACCTGCATGTTCTGTTGTCTTTATCAAATTGATTGGTGCAACCAACAGCATAAGAGGTGATCCTATCTCTTTCTGCAAGAAATGAAGAGCAGAGCAGGGAGTAACATGAACAGATAAACCCTCTATAACAATCCCAGGGTTTTTGAAAAAGAAACAAATCCATACCATCACAGATCCTCCACCATACTTAACAGTGGACATACATTTTTTTTTTCCACAGCTACGGCCTTAATTTAATAAAAAAAAAAAAAAACAACAACCGTTGCCTTTTCCTGAAATGCCTTCTGAACAAATGGTGGGAATGTAGAATGCATGCAATGGTTGCTATGGAGACTCTGTGTCCAAAAGCCCACACTTTCCTGCAGTTCTCTAACAGTGAGCTTTGGACATATTTTTTTTAAATTATTTTTTCCACTCCCCTTACCATCATGCTCACTGTGCGTGGTGGCAAGATAAATTTGGTCTTCCAACTACCCTAGTGAAAAAGCGACTAAAAGAATGGACCTCTGTGTCATATCATGTTTATACCCCAGAGAAAAAGAAAGTCGCTGATTAATTTTAAGAAAAGTTCCTGGAAACTCTGTTTAACTTTAAAAATTGTGAAATAAAAAAGTGACAGCTACTTTAATTGTATCAGAGTCACTTTGGGTGCCAAGAATGTGACACTTCTGATTTTGTTAAAAAACAATTTTTATAGTGAGATTTTTTGTCCACACTGAATAAAAGTTTTTTCAAAGGATTTCTACACATCTTTACCAGCAGTACCAATAAACATAGAAAGAACTACATTATACCGTTGTGATTAGTTGAAGATAAATATTTGTTATCTTTTTTATTAAAGATAAAAATGTTTTTATTTTTATTAAAATTCCTTTTAATGAGGTATCCCACATTAGATGAAGGATTCACAGCAGTAAACCCTGCTGTTACCTCAGTTGTATCACATGTAAGTACAGCCCTTACACAATTGATATAAAAATTCACTCTTGTGTCCAATAAACTCTGTGAACGGCATAAAAAATGGAAGACTTATTTATTTGATTTGTTAATAACTAAACTGAGTGCTCTGTTTGCCAAAGCACACTTTTATGTTGGAATAAAAAGATATGCCTTGGGTCATGTCCTATGTATAATCATGTTCAATCTACTGTAGCTGGACCTGGACCCATCATTAGTATACATATGCATCCTTGGTGAATATTCTTAGTAGTCTTGGCAAATGATGCAGTTCATTGCTTGTCTCAGTTATATAGTAGTTGGCCCTAAAAATTCAATTTGGCCGTTCCAGTCAGCCCTGGTTCTCTTCAATATTATGTTGTTTTTTTTGGTTTTTTTTGTAAGTGTCCTGTCTGAGTGTGGCACTGTTGTCTGAGTACCAAGTAAAAATCCAACAGATTTATTTTAGTGGAGCAATAGGAATTTTGCCATAGAACTCCACTTGAAGAACTACACAACCACAACACCATCGACCGATCCCTGGTCGGGTTCCTGTTGGGGGGCAAGTTGCCCCTTAGCCCCGGGTGTCCGGGCCCGCCCTGGCATAGCCTATCACTGTTAGAACCAATGGGCTCGTCGCTGCGGCCCTCCAGGCCCTTACACTGTAGTTGCTGGATGTTCCCCTGGGGCTTGCCTCTGCTCCTTTCTTGGGGGGCGCTGTGAGTCCTGCGTTAGTTCGCCTTGGGCTCCTAGGCTGTGGGATCTCTGGAAGTCTGTGGCTCCGATCTTGTTCATGTCTGCGTCGATTCCTGGGAGACTGATTGATGGCTTCTCACACCAGCTATCGAACACTCATATGGAGAAAGCTTAAATGCACCAGCATGCTCAAGCACACACAGTGTTGGGGACTCCGTTGTTTACAGATATATTCTCGGGCTGAGGTTGATCGATTTTGAATAATTGGTACCATGAACTTTTCACTGACGTCGTTTATATATATTTATTTTGCCATATTTGTGGGTTGTGGTGGTTTTATTGGATTTAAATTGCAGAACTGTCTAGGAACCTATTGATGTTCTCAACAAAAGGCTCTGTAGATAATATCCTTTACCACAGACCATCCTATATTCATGTGCAAGCAATGCAAATATTACTTGGTTGCAAGGGTACAGCAACCAAGTAGCAAACAAGTAGAAAAAAATGTGACATTTCGATTAATAAAGGGAGAACTATGTGCTAAATGATATGCTAATTTCCAGCAGGAAGAATTTAAGGTAGAAACACTTGTCTGTTTGCTGAAAGAGAGCATATACTCAAAGAGTAGACAATGTCAAGCCTAAAGGCTCAGGTGCCTTAAAGGAATGTTCTACCACAGAAAAGTGGAGACACATGCAGTTATAAAATACATTTGAAACCCCTCAGGAAAGATGCTATGTCAGGGCTGTTTTTCTAATACCGTAGTACAAGAATACCTACAGACATAATGTACAAATTCCCAATAGCAGATCACTTTACCAATGGATTAGGTGCATGTTTAATGCCAGGTGAACCTTTCTCTACTTGACTTGAGGGGATCTAAAATTGCTTACTTGACTGTGCTTATATGCATTTCTGCAGTTCAGGGACTGAGGTATAGGATTCCAAACACCCAGACGAAAACCACTAACCAGATGTTTTTTCTTTTGTTTTGTTCCCACAACAGGACAATTGTACAACTTAGAATCTACGCTTGGCTTCGGGATGCAGAGAGCAGGCAGAACTGCTCAACAAGTTTGCATCCCAAACTGTTAGTCTTAATGATGACGATTCTGAAAATCACCATAGCAATATTGATTATGTGTAAGGTGCTGTGAGACATGGCACATACACAGCTATTTATTGTAGACTTAGCATTGATTTTTAGATCAGGTGTATGAAACCAATATCAGAGGATATGAAAAGCATCTTCTGTGGTTTAGACTGGAGCCATGCATTTTAGAGGTAATTAATCCCAACAAAGAAGGTAATATGGGTCTTTATTGTGGTATCTGCAAAGAGAAAGGAGTGTCTGTCTTTGATCAGTCAAAGTAAAAGATTAACTATGTGTGACAGCTGACGTTTGATCACACTTAAATCCAAGGGGACTGAATTAAATCTTAAAGTTATGATCTATGTACTGCATTATTATTCTTAATCAACTTGAGACTTCTTTGAAAAAATATGAAAATCAATTTTATTCAGACAAACTTATACTGTACATCTTGAAATGATTCTTTGTGGAATGATGACAACAGATGTCATCTCAAGGCACTTTATCACAAATGTCTGTTAGACCCTCTCTGTAATTAGTAACAGATGTATTGAGTCGTGTCATTGTTAACGGTATCAGTTTTCAGTGGCTGCAAATGGTATCACATGAAGCAATATGTCCACCTTAGAAGAGCAGGGTCAAACTGGTGAAAAGTTCACCTTGAGCTGAGTTTCAACAATTATGTCACTAAAAGGTTTGGTTTAGACATTTTAAAATGGGCTTTCTGTGATTAAGTCTTCAGTTCTTTTAGTTTCATCTTCTTTGCTGCCTTTTTTACATTTTATAAGGGTTAGTTTTGGCACCATAACAGGTATTTAGTTATGTAGTATCATATGCAACAAACTTTGATGCTCCATGTATTATAACATATTTCTATCAGAACTAATAACTCCTTTAGAAGTTTGAGTTACAGGTCTTCTATTGAAACAAAGAAATGGGTTAGCCTTCATTCCCTACATCGATAAGTCTTTGCCACCATGACCCTGTTATAAATATAGCAAATCTTATGTATTTTCCCTTAAAAATAACTGTTTGAACTTTCATCATAGGTGTGCAAGGAGAAGCCTTTTGATGTAAGAAATACTCTAAGAAACTGCCAGAAAGAATTTAAAAGGGACCAGGACTTCTGGAATAATATTATTTGGATGAAGAAGTCTAAAATCTGGGCACCAGAACAGAAAAAAACTCAACCAAGTGTGAATACAGATCTAGAAATGTCATGGTTTAGGGATTCTTTGCTACAGCAGGACCCGTTCAACTTACCATAGAATTCAACAAGCATTCTGCCGTTTATCTGAGAATGCCTGAGGACGATGTGAAACCTTCAGTAAGAAAAAACAAAGGTAAAGCATAACTGCACAATAACATGATAATTAACCAAAGGATACCAGGAACCTACCAAGGATTGGATGAGAAAAAAGAAACAGAAACATGTTTCCAATATGAGAACATTTTGATACAAAACTGAAGGCTTTTTTTAAATACGTGTGTGTGCTTAAATACTAACAAATTCAGGCGGAGTTGTCCAACGAACACCTGCTGACCCAGCCCTTTTTCATAAAAAGGAATATGTGGTAGGATTGTTTTACACACTCTGTCAAGAGTTGTAAGTTGGACTCAGGCGCAGACAAGACCTTTGACAGATTGTTTCCCATATTTATCATAAAAAAATTAAAAAATCAGGTAAGAAGGACGAAGTACCCACACAAGGGTAGAGTTGACGAGGAACTGGTAAAAGGCGTGCGAGACGAAGGGGTATATAAAGGGTAGGAAAACACTGGGAAGACTAATGAGACAATGGGAGACAGGTGTAGGAGGAAGAGGAAGACAGGGAGTGGGACAGAGATGGAGACAGTCACACCGTGACACAATCACACGAACATGCATATATTTGTACACAGGAAACAACATATAATTTAGTCGTCTCTAGGTTTCTTTCTCTCTTGTATGCCCTGCATTATCCCATCAGGTGCGCTCAGTTTTATTTTCATTTTTGTAGTTATGCTGTGTTTGCACATTACCTAGCATGCCATTAGTACTTTCTCATTTAAAAATATTATCTCTTGCAGAAACAAGAAAAGTCACATTTCATAAAATATTCACACAGCTGTTTCAAAAGTAATTTATATGGATGTCATCTGACTTACTAATGACATATATCTATTGATAAAATGGACAGATATTGGCTTTTATTGATCACAGCTGGAAGCATGTTGTGTTATTATTTCTGAACTTCCAAATAAGGTAACACTGTGCATGTTATGTAAAAAAATAGTAATAATGAAGTTAAGACTAACAATTAAACTTAAATTGGACAAATATGCCTTGATTTTCAAAAGCTTTTACTGAGGGAAAAAAACGCTAATTTGATTTCTATAAGTAGAACCACATGTCCTGTAGGATCTCTTTGGTCTGCTGAGTTAAAAATAACTAGAATTCAGTCTTAACCTTTAATCACTGCTAATAATCTGATTTGGAAAAAGGGATCTTCCATACGAGTCACACAATTAGCTAAATTATGAGAAAATATTTAAATCTAGTAGCTTATTTGCGACTTCAACACTGATAAATGAATAATTTCCATTTATAAATACTAGCTACCTCAGGCGTAATATTAAGTTACAGCAAAATAGGTAAGAGGACAAACTAATATCTATAACATTATCTGTGGAGTCGCAGAATAGATTTACAATCAGTCACCTTATAAAAGCACTTAAACGATACAGAAAATATCCTTCGGCTCAGGCCAAAGTTTTGACCTGTGCACACAGTGTTATTGCCTAATCTCTCAGTAAATATTCCCTTTTTCTCATTACCTTTTCAGTGGAACAGCAGGTTTAGAACTTTTACAAACAGTCTTTATTATTTTAAAAGGTCTGTACTGATCCTTAGAAAAGAGTATATACTAATCAAATCCAAACAACTTGATCATATCTTTAAGTCAGACTGCCACATATCTTCTATTGATGTTGACAAATTTACAACAGGACCACGACAGCTCTGAGATGCCATAAAAGCCTGACATATGGACCTCCACTTCAGAATTCACTGAAGAAAAACTCAAATGTCGCAGCACTGACATAATAATAGCATCACTAAATATCATGCTTCAGTATACAGACTATCTGTCTGCTCTGATGAAGATTTACTCAATTTAAGATGATACTGTAAGTGTTTGGAGCATCCAACTGATGGAGCTTTTATTTTTTTAGTCCTTATTGTTTCAAAGACAGTGTTTCAACATATTAACCTAGAAGCATGTCTGTTCAGGTAAAACTAAGTAAACCTACTGTCTCTGGGGTTAATTTTAGACTGAATAACATAGACTCTTGTCTGTCCACATGAACACCTGCTGGGTTTCCTTTGGTAAGTATTTATTCTTTATCGGCAGGAGTTCTAGAATAATCCTGATGAAATGGCACACAACAGGCATATACCTTTCAAGAAACATTTCCTTTATTGGAATATAGAGCCACTGTATGATGATTAGAAGAACTATTCAATGTTTCAGGAAGTCCCTGTTCCAATCTTACTTGTATTTGTAGTCCCCCACACCGTCATGTATTTTCTCGAAATGATACTCTTTACTGATATGCTCCTCTTCTAAAACCAACCATCTCTTTAGTCTTGTTCAAACTAAAGTAGAGAAGACCCCCCCCATGCAACAAAATTGTCTGCCCATTTTTCGATCACAGTTTCCCATCCAGCATTGCCACAACATAAAAACATGCTCATCTGAGTATTTCCACAGATGACAGGACTTCAAATTGTTTTGGACATCTGATGTGTACAGGGTGAACAGAAACTGTGAGGATGTCGTGCCCTGCAGTGTAGTTATCGCTTAAGCAAGTGATCCAGATGCAATAAGTTTGACCCCAGCTTTCATTCACATCTCACAGAAGAGCAAACAGAATATCAACATTAAAACCAAACAGTACAAGTCTGTCCGACACAAAAAACACAGAGACTTGTAAATCTAATGGGCCTCTGAACTTCTTTGACAAAGCATTTCGAACTACCACCTAAAAGTCATTGACATGCTTACCTACATAATTGTCAGCAATATGGACCTATTTTATTCTCCCAATACTTTTCATATGTATACATTTATAGTATGTGTATTTATGTGTTTCCTAAAGTACATAAATTCTTTTAAGGTATTCTGTCTGTGTAAAGTCTGTGTTGTTGTCAGTGTTGTGTCATATTTTGCTTTTTGTTTTCTAAATGGAGTAAAGGTGAAACTTAAAAAAATAGAATATCGTGTAAAAGTTTATTTATTTCAGTAATTAAACTTAAAATGTGTCTCTCTTTTGTCTCCTCTTTAAATCAAGCACAATAATCCCATGGTCATTGAACCAGGTTTTGGTACTTTTGGCAGGCTGGGCAGGTGCCAAGTCCTGGTGGAAAAGGAAGTCAGCATCGAAAGGGCTCCAAAATGTCATGGTAAATGGCTGTGTTTGCTCTGGACTTAATAAAGCCCAGTGGACAAACAGCAGCAGATGACATGCTTCCCAAATTAACACAGACTGTGGAAACGTCACACTGGACCTCCAGAATCTTGTGCCTCTCAGTTCTTCCCTCAAACTCTGGGATATTGGTTTCTAACTTCTTTGCAATTACCTTTTGGGGCTTTCCCTCCATATGGATGGTGTCAATGATGGTTTTCTGCACAACTGTTAGGTTAGCAGTCTTCCTCATGACTGTGAATCATACTGAAGCAGACTGAGAGAGCATTTACAGCCCCAGGAACCATTTTAGGTGTTTTTCATTAACTAGCTGTTTAGAGTCTAAAATTAAAATAGCAAATCTTTTTACAATATTCTAATTTTTGGATATAATTTATAATTTTGGGTTTACATAAAATGTAAGCAATAATCAATGATCATGATTTAAAAATAATAATGCTAGAAATATCTTACTTTGCATGTAAGGAGTCAATTTTATATATTAGATTCGCCTCTTAAGTTATATTACTGAAATACATGAACATTTACATGATTTTCAAATGTTTTGAGTTTCTCCTGTATTCTTTTATTATTTCTGTACTTTATACTGTGGCGTCTTAGCAGTATACACACTTTCAAAGGAATATTTATCATTTTTTGCAAATAAAATATACATATCAAAAAGCTCACATAAAAAATTAATAAATGTATCTATTTTAGTATAAAAAAGAAAACATTTTGTCCTTTCTTTTTTGTGTGCTTGGCATTCCTAAAAATACCTTTTTGTTTCTAACCAGTAGCAGTCGCCCATCATTAAGGGCCTACAAGAATTAGTACAGTGGAAAAATTGGATTAAATTGACTTGAATATCGATGAGGAATAGAGGTCTATCCTCCTGTGTGATATAATGAATCCCAAGCCAAGCCATTTGACGGTTGCAGTATTTGAAGTAGCACAGGAGGGGGCTGCTTGAAAATCTCCTACTGTGGCAGCTTTCTAAACCATCTCAGCCTGGAACAGAAACTGAATAAATTTTGCTTCTCCCGCGGACTCAAGCTTATTATGTTCTTCTCTTGCTATGGTGGCACCAACCAAAAACTGGGAGCATGACCCACTTTTGGGAGTTACCACTCATAATATGAAGACACATTTCACTTTGGCCTGAAGTCCTATTTACAATTCTGTAAGTACAATGTATGCCTCTGTTAGCTGCAACTTCAGACAACTATTTATTTCTTTGCTTAGATTTAGTGCAGTTGCGAAGAAGTCTGAAGCCCCTTGCATCTGCTGGATACTCAGAATATGTCTTCAGGCAGTTAAGCTCTACTGAAAGGTTACAGTAATATTAAGAATTGAGAGAGAGTTGCAGTGGTGTTGTAATTTGTAAATACAATATTTATTAGCCTGTTTGGAGGAATTGCATTGAATTCAAACAAAGTGAAAGCTAATTCTCATGTTCAGTTTCATTTTCTGGTTAAATATGCTATCTTCGGGTGACATCAGATTAATTGGGCTAATAGATAAGATAAGCAACTCAAGGTTTGAGCCTCCTAACTTTTTAATTTTGTACAGACAATGTTCACAAAATATTCTTAATTGTTGGAATGAGTGTTCTCGAAAAAAAAAATATATAATATATATATTGATTTGATTGGTCTATAGTTGCCAACAGGTGGCCCAATTTACCTGTTGTCAATCACAGCATATTGATCAATTTTCCTTTTTTCAAAATCTTCATAGATTTCCTTTCATTGTGACTTGCAGAGATATAACTAAAACTGTAGCTTACACAAATGTGTTTTATTGTTGGCCACAGTTTAGCATAAAAAGTGCAAGTGTGTTCTTTTTTACATTCAGTGGCATTTGTGTTGTTTGATCTTTGTCAAGGGACTTAACCCTTATTTTAACAGCAACTCAGAATGCTGAGTTTGACTATTTTTTTCTTCCAAAGAGTTAGAGAGTGGCTGTCAGTTGTTGCAAAAAAAGAAATTTGTAAAATAAATTAAATCATCTTTTTTTTCATTGAGCTGGGCAAACCACAGAGCAATTCTGGGGTGAATTTTCTAGTGGCGCTTCATATTTTTCTGGACTGCAGAAGAACTGGCACTGTGATAACATGTTGGAAATAGTTCTGAGCTTTGCATACTTTGCACTGTATTTGTGATTATGCAATAGAAAGTCTGCTGTGTAAAATCATACCCAAAAAAACAACAAAAATAAAAACTAGTGCCGGTATATGAATAAATGTATCTGTCCTTTTATTATATTTGATATGATGTACAGAAGAGAAAATTGCCATTGAATGAACAGACTTTATTGTGACTTCTGCATCCTTGGGGTCTTTCAGAAAAGGCCACGTTTCAAACACAGTGATGTGATTTCCATCACTTTTTGACCAGCATCAGAATTTGAGACTCTACTGGGACCAATTCTTTGATTAAAAGAACAGTGTGTGAGACAGTAAGGGAGGAATGGAGAGAAGAGGATGGCGTCTCAGGATGTGATCACACAGATAATTAGGGAACAGCACACAAACCCAGGGAATAAGAAATGCTCCTCAGACAACCCCACCAATATGTCAACCCCACCAATATATATATATATATATGGTACAGACGTAAATTTTGGAGACACCTTCTCATTCAGTGTGTTTTCTTTATTTTCATGACTGTTTATATTGTAGATTCTCACTGAAGGCATCAAAACTATGAATGATCACATATGGAATCATGTAGTACTTTTCTAAAAAAGTGTGAAATAACCTGGCCTCCAAAGTCACCGAACCTGAACCCAATCAAGATGATTTGGGATGAGCTGAACCGCAGTGTGATGGCAAAAGGGCCAACAAGTACTAAGCATATCTGGGAACTCCTTTAAGACTGTTGGAAAACCATTTCGGGTGACTACCGCTTGAAGCTCAAGAGAATGCAAAGCAGTAATCAGAGCAAAGGGTGGCCTTCACCCTTTTTGTGTAAGTACATTCAGTAATTCCATACATCTTGTGTTCATTCATAGTTTTGATGCCCTTAACTGAGAATCTGCAATGTAGTCATGAGAATAAAGAAAACACATGGAGTGAGAAGGTGTGTCCAAACTTTTGGCCTGTACTGTACTGTATTTATATATATATATATATATATATATATATATATACATACACAGAGTGCGCAATTCACATCCATTTTCTTTATATAGGTGGCTCTCAGTACCATCAGACTCTTAGATATTGGCCCAAAAAATGATGAAGACCTGATAATCGGCAGCCTTCCAGTCATATTAGTGGAGTAGAAAATTGACAACTTTGGGGAAATACAGTTTTTAGCAACCTGGACCTTATTTATACCATGCATTACATTTATTTACTCCCACAGAGAACGTCAGTGCAACTTAAAATCCTCTGGAAGATATTTAGAGCCATGGGAGTTTTTGGGGCAGCCAAAGTGCTGCCACTAAATAAGGCATTATCTGCAACAAAGCACCTTCATTTCACTTGTATTTTGTTATGAATCACTAGCACTATTTCTTTAAGTTTGGAGCTTCTCAGAGGTGCTTTGTTGTTGTCTTCCAGCGTGTTTTAGAGCCTTTTAATCCCATTACACTAACCCACAGTTTCAATTACATCTCTGCCCTGGATGTCTCTCCCCTAACCACGAAAGCAGTCGGTTAGGCAGAATTTGCTACTATAAACATCAATATGGTTTGCGTTTGTCTGGTTTCCTCAGACTGCAACTGCAATGGCAGATGGGTGCAACATCATTGAAATCGCAGTTTGTTGTATGTTGAAATTGGTTGGATTAAAAGCCATTAGAACACCCAGAAAGACAGCAACAAAGCACCTCGGAGACACATTTTATAAAATGAAACATTGGTGAAATGAAGGAGTTTTGTGGCAGATAATGGCTTATTTTGAGGCTGCACTTTGGTTGTCCCAAAAACTCCCATTATATGGATATACACTGATTGCGAATGGATCTAAACCTCTCCCATAGGACTTCAAGTTGCACCAAAGTTGTCTGGGTGAGTAAATGAATGTAATGCATGCATTAAATAAGGTCCAGGTTGAAAAAAAAAAAAAAAAAAACGTGTGTTACTTGATTAAAGTGTCATAAAAACATCAAAAAGACCCAAAAAGGAATTTGCCTTCTTGCTAAAAATGACAAAACAAACGAAAACATTTACTGGTTTCCTCAGTATTGATTCCTTTTTTAAGATCCACCCATCCATCCATCCATCCATCTATCCTATTCAATGCAGGGCTGTGGGGGGGGGCGGTCTCTTAATTGATAATCTAAATGAGTTAAAAATCATTTCAGTACTGAATATTTTACATGATCAGTTGTAGGTTTATAGTTTAATCTAAAATTGATAAAATGTACAATATATTTAAAAATATATAGGCTCTGATGCATGTAAGATTTTGGCCCAAATCCCATTAACAGCAAGTGAAATGTAATGCCATCATGTCATAGGACATCAGTAATTTATACAATAATTCTATTTATTTATTTTATTGCTTACACCATCTATGATAGTTATGATCACTGTGATTCACTGTGATAACTATTTAAAATGCATTTACAGCTGTATATAACGTTGAGCTATCCAGGTTAAGTTAATATCTATGAGACTTTGAGCCATTCCAGATAAGAGGAATTTGATGTGATGGCTGGACATAAGCACAGCTTCAGAATGTAGTAGTCTTCAAAGTACAGAATAGCTTTGAAAAACCGGCCAGCTCCTGTCTTAATATTTACAAGTGGACCTGATTTAAATTTAAAGCACAATGTTGGAGATTCCAAGTTTCCCAAGATATCCTGGAGACCTTCACACAGGTCTTTATCCACAAGAAATCACAAACCTCCGATATCAAACCATGTAAAGTAAGTAGTCCTAATTAAAATGAATACAAATATACTTACCTAGTGTAAAACTATCATAATCTGTGCAATGGGCACATTATGAGGAGAAAATGGGTTCAGAGACTTGCATGACAGTGACAGAAGAGCAAAGCAAAGCTTCAACAATCTTGCTGCAGGTTATCTCTCCTGCATCACACTAACACAGACTGCACAAAATGCACTCCGAAAGCAAGTGAATCTTCTTTTAATTGCTGTGCTTTTTTCTGTTTATTTTCTGTCGCACACAGTTCATAGTGCAGTGAAAGAGATACTTTACTTGAGAACAAGGACGAGATGCGAATTTCAGTTGCTTGTTCTTTGTGTCGCTGTATTTGCTATGGTAACTGTTTTGCAAATGGAAAAACATTTAGTCAAAGAAAAGTCATTGGATAAGAAAGAAGATTAGATGAAGCAAAGCAGAGAGGGCAGAGACAAAAGAGCAGGTCAACAGAGCGCTCTCCTCTGCTTTGACTTAAAAGAGATACAGACCCAGTGAGGACCTAGATCGAAGAGGGCTCAGAGAGAGACAGCTTGTGTATTTAATTATGCATGTGCATCAGGGTAAGAGGTAAATTTGTATGTATTTGTTAAAGCAGCTTTTGTACATGGGTGATGTTTCTGTCTGGGTGAGGTGTTCCCTCTCTCAGTGTGCAGTTTCAACATCACACCCCTCTTTCAATCTATAATCCTTCTCTCCCCAGGCATTTCACTCTCTTGCAACTCACCGCCGTGCTGAGATAAAGTTATCCCACTGCACCCACTATCACTCCTGCCCATCCACGTGTACATAAGATGCAGCTTTTTCAAAACGTCAACCTCTGTTGCTAGATTCAATTCGGACAAACCGCATGTAAAATACACCAGTTTATTGATTTAGAGCAACAACAGACACCTTGATTTGAATTAAAAGTAATTGCTCTTAATCAATCTCCTTTAAACATAGTGTTTTACTTTTACAGAAACCGATAGATAAATGCCCAACCATGTTTTGTATTGCTTTAGAAACGTTCTAAAGGAGAAAAATAGCATTTCAAAGACTGTACCTAGCAAAAAGCTTTGTACTTTTTGTCATGTTCAAAACAAAAACAAAAATCTGTTTACAACCACAAAAACAATAATGTATTTAATTGGATTTTTTGTTACACATAAAAAAAGTAGTGGATTATTGTTTTTTTTTAAATATTTGTACAAAAAGAAAAGTGTGATATGTACAATGAGCCCCATTTTACTTTTCTATCCCTTGATGTATTTTTTCCCACCATGCTCTCCAAGCCATACTGCCCAACGTGTTTCAGATGTTTCCATACTTCTGCACACCTGATTTAGGTTGATGGCTGATTAACAAGTTTTGCTGGACTGTAATCACCAGAAGCATGTGTGTTAAAGCAGAAAAAAACATCTAAAACATGCAGAGCAGTGTGTCTTAAGGACCTGGGTTCGGAAATGCTGCCTTAATATAATCCAGGGCTAATTTGCTTCAGAATTCTCAGAAAGTATAATTTATGTAGTTGTTCCCTGAAGTCCGTAGACTCTTTTTTGAGAACATTAGTAAAACAAAAACAAACCAAAAAAAGCATTACAGAGACCAAGGGACACAGCAGACAGTTAAGAGGGATAATTTTTGAGACATTTAAAATAGGTTATAAAACAATATCTCTACATTTTTAACACCTCACAGAGCTTTGTTTAATCCATCTAGAAATGAAAAGATTTTGGCACAACTGCAAACATAACAAAACATGGCTATGCCCCTAAACAGAAAATATTGATCAGAGAGAAGCCACAAGGCCCATGGTTACTATGGAGGAGCTGCAGAAATCAAAGCTTTAGTCAGAAAGTCTGTTGACAGGATTATTACTCGTCACTCTACAATTCTGGCCTTTGAATATGAGTAAACATAACGCAACTTTTGATGAAAGAAGGCCATGGCAAGTCCTGTTTGCCACAAGACACGTAAGGGACAGAGCGAACATGTGGAAGAAGTTGCTCTGGTTAGATGAGAGCAACACGTAAAAGTTTTTTTTTTCTTCAAACACACAAAAATACTCTAAAAAAAATAAAAAAAATAAAAAAAACCAACAACTGCACACCTTTCAAGCACATCATTCCGACAATGAAACATGGTGTTGGCAGCGTTATGATGAGTGTATACTTTTCTTTAGCAAGAACAGAGAAACTGCTCAAAATGAATGGGGAAGTGAATGGAACAAATACAGGACGATCTGAGAAGAAAGCCTGTGAAGCCCACTTTGCAAGTTCAAAATTATAAAATCTTAATAACTTCATTCACACTGCATCATGGAAAATGCAAGACTGCACTATTTATTACAGAATCAGATTGGAATTGTTCAGGAGAGATATCAGTACAGCAATACGTGGACAGCATGTTTTTTGTGTTATTTGATGTATTATTAGATCTATACTCTAAAAAAGGAAGAGCAGGATAAGAGAATGGGGACGGCAGTGAAAGAGCTCAGGGCTGGACAAAAACAGGGCAAAAATACCTCGTCTTCCACAGCAGCAGTCACACTACATGATTTCCCTGGAATATTTCTGACACTGCTTGGTATTTGTTGAAGTACAATTCATTCACAATGAAATATTTTGTGACAGCTCATAATCCCATAGACTACGACCGGTTTTAGAAATGGTGGAAGACTTGAGACTGGGGTTTAGGCTGACCCTTTAGCAGGACAATGACCCTAAATAAAATGCAATCACATTTAGGAGACAAAATGTGTATTTGTTTATTAAGTAAATATCTTTAGCTCAACACAATTTCAGTGGAAGCTAAGTGACTGACAAAGAGTAACAAGCCAAAAGCTTTGAGCCTAGAGATTACTTTAAAGCATCAACTGCAAACAGATGTTGACCTTTTCCCTCATCATCTTCTGCTTTTTTCTTTGACATTTTACCGTAACTGAGTTCAACAGGAGTCTTTATTTTTGCTCCAATAAAAATCTGATCATATAATTGTCATATAATCAGTAAAATAAAGGTGTACCTTTGATCACTGCGCTCCAGCCCTGTTTGCCTTTGAAAGCACTCCCTTGGTTGTGAAACCTGTTACACCATAGAGTCGTATTTTGTTTGGGTTTTTTTTCACACAGAAGCTTTTCCATCTTTTACTTGTTCAATGAATATCTACAGTGTGGAATCTTTGGTGTGTTTCTCTTGAGAGATATGTGAATCCTTTTCAAACCCACAAAAGAAAGAAAATCAAGTGGAGGGTGTATTGTGACATTTATTTATAGCTTTATATAAGGTTCCTATAATAATAATAATAATAATAATAATAATAATAATAATAATAATTTGGCAGTATTTTTGATTTATTTCATACCTTAAAATAGAACAAACAAATTTTAGACATTTTAATTCTTGCTGTAAAGATGCAAGATGTTTGTTGAGAGAAATACACTTGTGTGTGTCGTACCCCGTTCAGCTGACATCAGAAAATCTAGCATTCCTATAGTAGTGTCACAGACACAAACAGGCCACAGCAACACTTCTTGGACAAGATAAACACACCGTACTTGAATAGCCTCAGTCTGTAATTGTATACAGAGCAGCAAGTGTAAAACAGGAGGGAGTGCAGTGATGACCAGATCACCAGGGGATGCATTGGCGCACAACTTATTGTAAAGGGGTAGTTTTACATGCTGATTATTGAACTGTTGGCTGTGAGTTTCTCTTGATTTTCCAAACAAAAATGTTCCAAAGTGTTTTTAAAATCTACATCTGCACAGTGTTACCATGGCGATTCCTATGAGATTTCAACCGAACCCCTGTTTTTTTATACGCATCTCCATTTTCAGCTGCTCAAATTTACGGGATTGTGAAAAACATGTAAACCAATAACATTTTTGCAATTAACTCACCTGACTTTTGAACTGGACTGTTCAAATATTATGTTAAATATGGTAGTCTTTACAATATTCACAGCTTTCATATGTATTTCTACCCAGGGCTACTTTACAGTATGGCCCGTTTTAAAGTAATTAATCCTCATAATAGAGCTGCTTTAGTCTGGAACATGCTCAGAAAAATGACCTGTGCTTGGTATTATAACCTGCTTTCTTCATTTATAAAATAACTTGTAAGTAACTGCTAAGCCTAATATGTATGTCGCCAAAAATATACAACTGAATCTTGAGGTGATCCTTTAGCTGTTAAACAAGAGGAGATGTCTTGTACTTTTAAGGTCAGAGATTTGTGTTTTTTGGATACACAGAGACTGCTGAAGGAATTTTTGCTGCAGCTAAAATTTAAAATATTATTACTACTGTTTGGCAATTTCAAAATGAGCACTTAATCAGAATTGTTTAACTATTATTTACAGTGTCTGAAAAACGTGTTCCAGTAACTAATGAAGTGCCATTAAAAATGACCCATGTAGAATATAATGCTTACAGCCTTGCTACTCATATCCTACCTAACATTTTGTTATAGGGTATCATTTTGCCAGAACAGAAAACCACAGAAACACTGTTTATTTTGGCGATGAATTGGAGTACTCACATTTCTAATTCCCTCTACATTCAGAAACATTTCTAAAACGTATGTTTTAAACATTTTAAGGCTATTCTGACTAAACAAAGGTCAGGCTATTAGCCTGCTGACAAAGTTCACTGATATTTGAAATGTGATGATGTGCAGCCTACAATTAAAAAAAATGTAAACCAACAATAACCCAGTAGACCTCAAAGAAGAATCAACCAGACACCACTTTCTTAGTGCTGCTGTTTGCAAGCTCTCAAACAGCTGAGGCTGAGCAAACAATTAGCTCCAATCTGCAGAAGATCTTAGAGCACAAAGTATGATATTTTCATCTATACTGGAAATTGCTCTCCTTCGGAGGAAGATCTGTTGCATGAAGTTCGGATGGTGGGAGTCACTATAAATCTCTCTACCACCAGATCTTATATGGCACAGGAAAAAGAAGCTGCTGCTTCAGTGAGCTTTTTTGACCTTCTGCTGCATGAATATTTTATGACCAAAGAATGGCAAGGATGGCAAAAAAAAAAAAAAAACATAAAATGAAATAAAATTTAACAAGTATGTACTGTGGAATACCAGTCATCAGTTGCCCTGATTTTAAAATATCAGTATTAGTATCTAGCTTATAAAAACACATTCATCATTAATTTTGAGTATATGAAAAGTATGTTTCAACCGATTCAAAGGAATTAATAATTTGCAAAAAAGCAAATTATTGCCATTGCCATAAGGGGATGACTTGCGACAACCAATAAAAACAATGCTTTCACTGTGGTCATTGGAGGCTTCTGTGGGCTGTTATGAAAAGTCTGATGCCCTTTATGTTCAGCAATCACCCTGCTAAGACCTGTGTGTTAAACTGCAGCTCAGGCCGCAGCATTCATGCCTCTTCTTGCCAGGTGTCTCTAAATCTGGAGGAAATCCAATTAATTAAAATCTTAAGCGACTAAACTTTGGCGAGGGTCAGGTCAAAGAATAATATACATCTAAATCTGTTAAACTATTGATATCCACAAAATATTGTCAACTCAATTATTAAATGGGACAAGCAAAACTAAAATGAAAGAACAGACCATAAGTTTATGCAGCAGATCGAACTAAAGGAATTAGGGAAAAAAGTGGCCACATGGATACAAAATCTTTCATAGTCCTTTGCTAGCAAAAATTAGGCAAGTCAGCAAGAGAGAAACTGGGAGGAAAGTAATATATCTGCAGTAACAATAATAGAATTTCTGAGTGGAAGTCTGCAGAGGTTTGCTGTGAATACCAAATGTCACCTGTGCAATTCCAGCTTTGGCTTTTGTTTGTTGAGATTTTTTTTTTCAAATAGAGTTAAAAGAATGTGTCTGGATAATTTTAGGGTCAAAAAGAGAGAAAATAAAATAGAATAAAATAAAAACCTTTTAGCTAGGTTCAGGGCATAAAGCAGTAGACTAATGAAGAGCAGACAGTGCAGTCATGTGAAATGCCACATATTTATCATGTTTACAAAAGCTCTTATGATCATATGGATGCAGTTGGGCAGTTTTGAAAGAGAAGCCTTAACTTCAAATAGTTCAGCTTTAAAATAGTCAAAATACCCCAAAGTCTTTCCAAAACCACAAGTGCATGTTCTATTATAACAAAAATCAAACAGAGAAAACAAAAAAATCAGTTAGATACCATTCTGACTCATGGCCATTTAGTCTAAAACATTGCAGATACACGGAAAACTACTGCTTGCACTATGCTGATATTACCTTTGGTTTTAATCCAGTTCGCTTTACTTGCTTTTCGGGGTTGGCATTGTCAAGTGCAATGGAAAGAAAAAACAACAATCTGCACGTTGATGCAAAAATTTGTATTCCAAAAATAAAACAATGATACTTTCAGCTCGTAACCTCGAAGTTAGTAATAAACTCTTAACTCTTTTTTATTTATAAGACATATGATCTACTTCACTGCTTGTGTAAGATGCACCTTATGTTTTTTGGTTACTTTTCAAGGAAAATATTTAAAAGAGCAGAAGGAAAGCTGGCTCAGGATGTGGAAGACACCTTGGGTTCTTCACACCAGAGAGTTTGCGATATAACAAAGCCCACAGAGGTTTGCCCTAGTTTATCCTTAGATACAGTTGTACAGTCTGTCACAGAAATGGTAAATAAGCAGCAGAGGGGGTACTAATATACACATATGCATTATACTCTACCCACTGTATATATCTAGGCTTGTCCTGTGTGCAGAGCCTGATCCACTATAGACATGGAAATTAAGTAGAATTCTGGAGTACTGAAGTCAAACAAGGAAAACCGCACATGTAAACCACAAGCTCACAGTTTTATTCACACACACACGCACACACTCACACAGAGATTTTGGTCCCAACAAGGGCTGTCGGTCCCCACGAGAATAGTAAACTTCCATTTTTTTGGTCCCCACAAATATAGTAATACCATGTCCACACACAAAGACACACACAAATTCTACAGAGCAAAGTGACAACCAGGTTTAACACTAAAAATCAGGACAACATGAACCATCAGTTACCTTTGTTGTTTTCAGAATTTTATTAATACTTCCTTTATCAATAGTATTATCCTGTAAGACATTTATAGCAATATTTCACTTTTAACAGATTTTTTTCTAATTAGAAATTAATCTAATTTATCATTTAAGATATACAGCCAGCAACTTTTTTTCGGATTTGGACATGAAAAGTATCCATGGCTCGCTAATTCACCTGTACACACAACTGTCTCATGGGGGTTTAGTATACTCTCCCACTATGTCTATCTACAGGTGCACAGAGAATCAAATCTTTTATCACTGTATAAATAAAATAATAATGCATCAAACTTATATAGTTATTTTTTGGACACTTAAAGACGCTTTACAAATTCCATTATTCATTCACTCTCACAGTCATACACCGGTGGAAGTAAGCTGCTTGTAGTCACAGCTGCCCTGGGGCAGACTGACAGAAGTGAGGTTGCCATATCGCACCATCAGCCCTTCTGGCCAACACCAGTAGGCAGTAGCTTAGTCGTTGTGTCGCCCAAGGACACAACGACTGAGACAGATGGATCGGGGGCTCGAACCAGCAACCCTCCAGTTACAGGTGAACACCCCTGAGCCACAGTCGCGCCAAACTGAGCAGAATGTAAACCAGCCTATCTATTTTATAGGTATACAAACAAAACAAGCAAAGTATATTAGATATGATAACAATCACCAGGATGAGCCATTATAACATCCACCCTGTGTTCAGATATTTTCCAGAATATTATCATTTTTTAGCTATAATTCTAATATTAAATAAAAGTAAAAGTAAAAACATGAAAATCTGAAAAAGGAGGTAGACCATGTGGCCTATTTTATGTGTCTTGTGCACCAAACAGCCCATTCACCATTCTTTGTCCCAAATCTTCCAGTCCAACAAGTTTGAATTAGGAACCAATTTATGCAAACACATACCGGTATTATAATACTGTTTTTAGATGGTATTCTGGTATACTTAATGTATATTTCCTTTTGTAAACTCTCCTTTTGATTACTCTTCAGCAAATAAAATACTGTAAACCAGAAATAAATAAAAAACGTAGATGTTCAAAGAATGTGTGATGCCACATCCAGTGGTCTTGAAGCTAAAACGTCTTCATTTGAATGTTATAAATCTGCTGCATTTTTTTCTTGTGTATGGTATGACTATTCAACTTTAAGTAGTGTATCTTGCTGTATAGAGGATGCTTCTAAATCTATAGGATGACGAACTGTCCTGTTTTCCCCAGACATATCCACTTTTCTTGTGCTGTCCGGTTCATCCAGGGGGATTTCATGGATTTATGAAAAATGTCTGGGTTTTCATAGTTTTTCAGGGGACCAATAGGCATACATAAACAAACTGGTGCAATGCATGGAATATGACAGACTTTCTCTCAGCTGATGTCCTCCCGAGCTGCTACCTAGTAGCTGGTTCTTCAAATTCATTCTTATACGCAACAGACAGCAGGAAAGGCTGTGCTGTGCCGCACCCCATTGTGTTGCACCGTGCTGGGCCTCATTGCACATTGACCTACCATGGTGTGCTGTACTGTACTGCGTATGCTGTGGCTGTTGGAGAGATGTAAATGCACAAGTGTAGCTTTATGGACGAACATAGCTGGGCATATGATTTTGTATGTGAAAATAGTGGCAAAGATCCCATAGGTCACATGTAGGGATACACCGATACTGATACTGGTATCGGATATTTGGGCCGCTAACGTTCTAATGTACTTATATCATTATCGGGATACTTAAAATGTGTAAAATGCAATAATTTCACAGATAAGTTATTTAGTTTTTTCACTTTAAGTTTTGTGTTTATTTTTAATATATTTTTAAAATCTAATTCATCATTTTTTTTAACAAGCAGAGAAGAAAATAACAACTGTTTACAAATTATTGCTTTTT
Organism: Apricaphanius iberus; assembly: GCA_028564705.1. NCBI lineage: Eukaryota > Metazoa > Chordata > Actinopteri > Cyprinodontiformes > Aphaniidae > Apricaphanius > Apricaphanius iberus. The sequence goes on from JAPXFQ010002058.1 coordinate 886,511, forward strand.
TTTTGTATGGTAGAAGCATCAATATTGGTACGTTCTAAGTTCCAAGTATCATATTGGTTTGAAAAAACGTAGTATTGTTGCATCCCTACTCACATGGACAAAAAAGCTATAATATTGCTGTACAAAGTGAGCGTTGACTGAGGAGGACGAGGATGAAAGCTAAAGATTGGAGTATGCCCTTTGTATTGTCTTTTTGAGACTGCTCCATTTTACTTACTATATTTCTTGGAATATTATTTCACATTTTTGTTGAATTTTTGTCCATTATGACTTTAAAAAAAGTCAACTATTAATGTGTACATATTTCTGTTATTAATGAATTCCAAACAGTTTTAAAGTCATTTTGTACTTGTGAAAGCCTATTTGAAGTTTGTTATTTAACTATACCACATGGAGTATTTAATGTGTTCTCTGTCTTGTAAATAAAATTTGGTAACCCTAAAATATATCATATTGTCTTGACCAAGTATCAACAGAGTACCTGAAGTATACCAACTGAAGAATCTGTGTTTTACTCTCCATGGGCTTTACATTATTTGCAACTGATAGTTTCTACCTTATTTAGTGTTATCAAATGTTTTAGTTTCAGCATTGAGGGATCAATATCTAGAATAGACAATTTTGGACCAATTGTTTTGCCAGGTATATTTTCTAATGTATTTGATTACATTCTTTTAGAAAAACATCAATAATATTTAATAAGTAATATGGTAATTAGTTTGGTTTTAAAGTAAGAACAGTATTAATCCATGAGAGTGTTCCTTGAGGGTAGTTGTAAGTAAATATAAAATATAAAAATACATTATGCATTTTTATGATTACATGCGATGAAGTTGACAAGATGTTGAGGCAGAGGGGTCCCTCATTATCAAACTAGGACTTACCATCATTGTTACTCACATCAAACTATGCAAGTTACTGGGGCATTGAGTTATCGGAACCTTTTTCTATCCATGGGGTAAGAAGACAAGGTGGAATACTGTCTCCTGTTCTTCTCAATTTTTTTATTTAGATGATCCTTCCATCAAGGTAGATGGTTGTACGACTGGTTGTATTGTGAGCAATGTATGTTGATGATGATTTGGTCATTTTGTCTCCCAGAACAATAAGTAATGGTTTGTAGCTTCTACTTAGAGTTTGCATTAGTCCTGATGTCTGATATGACATTTTTAACTGTAAAAACAGTTTTCTTCTGATTGATAAAACTGGGGAGGATCCGAAGCAACATTTCACAGCAAATAAGTATAAGAAGCGATCTATGTGATGATGTCCATGCAAGCTAAGTTACTATGTATATTTCACATGTGCACAGATGAAAGTGGGGCCATTTTTTTAAGCATATTGTATCTTTCAAACAGGCATAACAACAAATAAAAATGCAGGTCAGTGGCCTCCATAAAAATCATATGAAAACAATGAGACTGAACATGCAGAAAGACCATGGTTCGTTGTTAGTGATGATTCATATTAAGTTTATAAATAGAGTGCATTAGATGCTTACCAAAGTATGTGCTTTTTACTGTTTTAGTATTTTATATAGTGCAGGTCGAGCAAACAGGTAACCAAGCAAATCTTTTATCATAAAATACCATGTTCATATTTCTTGTTCATTTATAAATAATCAGATAAATGAATATATAAATTATGTCATTTCAGCCAGAATTCTGACATCTAGCATTAACAGCCAGGTATTTTGATTGGGTGAGCAAGCAAACCTATCAAGAGGCATTTTGGCTTCTTTTATTTGCAGGAAGCATTTTCATTGGTTATTTGGCTGGCTTAGTTACCAAGGTCTTGATGTGATGGTGGAAGACTGCCTTCAAGGCAAATCCGTATTGAAATATTTCAAGCTAATGAACTTTTCATGGCAACACTGAGAAGCCAATAAGTAGTCAGGACTGCAGTGAGATTAAACTCCAGTCACCTGACACCTCTTCTCGATAAAAATAGAAAGCCAAATAAGCAAGCCACTGTGCCCATTTCATTTATTACAAATCTTACAGAAATCCAGCTATGGAATTTGAGGAATTTATCGACATGATTTTGAGTAACGGAAAAGAACACATCTGCTTCCAAAACACATTATAAATCAAAGCTTTAAACAGTTAAACTAATCCTCTGGGTTGGCTGTATGCATATGTAAACTTTTTTAAAGATTGTTTTGATAGTTGTCAATTGAGTCTTTATAAGATTAACTTAAAGAAAATCACAGCGACGTCATGCAGAAATTCTGAAGTGCACTCTAATAAATGGACTGAATTTATACAGCACTTTTCTAGCCCTACTCACCAATCAAAGTGCTTTACACATGAGCTAACTCAATCACCCAATCACACAAATGCACACACAAGTTCATCCTCCGTTACACAGGTAAGTAGGGCAACTGGGTGAAATTCCTTGCACAGGAGCACATCAGAACTCAGCAGCTGGAATCAAACCCACAACTTTCTGATAACAAGAGGACTTCTCTTTCCATTAAAGCACAGTCACCTCTCGTTATTCTAGTAATTCATAAAGAGACTAACTTGTGGTTCAACACAACTAAAGCCTCAAATACAAATAATTCCTGTTAGAAAACAACATATGAAAGTAATGGCAAATAAAGGTCTTACCAGATGTTTAGAGTCTCTGTCTGAGGTTCTTATAACCTAAGAAGGAGTACTGTTTGCTTTGTCCCCAGATGAGTCACATTCACCTGTAGGACAAGAGTAGAATAATACACCAATTTTGAGTTAACGGTTCAGAAATTGGAAAATGAAAACAGAAAATCACAGTCATCAAATACAGAAAGAAAGCACCTTCTTCAATTGTATTCAAGGTGAGAGGAAAGTGAAGGTAATAAAAGGAGAATTCATTTTCTGGGTCTAGATGGGAATAAGCAGTCTGTAATACACTGTACACCAAAAAACATAAGAAATCAAGTAAACAGTGACCGGTAAAAGCTCTGAAGCAATGTACCACATTTATGCATCTGCTTTTTCATGTTTTTTGTGCTCAGCCTTCAGAAGGCGACATGATTCCAAGCTCTCCCAAAATGAATGGTCATGGGAAACTCAGTGGGGAGCATACCAGCTCTGTAGGGAAACTCAGCTCTGCTGGACCCCCCAAGGTTGGGCAGTGTCTCTCTGTCTCATTTTGTTCCATGGCGCTGTGTCATGTTTGGAGCAAGTAGGGTAAGCACTCTGAGGAGATAAGCACTGCTGAGGTAGCAGATACTTAGAAATGTGATATATATTAAGAAGTATAATGTCACATCTATGTAGATTTTCTCCATTAAGATAATTTCTTATAGTAAAATACAAATAAAGTTCAGTGAAAAGCAAAATATAGAATGACTTGTTCTATTTCTATAATCTGAAAACATCTTAGCAGACGAGTGTCATTACATTAATGTCCCATACTGTAGTGTCAAACTCACTCTATGTTAAACTGTATTCTGTTTTATTTCTTCTGTGTAATTCTTCTCCTTGAGGAGTTCCCCACTTTGACCCCCCACAAAGTTAGCCAGTGTCTCTCTGACAAATGTCATTTCATGCCACGGCCTCCCTCCACTCAGCCATTTTGTGTCACAACAGTCAACCCCTGTGGTTCTGCAGCTTTTCCCCGGTCTAGTATTATTCCATGGCGTCCGCTCACACTGCAGGGGGCACATTGTGTCATGGTCACTGAATGGGGCTTGGGCCATTGAACCCCTATGGCTTTTAAATGTCTGCTGTCCAACCCCATTCCATGCACTTGTCTCTCACATTACATCCAAAGAGGAAAAGAAGCTGCGAAAATGAAGAATCATCTATCCATCTATCTGAAAGGGTGTGGTATTATTCAAAAATATTCCATTTTAATTTAATCTGTTTTAGCCCCGTCGCAGCAATTAAGATAGTGTTTTTGTTTGTTCAATGTATATGTTTGCTTAGCCCACATGTGATCGTGATCCATGCCATCACGATCCCACTCAAATCACTAACGGAACCCATTTTTTCTTTGATAGTTACACATTCAAAATTGGTCCATTGGCTTTGAAAGAGAGTAAAGAAAGTGAGTGAAATGTTTACATGTTTAACAGATTAATGAAGATTGTTTTTCTTTTTTCTTTTTTTGAGTCCCACTCAGTCTATACATCATACCCAAGAGGCAAAACAAGAGTGCTCCTAACTCTCACAAATGGCCCCTCCAGCATTCAGTACTCACTCCTTTTAGTTCTTCTGGATGTTTCACCTGTCATATATAATTAGACTTCTGGTCAGAAATTTAGGGTTTTTAACAATTCATCAGGGACCTTTTCACAGGGTGGAATGATTTAAAAAGAAACATGTTCACTGTTTTTTCTTTTTTAAATTACATTTGACTTTATCTCATATTTAAAAGGTCAAAATTATACATACAGACTTAAATTCAAATTTAAACCTTTCATTATCAAGGTGCAGAGAAACCACACATCTCTGGTAGCAATAAAGACCTACCTGAAAAAACTCTGGCTAAATTTTGGACCACTCCAGTACAAGTTTCAACACTTAGGACAAGGTACTAATGCTGCAGATTTGTATATGTTCAACATTGGGTAAATCCAAGTTTTGTCTTACATGTGCAGTGTCTTGAAAATGCCCTCTTTCTTATTTCTTCTTTTTTTCATATTTATCACACTAAAATGTTTCACATCACCAAGCGGAGTTAAATGTTAGCCAAAAACTGCACAAGTAAACACAAAAAGCAGTTTTTAAATGAATGTTATTATTAAGGGAGTAAAAATCCAAAAATTCATGGCCATGTTTAACAAAGTGATTGTGCCCCTCATTTAAAACATAATTTGGTTTATCACAGCCACCAATTCTTCTGGGCACACCCTGGCATGACAACTGTCGCACCTGTTCTCAGTCAAGAAATCAGTTAAATGAGAGCTGACTGACAAAATCAAGTGGACCAAAAGATCTTGAAAAGCTAGATATCATGCTGAGAAAGAAATTCAGGAACAAATGAAGAAGAATGTAATGGATATCTGTTAGCCTGGTAAAGTTTCTAAAGCCTTTTCTAAAGCTTTGGGATTCCACTGAATCACAGTGATAGCCGTTATGCACAAATGGCAGAAACATGGAACAATGGTGAACCTCTCAAAAATTGGTTGGCTGACCAAAATTACTCCTGCTGTTACTGTGTGAATTTTGACCTATTGAACTTTGTTTTGTGTGATCTGTTGTAATGTAAAGTTCTCCCATATGAGGTCTTCATCCTCATCCCGGTGAACAAGGCCCTCATATATCAAATGTTCAGAGAAGCTGTCCTATATTCTATCCTACGAATGAAATTTAGAATGTTCGTACAAACAGTCAAAAGTCTGATTTATAAAAAGTGCAGTGGACCTTGTACGCACCTTCCTCCGCAATCATGTGTTGATAAAACCCAGGTCCTCGTGCCCGTTCACAGTCATTTGCATACAGAAACACCCTCAATTAACCATATTTGGTAACACCACATCATCTGTCATATCCATTAAGTCATTGCGTTCTTTCCTAAAATATTGGCTAAGACAGCGAAAAAATTAATTTCAGTGACACAGAGATTGAGGTGAAACATAGGTGGGCAATAAAAAAGTATTCATGATGAAAAGATTTTAAAAAAAGCAATTTAATACAAATTCATTTTGCCACTGATACTTTTTACCATCAGCAGTTTCTCTGTGTAATACCACCCAGTACACAGCCATTATATTTCTGCTGCATAGCAGACATAAAGATGTGGTGAATAATTTAATTTGCTGATATTAACTTGTGTGGAAATCATCAACTTCTTTGAACAAATTAAATAAGTTAAATTAGTACTGAACATTCCTGTTTGGTTCTATCAGCTCAGGGAAAAAAAAAAAACAAACAAAAAAAAGATAACTCTGCCTGGGTGAAAGTGACAGAGACAACAAATGCAGTCAGGACAGTAGAGATATTCCTGTTAGAAATAAAGGGAAAAAATGCGTCGATATTAAAATGTATAGAATAAAACTTCCCTCAGAACACAGCTGGTACAGATCTAATACAAAGGGTGCTCCGATCATCATATTTGGTACTTGTGTGGCCATGCATAATTGGAGCCACGTCAAACATTACCTGAAATTTTATTGCTATTCCAAGAATAACTTATTTTTGCTCAAAGACAGACATACGTCAAAATGAGTAGATGCTGTGCGTATGAACAATCGGAACTGTACTTATATTTAGGAACATTTCTATTCACAAGTACAAATTGATCAATACCAAACAATGCGTAGAATTGTTCCTACGCACGACACATGCACGGATCTGTGCATAAGTACGGTTGATAAATGTGGGCCCAGGAGAGCAAATTCAGCTGTATATCCCGGAAGAAGGCTCCGTTCCTTAAAGGGCAAAATCAGGTTTTTGAAGTTTTCAACCATCTGGTAGTACAATTTTCTCATAAAACCCCCCACCAGAGTGGTTTTTTGGTTAATTCAGGCATGTCTGAGTAATCCTGCTTTCTGAGCAGCTGCCCCTCCCTGTCCTAGAAAACGACTGAGTGTTCAAACTGTTCAACTAGTGACCCCTGCAGGCAGAGCAGCTTACCTCTGCTAGAGTTCCAAACACACCCTCCTCCATCTCAAAGCTCATTGCTGCTTCGGTTTTTGGCAGCTAAAAACATTTTTTAGTTTCTCTGTAAAAAATTCCCTTTGGCTGCATGGATTACAGGATTTTATTCTCGATTCCTAAAGAACAGCAGCTGGATCAAAAAACAAAGACACCTGATGGACATAGAAGTAAGAAGCTACATGCTAATGTTTGTTAGCCTTTTATCAAGCAGCTTATGTGATCTTATAACAGCCTTGTGTGGTTAATTAATTGATCTGTAGCATCTCAGAATGTTTTGTAAACGGGTGCAAACAATCCTGGCTTTTTTATATACTGGTCTGGAAAGATTTGCTTACTGGATGCAGTTGTGTTGCCTTCGGCTCTATCTAAAGCCTGGATATTTAGAAACTGAAATAAGCTTTATTGAGTATTTTTTACAAAAAATAAATATATAAACCAGAAATCTCAGCCCTTAATATAACAGAATATCATTGTGGTAATTTGTGCTTTTTAAATTCACTGTCAGAATACTGTTTAAGAAAATGCTCAGCACTGTTTTTCTTAGTCTGAGCTGGTGGGGGGTACGCAGAAAGCGGGATTACAGAGAAACAGGCCGTTTTACTTTGTGGTCCAACATTAACTACAGGAGATACAAGTTAAATGTTTGGACAAATTAACACTGTATAACACCACCTTAGTATCATATACATGTCCATCCCAGAAGTTCAAAGCTGTAAAATAGCATGATATAGTCCCTTTAAATAAGTGACAGGGAAGGAGGCTTGTGGTAGAAAGCAGAAGAAATTGGTTCACTATTTAAATTAAAGGTTGAATATGGAACATTTTTCTTAAAAGCTACCTCTTTAAAAAGTAATACTTCAACAAGGAGTTTAGAGGTGTGCAGAATGAAAGTGCACCCTTTCCTTTAAACGTTATATTTAACCTAAAATCATTTAAAAAGACAATCACACTGTGTTTAAATTTACATGTTCCAGCCAAGATTTCCATATCTTGCTCAGAGGAGGAGTGACCTTACAATAGCTAAAACTATAGTTATTTTAGGTGAAGCCTACAACAGATGGACACAAATGAAAAATAACTTTCATGCCATCAAAACGTAAGCTAAGTTGTTAAAACATATTTGCAATACTTGTGTATATGACATTGTTCCTAGTTATGAGTGCATCAACCTCCACACCAAGTAAGTAAAAAAAAAGGAAGCGGTTTCCTCCTACACTCCCCAGTATAGCAGGCTCGTTTTCACCGCTGCGGTAAGTGGCTATTATAGTTTTCTAGCTAGCTTTCTGTATTGACATTGTTCTCCGACCGTACACCCTAGTCAAATACGAACACTGTGAAATCTGTTGGATTTTATGTAAATTGTAATGTATAAATTATGGCTTTTTTATAGAGGACGTCACCAAGAGGAGAGGAGGATACCACTCAGCTACTGAAATAAGATGCAGCAAGGACAGGTACAAAAACTTACTGTTGCCTTTGACCCATATTTTGTTATAAATATTTTTCATTTGGTATTTTGTACTTATTAGTACAAAATAGCCCTTGGCCTGTAAATTAATCGTTGGACATGATACTGGCTGGTTACGGCGACAGAACTGGCATTCAGACGGCCCTTTGTTATTGTAACTACAACCTCAACACACTAGATGTTGCTTTTGTGCCCATGTTCCATATTCAACCATTAATAAATGAATGAATGAAGAACACTTTCAATTCATATATATTAGCCTGACATGTTCGAAAACATGAAACAAATGAAATCATCCAGTTAATCTGATTGGTCGGTAGGGCTAGAAAAGTGCTGTATAAATTCAGACCATTTACTAGAGTACACTTCAGAATTTCTGCATGACCTCGCTGTAATTTCCTTTAAGCTAATTTTATAAAGACTCAATTGACAACTATCAAAATAATCTAAAAATCCAAGTAACATCCAAACAAACATGTCCAATAATTATAGTTACCTACCAATCAACTTGAATGTAATTGTAGTGTAAGAGTGGTAATAGTGCATAGTTTGACAAGGAATGTATTATATAGGTTTGGCTCATTTATTTCAGCTGAGCAGACAAAGTTGAGCCATAAGGAAGGCTAAGCTTGCATATTTTACATTTTTGTCCAACAACACACAACTGTGCTTTATAAATAAAGGTTGATATTATTTGAACGCAATTTGCATGTTATGATAAACAATGAATTTATATGACAGGGAAGGATTAAGGTTCTAACATTGTGGACCTCTAAGAGGTCTTCCTACACACATCTTCATCTTTAACCTATTGCTGGAAAAATAATTAAAAGTTTAACTATAATCTGTGTACTGATGAAGATAACTTTAGCAAACCTAACTGACAACTGGCCTGTAGCACTGATGGAAAAGATCTTTAAACTTCTTATCATGGGGCACATAACGCATATCACTTTCAACCTCCTACTTTGTCTTAGCTCCAACAGTTATTTACAGGTTTTCAGGAAACACTGAAAATATTATGAGCAAATGTTACATTATTTTGGTCATCTGAAAGTAGTTTCCATCCATCCATCCATCCATCCATCCATCCATCCCAGTACAACCGTTCCCACAGCAAGTTCTGCAGCTGTCCTACATTATCCAGTTGGGACAACTGTAATCAAATGCCTAAACACCCTCTCCTGACACATTTGGATGCTGTAGAGCAGCCTTCTCCTTTTCAGTGTGAGGTTTAAAAATTAGTTAGAACCTCTTTCCTACACACATGGGTAAATTGCTGATACTCCGTAAACTCCAATGTTAAATCTTTAAACAGTGGCTTGTTGAGCAAATTGTTTTCATGTGTTCATATTTTTTCCAGTGCAACAAAAGATGAAAGAGTTTGCTCTACATTAGTTATTCATCCCCAGCAACACCTACAGAAATCACTGATATATAAAACAAAATTTTTTTGTTAAATCTTGCCATTTCAAAATGCATGTTGATTATTTTTAATATTTGGAATACAAACAGAATTGTAAAAAACAGAAAAAACTGAAACTACAAACCTTTCCTGAAAATCATTATAGGTTTATATTCCCAACAACCTTAGAAACTGAATGAATGACCAGACTTTGAATTAATACGATTTTCAGAGATGTGGTGTATCAGTTACTTGAAAATACATCCCTGTTAAGCAACGACTGTTCTTGTTTAGCTATTTACACAAGTCAAGCAGAAATGGCTGAATGCTACTTTAGGTTGAACAGTAGGCAGCAACCATAATTGCTGATCAGACTGTTGTGCATATGTTCAACAGTTAAACTGGTTGGAACAATGGATTTGATGTATAGGAGTGTAGGGTTACATTTCCACTGGTAGCAGATGTTTAGGTTAGAGAGAACGAGACGTGGCAGAATCAGAAGAGTTCTTCTTTCTTTCTTTCTTTCTTTCTTTCTTTCTTTCTTTCTTTTTTCTTTCTTTCTTTTTCTTTCTTTCTTTCTTTCTTTCTTTCTTTCTTTCTTTCTTTCTTTCTTTCTTTCTTTCTTTCTTTCTTTCTTTCTTTCTTTCTTTCTTTCTTTCTTGTTATTTATTCATTTATCTTACCAATTGTTTAAATCCAGCTTCATGTTTGCCCAGGGATGCGTTCTCTCCCCACTGCGCTTCTCCCTTTACACCACTGATTGCACGTCAAGGGACCCTTCTGTGACACTCCTGAAGTTTGCAGATGACACCACCGTCATTGGACTCATCCGTGACGGCGACAAGTCTGCATATAGAAGGGAGGTGGAACAGCTGGTCCTCTGGTGCAGTCAGAACCACCTGGAGCTAAACCCGCTCAAAACTGTGGAGATGGCAGTGGACTTCAGGAAGAGACCCCCGTACACATCTCCTCTCATAATCCCCAACAGGCCAGTCCCCACAGTGGAGTCTGTCAGGTTCCTAGGATCCACCATCACACAGGACCTGAAGTAGACCTCCCACATAGATGCTATAAGGAAGAAGGCCCAGCAAAGGCTGTAGCCTACTTTCTGCGTCAGCTAAGAAAGTTCAACCTGCCTCAAGAACTGTTGACCATCTTCTACACAGCAATAGTCCAGTCTGTCCTGACCTCATCCATCTCTGTCTGGTTCGGATCCGCCACCAGGCAAGACAAGGACAGACTGCAGAGAACAGTCAGGTCCTCAGAGAGGATCATAGGTAATGATCTTCCCTCCATTCAGGACCTATTCCGGGCCAGGGTCAGGAAGCGGGCCAGAAAAATCACCACAGACACCTCACACCCTGGCCACAATCTGTTTGCGCTCCTCCCGTCAGGCCGGCGTTACAGATCTTTGTACGCCAAAACCACCCAACACAAGAACAGTTTCTTCCCCCAGGCTGTCGCTCTGATGAACTCTGTGTAGTCCATTCACATACCAATAAACTGTAACTCTGCACTGCTGTATATACTCACTGTACAATGACCCCGGTTTGGTGTATATATTATACTTTATTATTTATTTGTATTTATTTAAAAAAAAAAATATTTTACTTATTTAAGTTCTTTACTGGAGAGAAAAGTAGCCGGAATTAAATTCCTTGTATGTGTCATACTTGGCCATTAAAGCTGATTCTGATTCTGAGGAGTATTGTCAACATTACCCCGAGTTATTCAACAAATGGCTGATCTGGGCAGACATCACTACTCTTTTATTGACACTTCAAAGATTTTCCCTTGACAGTGATTTTATTACATATTACATACCACTAGTAATGAAATAGGCTATTTGATTGCAATGTGCTTGCATGTTATAGTGGGTGAGTAGGACATTCACGTCAATTTTATTTGCCATTTTTATCCTCATTTCCAATTATAATTTTGGTTTCTGAAGTCTTTTTTTTTAAAGAAAGAAAGGAAAGAAGCCAAGCTCCCATCTGAATGTCTCCTGCCAAAACAAACAGAACAGAACATAAGAAATGCTTTTTTATACACGGACCAGAACTGGCCCCAAATCTCTAATAACAAGACAAGGACGGCTAACAGCTAATATGTCAGTTTATTCCTCTGAGCGAGTGTTCGGAGGAGGTTAGACAGCAGGATATCAGCTTGGTTTTAGCTAACAAGGGAGTAGGAGGGTGTCATGACTTCAATATCCCTCAGTCTCCAAGGGTCTGACTTTGCCTTCACTTAATTTCCCTCCCACTCTATATATCTTGCTGAGAACTATATGCGTCTTTTTTTTTAAGATTCTGTACAGTTCTCAAAGGAACTATGCTCATATTACTGTACTGTGGCTATTATTGGAGTTTGTTGCCAACTAGAACATAAAACAAAATCAGAATTAGTATTGTTTGTAATTTTAACCTTAGTATGTGTTTTAGTGAACTGCTGACTATAACTACAACCAGTCTAAAAAAGGTCACTAGAGGATACATCTGTCTGTCTGTCTGTCTGATACAACTTTCTCTGCACACACTCACACCTGGTTAGTATTTAACAAAACATATAGACACCCCATAAAAACCTTTAATATTGTTTACAAATGCTGAAGCAATAAACATATGCATGTCAATTGAACAGCTGGTGCCCATTTATAAAAGTTGGGAAGCAAAATTATGTTTCTACTTCCCCATTTTATCCCTCACAAATCTGATAACTCCCATAGTCAAGCTTATCGAAAGTCTCTGTCAATTCTCCTTGAACTTTTCTTTTTAACAATCAACGAAGACTAAAGCTAAAAAATATTAGCCCCACCCTCTGTAACCTCAGATTTGGTACAATCCACTTAGCTGCAAAAAAAAAAACAAAAAACCAAAGAACAAAAAAAACAGGGAACTCTTCAGTCCAACAGTTCACAGCACCTCCAGCAAAAAGCAGTCACAAAATCATTATGACTACACTGATTCTCTCAGAAGTTAAAAGACTGTTGACTTACCTCCAATCTCTCAGACATCCATTAGTTCATGCCTCCAGCTCCTGAACTGGCACCAGTATTGATCTAGCAGACTCCTGCTCTCTGACAGCATGGCTCGCCGTGGCTTCTCTGTCCTACCGACTTTGCTGCTCTGTTTGATATCCGACCGGTCGCCTGCTCTAAACCGAGTGTGGAAGGAGATAACAGCTCCGATCATGACAGAAATTCTGCCCCCCCACTGCTGGTGAAGCATCAGCCCATATAAAGCAGAGTCTTCTTGGACAGACTGTTTCTATAATCAATACCACAGCAAGCCTTCTTTGTCCAATAAGTGCATGATTAAAATAAAAGAACACGGCCCTAAATATGAATAATTTCAAGATTAAATTACAACTATGCGGGCGGAGTTTGGCCCCTTTATTTACACTGAAGTGTCTGAGGAGCATTGTTAGCATCAGCGAGCTACTCTGTGTCTCTGTGATAGAGTTGAGATACCCGTCTGCTGGAATCTCACTGTCGGAGTAATGCTGTTTCAATACCTGGCCTGTCCTTGACATGGAGGTCTGCGAGCAACGAACGGAATTGGAGGTACATTAGATGGTGAAACGCTGGGGCGAAAAGGTTAACAATTGAAGGCTAATAGAAGCTGATATATTTCTATATTTAACTTTCTCTATTTATTTATACATTTACAAATTTATTTTATGTTTTATTTATTTATTTGTTTCCATATTTATTCATTCCCACATTATTTATTTTTTATGTTTATTATTTTATTTATAAATGTATATCCCGAATTATTTATCTATATCCACATTTATTTATTTATTTATTTATTTATTTATTTATTTATTTATTTATTGTCAATTTTGGTCAGAGATGGTCCTCTATAGATTTACTTATTTGACACTTGGTAAAAGCAATCTTCTATTCAAAGGCGCAGAAAGCATAGTATTAAACCTGCTAGGAAAATTCAATAATGAGGGTTTTTTTTTTTTTTTTTTAACCTGTATCGACTTGTTCTTATTCCAGGTCAAATGTAAGGAAAAGCTTATTATCCAACAGGAAAGAGTGGAAGCTGTGAAACAGTACTTATGATAAACTGATGAATAATTAAAAAAGCTTGTGTTATACCAAGATCTGCTAACTAATTAGAAAACTAAATTGGCAGCAAAGGTTAAGCAAACTGTATATTCATTACCGCTAAAAAAATACTATACTTTGTCTCTACCAGAGGCCTGGGAGCTTGAGGGTCCTCCTCAGTATCTTTGCTGTTCCAAGTACTGCTGAGATGTCTTAGGTTTTATATATATATATATATATATATATATTTTTTTATTTTTATTTTTATTTTTTTTACTGATTGGAATGTTTGTATAATTGTATTGAAATTTGTGCCTTGAATGCCATTAGATAGTCTGACAGACACAGTATGATACATATTTTTGGCTTTGGGTGAATAAGTCACTGAAACATTACAATCGCTTTAATAGGTTTCTGAATATTGATTCTACTCTTTTAAGAGATCTATCTTTTTTTTATTTTTAAATGCTGGTTTAAAATTATCACTACGTGTTTTATATATTACAACACCACTGCACATGAATGTTGCTTTTGTGTATTCAATTTAGAAAATATAAAATGTGGAACTGAGGTCTGTGCATTTTATTTTTTAGTTAAGTTAAACAACTGATCAGTTTCTCTGTTATAAATAATTTTTACAGTATTCATAAACTAACAGTAATTTAAGCGTATTTACATCACGTGAATAGCATTAAAGTAAACAGCCTGTACCTCATAAAACAGGCTTATTAAAACAATTAAAAATAAATGGTCAAAATAAAAATCTACCACAGCAGATTACACTGCTGAACAAAATCTTTGTAGAATGGAGAAAAAGAGTGAAGGGAATGGATTACATACCATCCAAGGATACATTAGAGAAGAATAGTTGAATTAGTCACCAAGATATTCAATGTAACTGACTTACTTGAAGAAAAGTGTGCTAATGGAAAAGAGGAATGGGAGCTTTTAAAAAGTAAAAACAAAACGCAAACATACTGATTTGTCTGTTCATTAACAGATGATAACTCAAAGTCAAAACAATATTTGAGGAATATGTACTGATACATTCAACCATTAATTATTATTTGTCCAAAAGATTTTGGCCTGCACAGATTTAAAACATGATGAAACAGTGCCTTAATCTTTAATCAGTTATATGTTCATCATCAAATTTGGCTAACGTGACTCTAATAGAAAAAAAAAAAATAACCTGACTGCATTAAAATGTCTTCTAACCAGGTTGAAATATTCTTCTGATTTAAAATATTTCCATCCATCCATCCATCCATCCATCCATTCATCCATCCATCCATCCATCCATCCATCCATCATTATCTTCCGCTTAATCAGGGGTCGGGTTGCTGAGACAGCAGCCTAATAAGAAAAGCCCCAACTTCCCTTTCCCCTGCCACTTGATGACTATGAATCTCAAGGTATTCCCAGGCCAGCTAAGAAACGCAGTTCCTCCAGACAGAAAAAAATAAATAATAATAACAGTTTTATTAGAGAAAACTCCAGTTATGATTTTTACAGAAATGTTTAAGCATGTTGACGAGAAGAGACAGTTCTACATAACATTTAGAGTTCAAATTTCCCAGTGCAATGTAAAATTGTAAATATAAAGCGTGCAAAAAACAGACATTGCAAAGCTGTCCATGTAATGATCACTTGTTATTCTACTTTCCGGTCCTTACTCTTATTTGCAAATTTTAGGACTGTGCTGTATTGGGCTGAGGAGGATCAAGGTCTGGAACTATATGCAGCACTAAAAGATGGAATTGTGTTGTGTCATAAAACATATTGAAACCACAGTAGAAAACTAATTAAACAATGTCTAGAACCATCCATCCTGCTTATTGTCTAAGAGTCGCGCGGGGGCTGATGCCTACTTCCAGCAGTCATCGGGCAAAACAAGCACCAGCAAATAGTCAATTACCATTCACAGCACAGCTAGAATATTTCCCTATTATTTTTTTCAGTTTTGGCTTTGATTAATTAATTAATATTGATCACTGACCATGTTCACTTCAGATTCCTCCAGGCAAAAGAGGCCAGCTCTCCTCAATCCTAAATACAATCTTATTCTTCTACCATAACTTTTTTATAATAATATATTATTCATTCAATATACCAAAACAGCTAATTTAATTTATGATGTGTGCTACAACGTAGGTGTCACAGCATCATCCAAACAGTAAGATGACAGCTGTGCACAAAGGATTTTAGATGTTTTTATGGGATACAGCCAGCGTAGAAAACTTTGACGTCTGAGACACAGGGACTTTAAAGAAGGCAATACAAAGGTGAAAAAAAAAACTGAGTCAAAATGACTCTTTAATGGAACTTCATATAAAAGGTAATAATAAATAATAATTATCCATCCATTTTCTTAACCACTTAATCCTTAATGCAGGGGTGCTGGTGCCTATCTCCAGCTGTCAATGGGCAAGAGGCGGGTTACACCCTGGACAGGTCGCCAGTCCATCACAGGGCGAACAACCACGCACACAGTCACACCTAAGGACAATTTACAGTGATCAATTAACCTGACAGTCATGTTTTTGGACTGTGGGAGGAAGCCCGGAGGGAACCCACGCATGCACAGGGAGAACATGCAAACTCCATGCAGAAAGACCCTGGGCTGGGATATGAACCCACATCCTTCTTGCTGCAAGGCAACAGTGCTAACCACTGCGCCACCGTGCAACCTATTATCATTATTATTATGTTTTTTACTCTGGGTATGTCTTGAACACTTTCAGAGCTGACGGAGGCTGTATTAATTAGACACAAATTTCTGAGGCTGTAGATCTACACCTCCAACAGTAGTAGTAATTGCTGATAAATACGTTCTAATAATGATGTTATCTGGTAAAGTGAATTATCCTGCATAGAAATAATGGCAGAATACAGGGCAAATTGGCTTATGACAAAAAAACTGCAACTTTAAACAAAGTAATGTGCTACATCCATTAAACATCCCTTAAAATACCTTCCTGCACAATTTTTCCTTCATTATTCATTAAAGTATTATCTTTCCAATTTTTTTTCAACCCACAACGAAATTATCCAAATGCATTCACAACTTTTTACTTTACTTTATTTTATTTAACACCACCAATATGCACTCTGCCCTTTAATTTTCGCCTAATGCTTTCCTTAGGTCAGAAAATGCACCTTTAAAATTTTAATCCCTCATTTACATAGTTGTTTAGACCCTTGAGTCAGTTCTGTGTAAAAGACCTTTGTAATCTCCTTGGATGAGTTTCCAGTTACTTTGCACTCCATTACACTCATTCTGGCAGATCCTCGAAAGCTCCCTCGGCAAACTCTAATCTTTAGACTTCCACAGATCCTCTATGGAGTTTAAGCTTAGGCTTCAGGGAGGGTGGGGAGGAAATGTATTTCAGTCACAATAAAAAGAAAAAGCATTCCCCAGAGAAAACTCATAAGTGAGGTACCATTACTTGCAACAGGGTTATCATGATAAGCTTTTCCCCAGTGTTTTGTTCTGTCAGTTGAAATCTCATGCTTTCTCTCCTACTCTGACCTCTCCACCTCTCTTGAAATCTTAGTGTCGGGGGTCATTTACACTGAGACAACATTCAGTAGTTGAGAAAGCCTGGAGCGCAGTTAAAGTCAGTTTCTCATTTCTTGAGTATGAAACACACCGATGGGTCTGTTGGGCCCTGTTAACGCTACCCTCAGCCAATCCAACATGTTTACTTGGTGCAAACACAGAACTCTGGCAGTAAAATACATTCTCTAAGTAGACCAACAAGTCTGCAATGTTATAACTGGTGGAGTACTTCATAGAATCCCATGATATGGTTCATATGGTTCAGAGTTTGGGGTCCGGACTTCTGTTTTTTTTATTTTTTTTATAATTTGTTTTTATTCTGTTATCATTTCAAAATACTATACATTACATACACAACAAATAGTTCAACATGTATCCTTTTTAAAACACCAGACATACTATTATAATAGAATAATTTGAGGACATGTAAGGCTTCAGTGGTGCCAGTAGTTGTCAGAGCACCCAGAACGTCTGAGATTTAAATCCAGAAAAGGAAATTCCTGGGAAGTGACGATATACTAAGCAGAATTCTATGGCATCCACAAGTCTGATAGAGAAAGTACATATTAGGTGAATATACAAATTAGACTATATAGTTCACTAGACCATTATCTTCTAATTTTGCCAAACTAGATTTATTCTAATATCTATAATCCAAGAGCCTCTCTGCCTTCTGTCTGGGCCCAGCTCTGTTCTCATTGATGCTTCGAGTTTCATCAGCAATTCTTTCCTTTTATCTTTGGTTTATATCTAACTGCTTTTAGCACTGGGGAGTTGTACAGTACCTGGCGTTTTGGTATATTGTCCGAAAACATACAGCCACACATATCCATAGCCACAAACTGTAATAATAAATCCATGTTATTAAAGAGACAAAATCAAGTTCATATTTCTCAAATGGGTTACTAAAGTTTTTAGCCAGTTGTGGATCAGTAGTCTGATCACTGGAAAATAGTGAGTTGGATTTCATGTCTGAGCAACATCCATTTACTGTGATTGATTTTGTATCCTTATGCACAAACCAAACCAAATTGACAAATGTTGTGTGAAACCAGAACACTGATACATTATTTAGATATTACTATTTCAAACAGTTAAATTATTTTTGTGGGTCTATATAAATTACATGTTTGTGTTAGGGTTCTCTAAGTGTGGAACATATGACTTAAGGTTGATCTAGTATTATTGCTGCCTCTTTGCCCTGAAAAATAAAAAAATACAAAACTGTTTAGTCAGGGTTTATTTTCTGATTTAAGCCTTTTACAGGGGGAATAAAGCATTAATTTAAAGCAATATTGTTAGCGTTTTAAACAATTTATGTACTAATGGGCAAATTAAAACAACAATTATTCTTGCAGATTGTTAATAACTGTGTTCATGCAAGTCTTTTAATCTTTTCCACTTGGAACAAGCATATAAAGCCTTATTTCTCAAAAGAATGTTACCAACTTATTTTGGCTATGAATGGTAAATGGACCGCCCTGTGATGGACTGGCGACCTGTACAGGGTGTACCCCACCTCTCGCCTGTTGACAGCTGGAGATAGGCACCAGCCCCCCCGCGACCCCTTGAGGAATAAGTGGTTCAGAAAATGGATGGATGGATGGTAAATGGACCAAATTTGTAAAGCGAGTCCGAGGACTACACTGCAATCAGTCATTCATCCATTCATACACATCACTTCCACACCCTCTGGTTTCAAAACAAGCCCTTGAGCCCCTGACCTATGAAGTAATTATAATACAGTTTCAAAGTGTGAATACTAGGAAACGATTTCAAGTTATGGATGGAAATTCTAGTTTAACTTTAGATTGCAGCTGTCTTCCCTTTGCCTTGCTAACAAAAAAAAAATATATAGAAAACACCAGTCTTACAAAACGGAGGTATAAGCTTACACAAGTGACAGACTTCTGACACACTGGGCAGGTTACTTTCAGAATGGGGTACAATGAAACGTTCTAAAATTGTAAATAATATAATAAAGAAACTTGGACTTTTACATCCATGGAGAATGCATCCCAAGAAGAGAGAGTATAAACTCTATTCCAATCAACAAAATGTCTATTTAAGGGCGGATTTACTTTGTATGGCTCGCAGGAAATGCATAAATTATAAAGCTTTGAAATTGAAAAATGACAATCAGTGGTCATGCTCCAATTAAATTAACAATTGAGTTAAATAAAGAAGTATTGTCGTAACATATTTTTTATGGGTTTTTTTAAGTAGTGGAGATGCAATGTATCAGTTTTGACAGATCAAAAAATGGTTTAGGAAGTAAACCAGTCTACACAACAATATATTTTTATCAACAATAACAAAGATGTTAATCCTATGATATAATGGGAATGTGCGAAATAAGTAATTAGAGGTAAACCAAGATTTAAAAGAATTGAGACAGCAGCAGCAGGAGTAAGAGAAAAAAATATACAATTGGAAAAATAACATAAAATGCTTCTAAACATAGTAATCTAACAGAATAAAAAAAAAACTAGATATAAAGTAGATCAGTTATTGATATCTGAGCAGAAGCGGCTTTAAGATTTGTTAATTAATAAATAAACAAAATTCAGCCATCTGAAAAGCTTACTACTTTTCCTCCACAAATCTTGATCCTAAAGTTCATTGTAAATTAAAAACAACCTATTTCTGGGGTATACTTTTACCCTGGCATTTTTTTTTCTTCTGGTAAATGCAGTGGAAACAGAAGGGGGCAATAGTGGCTTCAAAAAACTAACCAGGGTCCTGGGAAAGGTACCTGTGTTGGAAAGACTCATAAATACCGCACATATGTGTCGCTGATGTGTTTTTGCCTTTTAATCCTGCACAGCAAAGCATCGCATCTAACAATTAGATAAAAAAGTTAAATTGGAGCTTTCACTACCTTCCTTGGCGGCTCAGAGTTGAAACACCTGCAAGTCAATTTTTGTAAGAGGTTGGTGATTTGTTTATGAACAACAATCCTGATCCTAATGTGTATAAAAGGTAGAGTAAATAGTATCAGCCTATTATTTAAATACCAGAAAGGTTCATAGGCTTTAATATGAAGACACATTTTAAGTCCTCACAGACCTTAAGTATCAGAACATTAATGGTTTATACGAGAAAAGTGTTAACATTCACCCATATAAATATTCAAAGGTAAGATTGCACAAATGTTTACTATACAAAAATGAAAAATAAGAACATAATTAGTTACTGTACAATGCATGTAGTATTCAGCAATCGGTTCTCTCTTCAAACAGTGGGGGTACATTGAGTTTAAATAATAAGTGAATTCTGATCCCTGCATGGGGACCTCCAGAGTGCGAAAAGCTGCTAAACTTGTTTCTGCTGTAAATAAAATTTTGCAAAACACATCCAGCATATAATATTTAGGGTGTGGCAAATCTTAGAATTTGTTGTGAATTCATTATTTTTGGGGTTGTGAAGGTACGACAAGGTGAAGTCGATTTATATTTACATTCATATTTCCCCAGTGTAAGCTGTGACTATAAAGTAAGAGACACGCTCATTTTCTTGTGGTGCTCTAGTGATTCATTGTAGCCTCAAAGCAGATAAAGTTTTGAGTTGCCCAAATTACAAAAGCACATATTATTTTTTGTGCATTCCAGACACATAATTCAAATTTTATGTGGTTAGGTCTGGAGATATCGGCCTCTGACATTGCTGCCGCCTCTCTAGAATTATTAGTAAGTAAAATTATGTTTGTGATGCTCCAAGACCTTTCAGAGGAAAACAAAACAAAAACTCTCCTCTAAGAAATTTACTCCAGTTAATAGAAACACTGAACACAAACATGTCTTAAAGACTAACCACATGCTGTAATGACAAGAAAAAATACAGCAACACATGAAATTTCTGTTTCTGTTTTATTTTTATATACTATTTGGATGAAATGTGCTTCATTCTTCATCTTTCAATTAGCTTGTTTTCATAATATATTACAAATAATTTCAAGAAAGCTGCTTTTTAAAGCCTGGCTAATATAAACCATTGGACCACACAGTACTGTATGTTTTCGGAAATGTGGTGTTTAAATTAACATCCTTCATAGATAATAAGTGGTGGCCTTATATATACTGCTCAGAAAAATTAAAGGAGCACTTTAAAGAAAGACATTAGATACATCAGATCTCAATATGGAGTTTGATATCTATACAAATAACGACAGGGCAATGTCCTAGGAACAAAAGGATGCCAAGTCTTTTAATGGAAATAAATGTTTTCAGCCTACAGAGGGCTCAATTGTATAGACACCCTAAAATCAGAGTGAAATGAAGATGTGGCAGGCTAGTCCATTTTTTCAAAAGCTTAATTTCTGCAACTCAAAATGCTTTTCAGTATCTTGTATGGCCCCCACAAGCTTGTATGCATGCTTGACAACATCGGGGCATGCTCCCAATGAGACAACGGATGTCTCATGTCTTGTGGCATTTCCTCCCAGATCTGTGTGAGGGACTCCCTGAGCTGACGGCGCCTAATGGACCGAAACATAATGTCCCAAAGATGTTCTTTTGGGTTTAAGTCAGGGAATTGTGAAGGCCATTCAATGTTTCAATTCCTTCATCCTCCAGGTACTGCCTGCATACTCTTGCCACATTGTCGTGCTGGGCATTGTCGTGCATTAGGAGGAAACCTACTGCACCAGCATAGGGTCTGACAGTGGATTCAAGGATGTCATCTCCATACCTTATGAGTCAGAGCACCATTTCCTAGGCAGTAGAGGTCTGTGCGTCCCTCCATGAATATGCCTCCCCAGACCATCACTGACCCACCACCAAACCTGTCATTTTGAACGACGTTGCAGGCAACATAACTTTCTCCTTGTCTTCTCCAGACTCTTTCACGTCTATCACAGGTGCTCAGGGTGAACCTGCTCTCGTAAAAAGTACAAGGCGCCAGTGGCGGACTTGCCAATTCTGGTGTTCTTGACCAAATGCCAGTCGAGCTCCACGGTGCTGGGCAGAGAGCACAGGGCCCAGTACAGGACGTCGGGCCCTCAGGCCATCTTCATGAAGTCCGTTCCTGATTGTTTGGGTAGAGACATTCACACCAGTGGCCCTCTGGAGGTCATTCTGTAGGGCACGAGCAGTGCTCAGCCTGTTCCGCCTTGAACAAAGGAGCAGGTATCGGACCTACTGATGGGTTGAGGACCTTCTACGGCCGTGTCCAGCTCTCCAAGAATAACCACCAGTCTTCTGAAATCTCATCCATGTTCTGGAGATTGTGCTGGGAGACACATTAAACCTTCTTGCTGCAGCACGTGTGGATGTGCCATCCTGGAGAAGTTGGACAACCTGTGCAACTTCTGTAGGGTTGAGGAATCACCTCATACTGCCAGTAGAGATAATTACTCAAGCCAAAACAGCCAATAAAGATCAAGAGGAGAAACTTGAAATGACCTCCACATACAGTATAAAACCAATCCTGTTTTGAGGGTTTTTTAATTCTTGCCACTGTAGTGCACCTGTTGTTGAGTCCATGATCACCAATACAGCTGAACGTGATTAACGATGCCCTCAGCTGGTTAACCAACCAGAAAATTATCAGACAGGCTTAATTGGTTTCATGCCAGGCCCAATGAAAAAAGTTTTCCTCTAATTTTTGTGTGCAGTTTATATATGTTTTGCTGTCTTCAAGCTCAAGCTATTTATTTTTTATTGAATTGGAAAGTTTCTAAAAAAATAAATGTTTAAGATGAATAGAACTTAAAAAAAAGTATTTAAATGTAATATATTTAAAAAGAAGAGGAAAAAAACAAGCAAAAAAAATGAAGGCAGTGACAGAGTTGGGTTTCTCTTCCATTACTCTTGAAAAGCATCTAGAATGTTAGAAATTCATTTAAAAGGACCTTTGTTAATGAAATAATGTTGAAAGTCTATAGATAAATTCATACTTATTCATACCCCTGGTACACTGATGTAATCCTTTAATTTAACAAACATATGTGCTTGACTGGATGTAACAAGGTTTTGGATTGTCCCCTTTAGGGTTGCAGCGATTCATCGAGTTAGTTGATTTACTCGATTCCAAAAATTGCCTGAGGCAAAAACTCTGGCTCGAAGCCTCGTTAAATTCTGTCGACAGCAGTACTGGTGGATACAGTTTGAATTTAGTTGGCGCGATTGCGGAGAATAAAGATTTCCATAAATGGCAGAAAATGTGTAAATTTTGGGATCATTACATTCTAAAAAAAAAAAAGAGAACAAAGTACAGTCAAAGTAGACCTGGCATAGTACGACCTCAATGATCCAGCATCAGAAAACATCAGCATGATTTTTCACCTAGCGTCGCTGAAACAAGGTAACGTAACCTAAAGCCTGTATATGTTGATGTTTGCTAATTTTAGTACTGTATTTGTAGCGATGCCATGATGCTGTTTGACTAGGTATGATGTTTAGCTTTGATATTTTTAAGTAGTAAACTTATTCACGTTCAATCGCAAGAGAGCCTTGTCCACACATTGCTGGGTATCTCACAAAACGGAGATATTTCCCTGCGGTTTGGCCTGTCATCCACACATAGACACAGATTTTCAGCACAAAAAATGAATCTTTAAAAAAACTCTGGTCAAAGTGGAGATCTGCGTTTTCTCTGTTTTCACTATCTGCATGTGGACGGATGAAAACAGAGTTTTAAGAGCCTTCATGTCACTAAATGCACCAACATCACAGTTACAGCGTCAAAAATCAACAGATTTAATGCTGCGCTGTGACCAAAGTACGAAAATAAAACGTTTTCACTCTCTCCTGAAACAGAGACTCCTGTGTGTTGTTAGAATTATTAAAAAGGGATTATCCTAAATGTTCAGTGCTGCTGAGCAGGGCCGTATCCAGGAGGTTAATAAAGTCAATTTAAGTGATTAGAGAATAAGAAAAACACAAAAAACATTGCAACTTTTCACAAAAGCTTTTTCACAAAAAAGAGGATGGACAGCTTTGTTTGTTAACTAACATTATTGCTGTTGACTGTTATTTTGTCAAATAAATGAATAAATACTATAAATGGGCTTAGTTTTGGAGCCACATGTTAGGGTTGGAGTTCTCTGTTTTTTGTGAGATAAAAGTCAAATCTTGATCATTTTAAAGCCACAAAATTTTCATTATGCATGATTTGTTTTGGTTACATAAAAACGTTTAAAACAAAATATCAGATTAATCAAATCGATAAAGTTCTAGATTAATTGAAGCAAGTGGAGCTAATCACCAAAGATAATGGTATACATTTTTTTGTAAAGACTGTTTCAAATAAAATATTCAACTTCAACAAAGTATTGTATATTAGTTCCATTTAGCATTAAATGATGTGTTCTATAATTATATTTAAAAATAAACAATACATATATTTCTGTTACATCAGTAATTTAATATTTTCTTAAAAGGAACAACTAAGTTATTGCTATATTATATTTGTCATACTTGATACTGGAATGAACAAGTAGAGTCTTTCTGCAGATAAATGACATCAAACAGCATGTCTTGATGACAAAGCAGGAGGAGACTAGCCATATAATGCAAAAGTGTTAACTTCCTAGGGTAACAATATTGCCCCTCAAACAGTCTTAAAGGGTACATACAGACTGATTCAGACACAATAAAAAAACAAAAAACAAAACACGGCCTCTCTCTAAACAAGCTCTTGACCATTCTCTATACAATACTTAAGGCCATTCTTGAAAATATTTTTTTAATAAAAAATATAAAATAAAAATTACTGACTTCTTGGGGATGGAGCCAAGATCAAACTTATTTTCCCTGGAGCAAAAAGGCCACTGAGTCTGTAAAGAGTGAGTAATGTGTAAGTTTTGAATATTAAGAGCACAAAAAGCTTGATGGGAAAGCAGCTGACGAAGTCCCAGACATTGAGCCAAAAAAGGGATTGAGAGTTGAGTTTCCTAATGGACTTCTACACTGATCATTTATTAAGGCCTACTAATACATGGGGTTAGACAGGGAAATGTTTAAAGTAAAAAAAAAACAGTGGAGAAACAAGTGAAAGTCGGAAGATTAGAATATCAGGCAATTTATTTCAGTAATTTAGCTTAAAAGATTAAACTAATGTAACATTACATGCAAAGCAGGATATTTCAAGCCTGTATTTTTTATAGTTTTTGATGATTATGGCTCACAACTTATAAAATCCCCAAATTCAAAATCTCAAAAAATGTAAAGATTTGGTAAAAGTTTAATATGTTAACCTCAAAATGTCAGACTCTAAACAGCTAATTGATCCAAAACACATGCAAAAGGTTCCTGAGGCATTACATTGCTTGGATGACAAACTGGACTGGACTGCCAACACAGACGCCCTGTGCAGGAAAGGACAGAGCCGTCTGTACTTCCTCAGAAGGCTGGCGTCCTTCAACATCTGCAAGAAGTTGCTACAGATCTTCTACCAGTCTGTAGTTGCGAGCGCCCTCATGTACGCAGTGGTGTGTTGGGGGGGCAGCCTCAAGAAGAAGGACGCTGGACGCCTGAACAAACTGGTGAGGAAGGCAGGAACTGTTGTTGGCACAGAGCTGGACAGCCTTACATCTATGGCAGATAAACGGACTCTGAACAGGCTACTGTCCATCATAGACAGTCCACACCATCCACTGCACAACGCCATCTCCAGGCAGAGGAGCAGCTTCAGTGACAGACTGCTGTCATTGTCCTGCTCCACTGACAGACTGAAGAAATCGTTCCTCCCCCACGCCATGCGGCTCTTCAACAACTCTAGGGGGAGGGCGATAAAATCAACCATAGAACACTGGACTTAATGCTAATCACACCATGCACCTTCGGTCACACATGCACTTTATCATACACACAGATCTACAAGTTGGACTCTAAGTATGTACAAACTGACCATTACTCAAGTGTTTCTGTATACTGACATCTGCACAACTGCACCTGAACTGGACTGGCAGACATTATACTTTTTTATACCATTATATTTTACCTTAGTTCTTCTTTTAAATTTTTATACTGTATTTTCCCTGCATGCCCCTGTGTTCCCGTAAGCTGCTGGAACTGTGAATTTCTCTTGGAGATGAATAAAGTATCTATCTATCTATCTATCTATCTATCTATCTATCTATCTATCTATCTATCTATCTATCTATCAAACCGAGGAAAAGCCTAAAAAAGGTAATTGCAAAAGGAGTTGGATGTTCCCAAAGTGCTGATCAAAGAACATAGAAAGAAAGTTATGTGGAAGCGAAAAGTGTGGAATGAAAATGTTCTCAAGCAGCCTGGAAAGGATTGTCAGTAAAAGGCCATTCAAAAGTGTTTGTGCATCAAGAGCCACCACACACAAACAGATCCTGCACATGGGCTACAAATATGCTATTCCTCTTGTCAAATCGCTCATGAACAACTCAGCAGTCCAAAGTCCTTTTTTCTGATGAGAGCAAATTTTGCATCTCACACAATTCAGAGCCTCACAATCCAAGATGCTGGAAGTCCAGTTTGAGGTTTCCACAAACTGTGTTGATTTGGGGAGCCATGTCATCTGTTGAAGGCCACTATTACAGCATCCTGCTGTTCCATAACACCTCAGCAGTCCCACAGCCTGATACCATCCATGTCACGCCACATTGAGGCACTAAGTGATACAAAAGAGGTCCAAACCAAGTACTGAGTACATACTGTATGCACATTTATATTTCTCAAAAGTAAGACATTTTTCCATTTAAAATCCTTATTTAATTTATTTCATGTAATATTGTAATTTTCTGACATTGGGAGTATAGGGTTTTTAGAAGCTGTAACCTATAATTATCAGAATTTTAACAAATAAATGCTTGCAATATCTTGCTTTACATTAGTTTCACCTTTTAAGTTGAATTACAGAAATACATATTTTTTTGAGTTCCAATTGTATGAATCTTTAAATGTTGACAAGAAGCTTTACTTAGTAGCTGAGTATTCAAATTACAGGGAATTACCGTATGTGGTTTGATAGTAAACACACTAATGGTATTTGGCAAAACCATTTTTAGTATGATTTAAATCACCATGAGCCGGAATAATGAATTTCAAACTCATCATGGCATGAAACAGTTTGCAGAGAGTATCCAGCAGGAATAGTGAAGACTGGAGGTAGTTTAAAAAGAGCTTCAATTATCCAACCATATTATGAAACTGTCTTATAAAAACTTTATTGAAAATATTTTCTGTAGAACCTCGATTAGGCAAAATATAATGTTAAAATGTATATAAACAAAAAAGGTTCACCAGCAAGACAAACATTCAAGAATCAATCTACAAATTTACAACAATATAATTTCTTAATGGATTTTATTTTATTTTAAAAATCCTTATTTAGTTAGGATTTAGTTAGGACTTATTTAAAGTTCTCAATTTACTGGTCGTTCTATGTTCCAAGCTCATCTATAGACATGAGCTCGGATGCATGGATGGATGGAAGTTAAAGTGTTGTAAGTTTTTGCGTTAAACTGTTATTTTTTAAGATGCCTATTACTTTTTCTTACTAAAATGTCACAGAACAAATTACAAATCAAGAAAAAGATCGACTGAGCATAATTTTCCTAGGAATTTTTTTCAGTTGCCAAATGTAACTTCTACCTATTCTTCACCAATCACCCTCCTAAAATGGTTAGTTCTATTGTTAGATTAGCCTACTTTCAATGAACAACTTTAGCATTCATCATTTGTTTTGTTTAAATACCAAGCTGAACATAAACAGTCGTAAATCTTCTATGAGGAACACAGAGTTAATGTCCCTGGGGACCTCATGTTTCAGGTCTACATTGGGGAGCTGTTCACAGTGCCTTCCTCTAAATGGCAAATTCCCCTGAAACTCCATGTCCCATTTTAACAACAAAGCATGGGTCTTTTGTTTCCAGATAGGGGGAAATCTTGCTATTGTCTTTTTTAAAGAACAAGCTAAACGCATAAGAATACTTTCAGGACAGTAAGTATTCACTTTAAATTGACTTCTATAAAACAGTGGAAACTAACAAATCATTCAATCCAGAATATGTTCTAGGGTTTTCAGTTAACCACTCACTTTAAAAAAATTGACTCCTGTTAAGTGAGATTTATCATTCATTAAAAGGCTTTTGAGAAGTCAAAGGTGCTTTAAGTTCCAACAGCCTTTGATATGGTGGTACTCTCATTATCCACCTATTTTATAAGTTAGAGTACCTCACAATATAATATATCATACTAATGCTATGACAAAGAAAAGCAGCTCTCTTTTTAATCAGGAGCACACAATGCCCCTATATCTATATTTCAGTTTTTCTTTTTTTTGTAACATCTATAAAAAAATTCTACTATAGCACAGGCAAACGACATGTCGGAATTCGTCTTTTTTCATGCAACCTGTTTTATGTGACATTATACATACGTATACATATTGCCAGAAGTATGTGCTTCAAATCGAGTGACAATTCATTCCTACTCTATCAAGTATCATATGGCTGCCCAATATTTGAAGCTAAAACTGCTTCACGTGTTTTGGACGGGTTTTCTACAAGGTCTATACGTGAGTTTATGGGATTATTTAAAATAGCTTCCTCTTAGAATCTCATTTGCAATGTCAGATGGTCTTAGGTAAGAAGGTTTGACCTAGCTCAACCTCTCCACTGCTCCAGAGGCCAATGACAGCATGCTTTGCACCGATGCATATTGACACCGTTTACTTGGCTTGATGATGTAAAGTTTCTGCCGACCATATAAGTCCATTCCATGAATCTTTGTATACACTGTTCAAGAGCTAATCTGAACAACATAAGAGAACCTCTGTACAGAAGCGCTGAACTGCCACAGCTGGAGAATAAATTCAGGGGCATTGTCTCGTTATGATGAGAGAGTTTCTTGTTATAAAGAGATAAAGAACCTGTTAAAACAAGAAAGCTTCTCGTTATAACAAGGACGTTTGTCTTTAAAACAAGATACATCCATCCATCCATCCATCAATCTTCTTCTGCTTATCCGGGGCGGGTCGTGGGGGCAGTAGCTTAAGCAGGGAGACCCAGACTTCCCTCTCCCAGGCCACTTGGGCACTCCCAGGCAAGCCGGGAGACATAATCCCTCCAGCGAGTACTGGGTCTTCCTCTGGGCCTCCTCCCGGTGGGACATGCCCGGAACACCTCACCAGGGAGGCGTCCAGGAGGCATCCTGACCACATGCCCGAGCCACCTCAACTCGCTCCTCTCGATGTGGAGGAGCAGCGGCTCTACTCTGAGCCCCTCCCGATGACTGAGCTTCTCGCCCTATCTCTAAGGGAGAACCCAGCCACCCAGCAGAGGAACTCCTTTGAGCTGCCTGTATCCGTGATCTCATTCTTTTTGTCACCACCCAAAGTTAGTGACCATAGATGAGGGTAAGAACGTAGATCAACCGGTAAATCGAGAGCTTTGCCTTTCTGCTCAGCTCTCTATTTCACCACGACAGACCGGTACAGCGCCCGCATAACTGCAGATGCCTTACCAATCCTATCGATCTCCTGCTCCATTTTTCCCTCATTCGTGAACAAGACCCCCAGATACGTAAACTCCTCCACTTGAGGAAGGACTCCATCCCCGGCCCTGAAGAAGGCACCCTACCCTTTTCCGGTTCAAGACCACGGTCTCGGATTTGGAGGAGCTGATCTTCATCCCAGCCGCTTCATACTCGACTGTGAACCGCTCCAGCGAAAGCTGTAGATCATGTTCCGATGAAGCCAACAGGACCACATCATCTGCGAAATGCAGCGACCCGATCCTGAGGTCACTAAAACGGATCCCCTCAACACCTTGCCTGTGCCTAGAAATCCTGTCCATGAATGTTATGAACAGGATTGGTGACAAAGGGCAACCCTGATGGAGTCCAACTCTGACTGGAAGAAAATTTGACTTCCTGCCGGCAATGCGAACCAAACTCTGACACCGGACATACAGGGACCTAACAGCCCTTATCAAAGGGCCTGGTACCCAAGATACAGAAGTCGTTAAAACCAGAGAGCTACATAACCTTAAAGAGAAAGTTGGGGATATTTTCAACCTGGACCTTATTTTTAGCAAAAATTAAGTTCATTTACACGCCCAGACAAGTTTGGAGCTACTTGGAGCCATTTGCAATATGTTTTGGTCCAGGTGCGTTACGACATTACGTCAAAGCCGTGCTCCATCCCGCTTGTAGTCTGAGCGGGACTTTCAATCTGTGCTTTGCGGGATCAGCTAGACAGAAGGTCCTACTGCAGGCATCAACATGGTTTGCATTTGCGAACGGAATGACCAATCGGACAAAGTTCAACTACCACAGGCTCCCTTTCTGCAACTTACGCAGACTACAGCTGTAACGGTTGCAGCGACATCACTGAAATAACAGGTTACTGTAAATTGGTATCTGTTACATTAAAAGCCTGTACAAACTAGGGCTGCAGCTACCGATTCTTTTTGTAATCGATTAATCTAGCACTTTATCAATTTGATTAATTGGATAATTCTTTTTACATTTTTAAGTAACCAAAAGAAATCATGTATAACAAAAATTTTGTGGCTGTAAAATGATCAAGCATTTGTCTTCTATCTCTCAAAAAACAGAAAACTCCAACTCCATTATTTAGCTCCAAAACTAAGCCAACTTATAGTATTTATTTATGTATTTATTTGGCAAAATGACAGTCAACAGCAATAATGTAAGTTAACAAATTAAACAGTCCATCCACTTTTTGCGAAAAGCTTTGTGAAAAGTTGCAATGTTTTTGTGATTTTCTTCTTCACCAACACTTAAATTGATTGAAAAGCAAGCAGAGTTTAAGACAACCTTCTCAAATAAATGTTAGCAAAACGAAATTACTTTAAATGTCTTTTTAACATTTGAAAACTCTCAAATGTGACCAGCTCAGATTGAGACCCCACTAGAAGAACATTTCTGCTTCTATTTTGGTGCTACATTCCCAGACCCACCCTGGGCCCCTTTAAGATCTCCTTTATTAACCTCCCGGATACACCCCTGCTCAGCAGCACTGAACGTTTAGGATAATCACTTATTAATTATTCTAAAAACTGACAGGAGTCTCTGTTTCAGGAGAGAGT
This sequence comes from Apricaphanius iberus, assembly GCA_028564705.1. Lineage (NCBI taxonomy): Eukaryota > Metazoa > Chordata > Actinopteri > Cyprinodontiformes > Aphaniidae > Apricaphanius > Apricaphanius iberus. The sequence continues at coordinate 917,625 of JAPXFQ010002058.1, forward strand.
GAAAAAGTTTTTTCTCTTACTTTGGTCGCAGCACAGCATTAAGTCTGTTGATTTTTGACGCTGTAACTGTGATGTTGGAGCATTTAGTGACATGAAAGCTCTTAAAACTCTGTTTTCATCCGGCCACATGCAGATACTGAAAACAGAAAAACACAGTTCTCCACTTTGGCCAGAATTTAAAAAAAAAAAAAAAAAAATTTGTGCTGAAAATCTGCATTTGTGTGTGGATGACAGGCCAAAACGCAGGGAAATATCTCAGTTTTGTGAGATACCCGGCTACATAGGGACAAGGCTCTCTTGCGATTGAACGTGAATAAGTTTACTACTTAAAAACATCATAGCTAAACATCATATCTAGTCAAACAGCATCATGACATCCCAAACTTTACACATTTTCTGACATTTATGGATGTCTTTATTCTCCAGAATCGGGCCAACTAAATTCAAACTGTATACTCCTGTACTGCTGTGCTTTGCACAGGTGCATCCAAAGAAATGATCCGTGTGGAACAATCAGATCTCTACCTTGTAATTTAGGAATTTAGGAGTTTTTAGCCTCAAGCAATTTTTGGAATCGAGTAAACCGAGTAACTGATCGAATCGCTGGTGCCCTAGTAAAAACCACAGAAGTTAATACCTTAGTACCTCCGAGACGTTCTGAACTCAAAGTGGAATATCTCTAACTATGCATACAAAAACATGGTTAAATGAAGATGTTTTGTGGCAGATAATGCCTTATTACAGGCAACATACTCGTGCCCCATACTGACTCTTATTATATGGATATACGCTGATTTTGACTGGATATAAACTTATGCCGAATGGCTCTAAGTAGCTCCAAACTTTTCTGGGTGAGTAAATTAACGTAATATTTGTTCAAAAATAAGGCCCAGGTAAAAAAAACAAAAAAACAGTTGTGTGGGCATAATTGATGGGCTGAAGGCAAAGCTGGAGTCGGTGCAATATGACAAGGATAAAAAAACATGGTGTGTACATTCTTGATGAGATGGCAAAGAAATAGAAACCTTCTAATCTGATTGGAATGTTTGAATGGTTGAACTGAAATTACTTGTTAAGTCTTATAAGGAGAAACTTTTTCATAATAATGCTTTACAAGTCATTTTAGTTCAATCATACTAACTTCAAAAAGGTTTAGCCTTAGGAGAACTCTGGCACCATTCCTGTGAAAACATTAGAGAATGGGGTTTTCTGTATTTGCCATACAAGACAACATTTTCCAGTACTTAAGGGCTATGTGCTTCTCTGGGTGCAAGCCTTGATGCCAGTGTCAGACAAAATGAGGCAGAGAAAGGTTCAAGGAAGTAAATCTTGATTTTTTTTTTTAAAGCTCAGACCTGTTTTTGCATAGAGCATAATGCAGAAACACAAATTTTAAAGTAATGAAATTGAATCTTCTTTAGACATGAAAATTATTGTTGACAAACTCTTGACCAATATTTGGACCTGCAGCTGTAAAAAAAAAGATTGCAATGCCAGGATAGCTAAAAATCATAAAAGTGAAAAATATCCAGTGTGGAAAACCAAATATATGCATTAGTTTTTTATTGAATACTTCCATGTATGAAGATGAAGAATCACAGAGAGTACATGTCTGTCTGGGTTACTGTATTTGATTGTATTCTTATAACAAATTCATGTTTCTTTGTTTTCTTTTTCAAATAAAACTACTGTGTCTAAATTGAAGTACAAAGAAAACCACTTGAGATAAAAAGCAAAGAGAGAGAGAAAGACAGACAGACAAGCAGAAACAAAAACCTTTAACTGAGAATCAGTTGCAGTTGGTGCAAAGGCAACCCAAGAAATTGGATGTATCTAACCCACCTGCTTTAATGAATTGTGCAAAGGTGTGTGTGCCTGTATTTTCTGTTGGATGTGCACTCAAACTGAGAAAAGTTCTGCCTGTGGTTTACTGGCTCTCTAAACTAAAACATAGAGGGACAGAACCATATATACGGGCTCTGAAAGTATGGAATGGCACAGATTAGAGGAGAAAGGAATGTTTAAACAATCATCATGTATACACTATTATGTAATACTCAAGAATGAGATACAGAGGGAGTTGAATCCCTCTCATCTTCATACCAAGAACTAAAATGATTAAAACATATTGTTGTTCTTACCAACAAAAAAAATTCACAGGTGTTCCTTTTTCTTTTAAAATAATGAATAACAAATATTTTTTATAATGTACTGTTTGTTATGTATGTGCTCTTTGGGAGTCCAAAAATATTGATCTGACTTAGACCGACTATTAAATATTATAATGGATATGCAGAAAAAAAAGATAATCAGCATAGAGACAACAAAAATATGGGGTTTCCTGCAGAGTTTGCAGCCAAAATCAAAGGATGTGGAATGTGAGGGTTGAGAAGTTGGGGTTCTGGGAAATAAACTTGCGTTTTTTCCTCTTTCTGTTATTGTGACTACATTTTAAACCCAACTATCCTGCTACAGATATTTATATTACTTTGTTTGAAAAAAAAATTGCTTAAGCTTAATATTATTCATTCCCCAAGTCAGTAAAAAATTTAACGTCAAACTTCAAAAGAAGAACATGACCATTGTTAAAGGCTCCATATTTGCTTGACTAGTTCCAACTAGAGGGTGACAATTTTTTGGGATTCCCACGGATCACAGGATTCCTGCAGGATTCCCGCGGGACGGGAGTCAATTTCACTGTTGGTAACGTGATCGGGACGGGACAGGAAAAAATCCACAGGATCGGATGGGAAACCAGATATTAGAATTTTCTTTTTCTTTTTTTTTTTTACATCTATCTTTAGTTGAATTCCATCGGGTCTACTACACTGCACGCACCAAAACTGAAACTGCTACGTTGTTGCTACACCACCTGAATAAACTGGTAAGCATATGATATCCGACTGAAAATGCATGTATCTTATGCTGCGTTCGAGAGCCCATTCAAACCAGTGGGACATGGGACTTATCCTACGTCCAAATAGGAAAAGTGCCCTGGAATGCCTGTCGAAGTGGAACCTCCTACCTGCGAACTCGGTGCGACTTCACCAAAATTAAGTCGGAGGATAATGGCGGCGCCCACGGAGTCTCACGTCCTGAGAGGTAAAACTTGAACGAATAGGCTATAAACTGTACTTCTCTGCTTGTATTGCTGTTTTAGACACTGTAAATTTAACACAACTTGTTTTTCATATTATGGTGTGAATGTCGTTGTTTTCTGTTAGCATGCCTCTTCGTAAACAAAGCGACTGTTTGGCGCGGCGGTCGTCCATGTTTTCTGTTTACATTCAACTTTGATTGCTTCGAACGTTTAGAAGTGGGAGCTAGTACATTTCAGGTAGGAGAAGTCCCACGTCCCACTGGTTTGGATGGGCTCTCGAACGCAGCACTAATAGTTTGGTAGTCAGACGAATCAAGTCCATTCATGATGTGGTAAGGTGGCCAAACGATAATGCAGGATATGGTTAAAGATGGCGGATAAAGCTAAATAGATGATCTTTGATACTGTGCTAGGCTATGGTTTAAAGGGGGGCGGGGGTGGGGCACGAGCGCCATAGGAGGTCAATTACTAATCTACGGGATTCGGGTCGGGACGGGAGTCTTTCTCTCTGGATTTTTTCGGGACAAGATTTTTTTGGTGGGGCTGTCACTTGATCGGGACGTGACGGGAGTATTTTTTTGGGATCGGGACGGGCCGGGAGTGACAATTGATTCCCGTGTCACCCTCTAGTTCCAACTCCAATCTTGTACCAAAGCATTGGCAAGCTTTGTGTTAGTACAGAAACATATTTTATGTTGAAATAATTATAGGTGAAACTCAAAAGATTAGAACTTTATGTAAAAGTTCATTTATTTCAGTAATTCAACTTAAAAGGTCAAACTAATATATTTTGTAGATTCATTACATGCAAAGCGAGATAATTCAAGTCTTTATTTGTGATAATTTTGATCACTATCGTTTACAGCTTATGAAAACACGAAATTTTTAATTCTCAGCAGAAATCCAATAAAACATGGATTTTAAATAGAGAAATATCAGACCACTGAAAAGTATAATCAAAAGCATAATCATGCATATGTATTACTGCCACAATTACTGTGGCAGAGGTGTCTCTTTCATGTCTGTCATCTTTAAATCAAGCACAATGATCCCACGGTCACTTTTGGTACTTTTGAGAGTGTGGGCAGGTGACAAGACCTGCTTGAAAATGATGTCAGCATCGCTATAAAGCTTGTCTGAAGGAAGCATGAAGGGCTCCAAAATGTCCTGGTAGATGCTTTGTTGACTCTGGTCTTAATAATAAAGCCCAGTGGACAAATGTAGAAACCACACACTCGACCTTAAGCATCTTAGACCCTTTCCCTCTCCATTCTTCCTCCAGACCTTGGTTTCCAAATGAGATGCAACATTTGTTCACATCTGAAAGGCATCTAACTCCAGCCTCAGTCCAGTCCTTGTGAAGGTACCCAACACTTTTGAATGGCCTTTTCCTGACAATCCGTTCTAGGCTGAGGTTGTTCCTGCTGCTTGTGCACCACTTTCTTCCCCCTTTAACTTCCACATAGCTTTTTGATACCCCACTTTGGGAACATCCGACTTCTTTTGCAATGACCCTTTGAGGCTATTCATCCTTTTGGAGAGTGTCAATGATGGTTTTCTGCACAACTGTCAGGCCAGTAGTCTTCTCCCTGATTGTGATTCCAATTGAACCAGACTGTGATATAATTTAAACGCTCGAGGAACCCTTTGTAGGTGTTATGGATTGCTTTAATGAATAGTGTGAGACACTTTGAGCCTAAAATATTGAACTTTTTCAAAATATTATAATTTTTTGAGATTTTGAATGTAGCTTTTTTCCTAAACTGTAAGCCATATTCATCAAAATGATAGATAAACGCTTAAAATTTCTCACTTAGCATGTAATGAGTCTATATGATATATTAGTTTAATATTTTAAGATAAATTAGTGACAAATAAACTTTTGCACAACATTCTAATTTTTCGAGGTTCATCCGTAAGTCTTCAACATCTAATATTTTTTAATGAGTTGGTTTTTAAAATCTCAGACACAGTACACCCACCAGACCTTTCTGTGACCTCACTTTCCTCAGTCTAATGTTCAGTCACTCCACCATTTCCCCTTTGTGTTTTCTACCATTCCCATTTCACTCCCTCCCAACAGGTCTTTCATATTTTAGTAGTTTTTAGCAAGGATAAGCTCTCTGAGGTTAGGTTGCTCCCTTTTAAGCTCTCCAAATAGGCCTCCCTGTATATGTTAGGGGTCAATTCTTGGTTACACAGAAGTTTTAACTGGTCAGTGTTAAAAATCTTGAGTTCCTAAAGATTAGCAATTCGGATGTTAGATAATTTTGGCTATAAGTTTTTTCCCTAGCATATACTGTATATATAGTTGAATTTGCAACATTTTTCTTTAAGTTTATTTAATTGAATTGTATTTAAATGGTATAAATAATATGTTATCATAAAAGTAGAAGATTATTACATGCTTCATTAGATTAGTCACTATTTAGGCTTTAGTCCTAGCAACATATATTCTCATTAAGATGGACCAGTATAATGCATCCTCCTGAAAACTGTTGACAGATAGGGTACACACGGAGCCACAAGTAGGGAAAAAAAAGAAATTAAGTCAAACAAATTAAGGCATCTGGCTCAATTTGAAGTGTGTTCCTTGTTCCTAAATTCTTCCCATGTGAGTCAATTAAAAGGTAATTTCAAGCAAACGTCTCAGTTCTATATGAGCAACACTCAGCTTTGTTACAGCAATTAAGAAGTATATTTCTACTTAAAGGCTGGGTCTGCTAGTTTGACATTTCTGAAAACTTTAATGTTGCGACAGCTAACTTGTGACTAGATACACAAAACAAAGCCATTAAATTTAATTTGAGATATTTTTCTATTTTTAACAAGCTTTTGAAATCAAGACTAATAAGATGTATTGAAGTAACAGAACATAACAGAAAAGGCATCCTATTTATATGCATTCTACTGAACAAAATATGTAAAATATAATGTTAACAGTGCTCAAGCAGGACAATTTAAACTTTAATGTGTTTGGATCGGCGTGGCTCTTTGGTAAGAAATGCTGAGTTAACATGCATTGGCTGAAATATATTTATGATAAAAGAGGAGTAGTCATTTCATGATGACATCTGTGATCAAATGTCTGGCATTCAATTTGGTTTAGTAGCATATTTCATTTTAATGATGAGTTTAAATTGAAATATCAGGAGGATCTAAAATTGAAACACTTTAGTAATTATGTGTAAATGTGTGTGAGAGTGTTTGAGTGTGCAGTGACATTGTGCTAATTCTGTCACTTCCATTTATGAACTGATGGCGGCCTTACTCTAACTCTCTAAACAGTTCCCTGTGACACCTTAGTGACGTGTTATGCTATGGGAAAATAAAAGCCCTCACCAGCAGACCCTGTCTCACTTTCTGTCAACCTCAAGCAGTTAATTTGTGCAACGATGTGTATGCATATGAGTACATTCCCCAAAGTTCATTGTTTTTAATTGTTTCTTTTTTTAAATTAACAAAGGCAAGTGGGGTCTGGCTGCACAAACTCATGCCTCTGTTGAACCATGTTTGCATTCACTCATTACAGTAATTAATTAATACATTCTTTATACATATTTTTTTATTTTCCAGTTGAATTAAAATCCTTGATCTTTCTTATCTGATTATCACTGATACATGTTCAAATACAGAAAACCAAATCCATATCCTGTACATTTGTATTTATGTTTCAAAGGTTTTCAGTTCCTTTTTGTATTTACTGGCATATACCTTCTAGGGCCTCAATATTAAGACCTGAAGGTTTACATTTTGGTGATGTTTATGGCCATGATTAACTTTGGTGACTTCAATCTGTCCCTTTAGTTATTCTTCAGTAAGCTGGGTCTGTGTGTCAGCATTACTTGTTTGGTGGACCCTTCTTGACTTTCTTTAATGGACATTTTTCTCAAGTATGAGAATTTAAACTCTGGGAAATATGTCATTGCAGGCAAAGACAGCACCTACCAATCATATGTTTCCTCTAAGCTTTGTAAACCAAACATTTATGATATATTCTGCCCACTCTAGTGACCACTCAGAGCACATATAGTAAGGTTTCAACGTACAGAGAGTGGAATTGATTGAGAATGTTCGAGTTGTGGAGTCTAGAGATGGCATCTGAAAGATCTTTTCCTGATCTTCTGCCATATCCAGGTCATTGCATGCATGCATTCTGTTAACCTTTAAAAACATCTCTTATCACTGCTATGCAGATGATATTCAATTTTAAACATCATTTCACAAAAATAAATGACTAAACTTGAGTTTGTTAACAACTTAGAATCTGTTAAACTGAATTATTAATCTTGACAGAAGAAAAACCCATGTCAGGGATAACACTTCGCCCTTTTGATTGTTTTTGGTTATACCAAAAACAACGAAAGGGGCGATTCTGCTTTTACTTTAGATGCACAAGTCGAGTGTCTTTTTTTAAAATCATTTTACAAATATTGCCAAGCTAAACTCTATGGTCTAATATCCAAACAAGGATATATATTTTTTTACTATTCTATGCCTCCCATAATGTGGAATTATATTCATTTGGACTTGACATTGGTGGTCTCTTTTAAAAGCCAGTTAAAAATATATTTGCAAATCTGTTTTTTATAGATTTTTTTTATCTTGTGTAACATTCCTCATGCCAGGTCTCACCTATCAGTCTGATTTTATGCACCTGTGCCATGCCTGATTGCTTTCTCCACTCCACCTGTCTCTCTCACGATTTAAACAGCCCCTTGCCTCTGCTTCCCTGCCAGATTTTCGAACGCTCACGCCAGTAGATATCAAGCCTTTCGTTACTGATCTCCACCACCGACCTGTTTCATGTTCTCTGAGTTTCTGCCTTTGCCAAGCCCTCGTCTGACCTCGATTGCCTTTCTGACCTCCCAACGCCGAACCCAGCTTAAGACCCTGACCACCGATCTCTGCCTCCCCTGGATAAACTGATCTCCCGCCTGCCCGTGTATGACCTGCGCCTGTTTTCCGGTTTTTGATTCTGATCAGCCCAAGTGACAAGGTGGATATTTCAAGCTGTTGTTTAAGTATCTCCACTCCGGAAGAGAAGCACGAGGTGCACCTTTCCTGTCGCTCTTGTGAGTTTTCTAAGCCCCGCAGCAGCCTCCGCTCCTGACGTCACCGCCCCAGAGAATTCCCAGTCATCCTCCCCGCCGCAGAGCCAGAGTTCCAGCCTGCAGAATCTTTTGCACATTTATAATCTATTGTTTAATAAAACCTCCTCCTGAGTTATTGCTCACTCCTGTGTTGTGGCTGAATTCTGGGTCTTCCTCGTGGTCCGTGACAGTAAAATCTGGCCATAATGGACCCCTCGCCCACACAGGAGTGGCGTGCAAAAGTAGAGGCTAGTGTTGGCCAACTGGAGACAAATATGCAACAGATGATGTCTATGTTAAGCAGGATGACGGCTGTGACTGCCCCGCCCACTCAGTCGGCTACGACTTCTCCTTCTAAGCAGCAGTATGTCTCACCAATCCATGAGCCACGTCTTACTCCTCCTGAGGTGTTTAGTGGGGAACCAAGTCAGTGTCGGGCGTTTTTAACCCAGTGTGAGATACACTTTGAACTTCAACCCTCCGCCTTTCCCACAGAACGTTCAAAGGTGGCCTATGTTATCTCCCTTCTGTCTGGTAAAGCTAAGCTCTGGGGAACGGCTGAATGGCAGAGGGATGCTGCTATTTGCTACAGGTACAGAAACTTCTCTCAGGAGCTCATCAGGGTTTTTAATCCCATTTTACCTGAGCGGGAGGCTGCTCGTGGCTTGCTGACCGTTAAACAGGGCAGAGGGAGGGTGACTGAATATATTATTGACTTTCACTCCCTCTCTGCAGAAAGTAACTGGAATGAGGAGGCTTTGTGTATGCTTTTTACCAGGGCCTCAACGAGGAAATAAAGGATGAGCTAGCCACCCGTGATGCCCCTGTGGACCTGGGCGAACTGGAGTCACTCGCCACTCGTATTGATCTGAGGCTCCATGATCGCAGACAGGAGAGGAGTCGCTCATACCAGGTACGACGCCCACAGCCTGCCATCAGGTCCTCCCCTGGTCCCTCCTTGTCTTCGGCTAGAACTGAGCCACCCATTGCTGATTCTACAGAACCTATGCAGATTGGCCGGTCTAGACTGTCACCCCAAGATCGGGAACGAAGTTTACGCAAAGGGTTATGCTTTTATTGTGGAGGGGAGGATCATCAAATCCGTCAGTGCTCGTTAAAAGGCCAGGCTCAGTAGGTAGAAAGAGGCTTCTACTGAGCCATAATTCACTCCGTAAGTCCTCTCCAGTCAGTTTAATCGAGGCTCAGGTGATGGTTAATGGGACATCAAAGAAAGTTTCTGTCCTTGTGGATTCTGGAGCTGACACGGAGTTTATGGATTGCGATTTGGCCAACGGTCTGGGGATCAAATTACAACCTACCCCTAGGGCTCAAGATGTGATCGCCATAGACGGTCACGTTCTTCAACGCATAACATTAGAGACGATGCCAGTGAGAGTTATTATTGGTAACCATCATGAGACGGTGTCCTTTCTAATCATCAAGTCCCCTGACCTTCCCGTGATTTTTGGAGCTTCTTGGCTCAAGAAACACAACCCACACTTAGATTGGAACAAGGGTGTGGTGCAGTCCTGGTCACCGGGGTGTCTTAGTACGTGTTTGCTGTCGGCCCATGTTCCTAGTCAAAACCCTGGTGAGATTCAGGAAGTTTTTCCTGACCTGTCCAAGGTGCCACCAGAGTATCATGACCTCAAGGAGGTTTTTAACAAGCACCGTGCTTCCTCTCTTCCCCCCCATAGGCCCTATGACTGTGCCATTGACCTCCTTCCTGGTACATTTCCCCCTAGAGGACGTCTGTATTCCCTCTCTGCACCTGGGTGATGACCTGCGCCTGTTTTCCGGTTTTTGATTCTGATCAGCCCAAGTGACAAGGTGGATATTTCAAGCTGTTGTTTAAGTATCTCCACTCCGGAGGAGAAGCACGAGGTGCACCTTTCCTGTCGTGTCGTGAGTTTTCTAAGCACCGCAGCAGCCTCCGCTCCTGACGTCACCGCCCCGCCGCAGAGCCAGAGTTCCAGCCTGCAGAATCTTTTGCACATTTATAATCTATTGTTTAATAAAACCTCCTCCTGAGTTATTGCTCACTCCTGTGTTGTGGCTGAATTCTGGGTCTTCCTCGTGGTCCGTGACATCTTGTTATACTTTGTTGGCTCTTAGTATTTTGTTATTTTATTTTTTGGAAGCTGCTACGTACAGTAGTTGTACACTTTCATTATTGCAGAGGTGGGCTTCAGATACTTTTTTAGTTCAGAACTTTAAAATGTTTAAACCTACTTAGAAAATCATTATAATGGTCATCTGTGATCTATATATGCTTCACAATGTAATTGTAGGATATCTCCCTCTAAAATATATTTTAGCAATAATTTCACTTTGAAATTAAACATGAAACTCATAAAACATTTTATTTCAATTACCAACAATACAATTAACACTTTGTTTAGTGAAGTACGTCTAATCCGTTTGACTCAATTTAAGGCCATTTTCAGACTCTCAGTTATTCAGTCCATGTTTAGAAAGGCAAATGCAATAACTACTTTTTATGTCTTACCCTTGTCCTTACTTCTGTATATTTTTAGGGAGATTAATTAATGTTTTGAACTTGAAAATAATTACTGATTATTTTTAAATGTAATTTTACATATCATTAGTATGGTTTTTGGACAAAATCAGTTTCTCATACTGTAAAGACACTGACACAGCATATGTCCTAGACCTTTCTATGACCCCTTCTTTCCTATCTAATATTCACTCACTGCATCTCCTTCCCCCTCTTTCCCATCTCGGTGCTGCTTGTTCCACCATCATACAATCTCCCCCTTCTCTCCTCCCGCCAGGTCTTTCATATTTCAGTAGGTTTTAGCAAGGATCAACTCTCTGAGGTTAAGTTGTTTCTTTTAAAGGTCTGTGTATGTGTGTGTGTGTGTGTGTGTGTCTGTGCGTGTGTGTGTGTGTGTGCTAAGCAGCACATTATGACTCTTTTTTTCAAAAAAATCAGGAGAAGACTTTCACTGCTTTACACTGTGCAACTAAATTGGGTGTGTTTTTTTCTGTATTTGCTCCTTATGGATGTCAGTACTAAAAAAAAAAGTAAAAAAGAAACATTTATTACGCTCTTGACATAAATCCCAGATAATAGATTGCTTTCTTTTGTATGTCCATCTGTGCCTAAATGTATTGCAACCTTGCAGGCTATATAAATAATTGTCAAGATAAACTTGATTTATCTATGTTCTCAAGCAACCCGGAATAACAGGTAACCTCGATAAACAGACATGAGTTTGTGTTTCACTTCAATGAAGTGAGAGATTCCTCTTTTTCTGGTAAAACTCGTGTTTTATGCAGCAAGTAACCATTGTACAATTGGTAATGAATCCATTGATCCATCAACTGATCCATTAATTGACCCATCAATTGATCCATTCCTCCATCTGTCTGTCTGTCCATCAGTCTTTTCATTAAAATTTCATATGAATGGCCTGAAATTGTATAGGTCTTTTTCAGTCAGAGGACCACAAAGCGCTTTACACTACATTCACCTATTCGTGCACACATTCAAATGCTGGTGGTAGTAAACTACGTTGTAGCTACAGTTGCTCTGGGACACGGTGAGAGTAGCAAGGTTAACTAACACACAGGGACCAACGAGGCCTCTGACCAACACCATCAGGCAAGGTGGGTGAAGGGTCTTGCACAAGGACATGACGACCAAGACGGATGCAGTGGAGGATCGAAACGGCACCTTTTGTTTTAATTGGTTTTGTTAAAGGAAGTAATCATACAATTCAAACTTTATATTTATTTTTCATATTTGTTTTATTGCTTCTGCTGCTGTTTAAAATGTTATGCAACCCTGCAAGTCAACAGCCCGGACACCACTCCATACCCCCGTTTATCCCAGCATGGCGTAATGTTTTGAGAAAAGCGCACAATCGTGGCAAATTGCCGCCACAGACTTAAGAATGACCAAAAGGCTCCCTGATACCAGCATTAATGCCGGTAATGATGCCGGCAGAGTCTTTGGAAGTAAGTATATACTTTTTTCTTTTACTGTGAAGGACTTTGGCTGCCTTTTTGCTGTGTAAAGCTTTACATGGATAAACATTGATAGATTGATTGAAATGAAACATTTTTTATGCCTTTAACTCTTTCACAAATATAAAAATTTCAGTGGAACTGTGTCTTTTTAATCTCTAGATTGCCATGGTTACCCATGAAATGCTTCTTATTGGTTGGCTTAAGTCTATGAGGTATATTCATTTGGTACTTTGCACTGACAATTTGTGATATAATGCAGGTGTGTAGGAGGCGGTATATGATCCAAAATCACCTAAGCATGTTTCTAGGGAGAGTGTGATTTATAAAGCCGTGCTGACTCAAGGTTTTATAAATTCAAAAAATTCTTTGCTAGACCAATTTTTTTGTGTGCTAAGTTTAAGTATAGTCTTATTAAGGGTTCTATGTAAAGTTTTGTAAATGCCCCATAATAGTAGTTTTCTCTCACTCCTCACAATCTGGTCAAGGTCTTTCGCATCTAACTCACTGATACCTTATCTTTATAGACTGTGTTTTGCGCATAGGTTTAAGAGAAGGGGCCATCCCCAAACTGATCCGTACAGACAGAGCGTGAATCATTGGAATCATACATTTTAACCTCATGCCACTGGTGCATTTAAACAGCACCTGTATCAATGAATGTCTATGGTATATATGGCTTTTCTGAAGTGGGTAATTATTGCCAAAAAGGTTTTCATTTTCAAAAATTCTGTGGATATTTTGGCATAGCACAAATTCAAAATGCTTCAGTGTCAAATACTTAGAAGGGTGATTGTAGAGCACCATTTATATCCTACACCACCGACAGGCATCAGCAACAGTGTAAAGAAAAGGTCTAAATTGTTATCACACTAACCACATGGCAATTAATTTAAAAGTGTATTATCCTTTTATTTCAATTTTGTTTCGTATTGCAATGGTCTATATGAAGAGCTTTCACAACTAAATTGCCAAAAAACTTGTTATAGAATCTGTAAGTTGAAATTGTTCAACTGAGTTTTTACTAATTTAAGCATATTCATTAAAAAGCCTAGGAAGAGTACTAGCCATCCATTTTACTCATTTGGGTTCATCTACTTCTCTTAATACGTTTACATTTAATCATCATTATTCTTCCTATAATTTCTTTCTTCTGTTTCATGTTTTTTTTTTTTTCTGTATATCTCTGCCCCCAACCCTCTTGCCTTTTCTAAGCTAAAAGATAACGGCATCCATTTGGGAGAAGATTCAAGTAATGATTTTTTGCTCAAGTGTCTCAAATTATATTCTCTGCTCTTGCTCTATTTCTCTCTCACACAAGCCATTTTAACTTTTACTATTTCATATGTTTGATGTACACAAAACACTCATTCATGCTATTATTCCTTCTCTCACTTGTTTTCACTCACTCACTCAAAGCTGGTGACATCAACCTCTCATCATTAATTTTAATGACTTTCAATATGCTATAATACACCAGAGCATACATACACACACATCTGCAGGGCAACAGGCGCCACAGATCCTGGAGAACAATTATAGCCAGCACTTTGTTTATTATCTGTTACGATAGGCAAGGGACTCTCTCTCACTGCCTTTCTCTATCTGTCTCTCTTTTTATCGGTGTTTGATTTTGATAAGGTCAACTGTGTGTATCTTTTGGCCATGACTGTGATGAGACCTTGTACTGTCTTGTTTGACAGCAAATATTTAAAAAGTACAACAATACATCGATTATTGCAAAAAGGCTTCCATCGGTACAGCTGTATGTGCGCGCCTAAGAGATAGAATTAAGATAAAACAAATTTATAGAAATAAGTTAGTAAAAACATAAAAAAGAACGTCATTGTTTTTGAAATATAACATCAGATAAACTATAGTGTTAGAGACACTGAGCTAGTGGAACATTTTTAACCCTTACCTATGTTCTCAAACATTCTCTTACTTTTTTATGTTCTGATTTTGTTTTCTTCTGGGTTACTCGCTGTCGTGCATACATAACCTGAGCAGCATTTGTATCAAGAAAAACAGAACCTTTACACTAAAATGTATATTTTTATTTTGAAAGCACTTCCTTCTATTTTGGTCAGACTCCTACTTCACCACCACTTTTATCATCTGCTTGCACTGTGTGAGGACCTTTTTCTGTCTTTGGAGCAGGACATTACCTAAGCTGGTTTGTTGAGGGATGGGACCTGACTTAACTTTACCCACATTCTCTGCTTGAGACATATGCTTGCATCCATTGCATGAATGGGTGTCACCCATGAATGCAAGCCTTTAGTTTCCTGAAAAGCTCTCACTATCTGCAAAATTTCACAAAATGTCTCTTTTTACTTTTCATAGGCAGCATGCATTCTGATTCTGTTCCCTTGAAAGCCAGGCAATTCCACTAATTAGTGGAATCTTGAAATTACAGTTTTTCTCAGTTGCTAAAACACTAAAATCCATTGGCTGAAGAAAGTTCTCAGTTGCTTGAACTAATTAAGCTAACTGTTCAGTCTGTTGTCAATACCTTAAACCATGTTGCATGGTTTAGCAAAACTCACAGTCTGCACTCTAATACACATGTCATTTATACTGGTGGCAACAACTACACATAGCACATAACACCAATGTCATTGACTAAACACAATCAGTCAAAATCAGTTTCACTTGTTTCAAATGATGTGACAACCACTATAAGCCAGTTCAGAGAGCAAACATGTTGCTCAAAGTGGGAAAGAGAAAGTGTGAGAATGGATAGAAGAATTAATGTGAGAGGATGAGGACAAGTGCATATGTGAGGTGGGGAACGAATAGAAGCAGGAGGAGGGCAACCCAAAACAAGAAGAAGCCCATTGATCACATGTTTTGTCCTTCAATTTTTGTCACTTTCGTTGTATACTGTAGCACTGTGCATTGTAGGCTGTATATGGTACAGTAAACAAATTGTATGGCCCTGAACATTGTGCTTTCCATTTGTTTTCAGTTCTGACTGCTGAATAGATTTCAACCGATTACAGGTTCATATCAAAGAACAAGAATTACATTATCACAGAGATAAAGGTTCCGAGATGCAGGGTACAGCACTGTAAAAATAAGGGTACAAGAAGGAGGAAGAACAAAAGAAAATGCAAAGAGCAAAACTGTAATTTCTGATCCATTTTGAGCTTTTTGTATAATGACAAATATATGAAATTTGTTTTGAGATTAAAAATTTTACTTCTCCCTGAGAACTTTTTGAACATTTGAACAATGTGTTTTCTATTTTTTGGTGTGACTGTTTGATAGTCTATGTAATTTTGAGCAATTTGTTTAATATTTGAGAGCAGTGTTTTTAAGCACAGGTAAAACTGTTTTGAGGCAAAAATAGGTTTTGTGCTTAATGTTTTGAGAAAACGGAGCAAGGTTTCAGGAATTGTGCTTTAGCAATTGAGAAAAAGTGTACATAAGAGGGGAGTTGTCCCAGAAGTTGACTCTCTCTCTCTCTCTCTCTCTCTCTCTCTCTCTCTCTCTCTCTCTCCCTCTCTCTCACTCACTCACTCACTTTCACTTCCTCTCTCTCTCTCTCTCTCTGAGGGTCCTCAGTATTGCCTTTCCAAGGGTCGGTTACGGCCTCCTCGTCACCTGTTTCCACGTCACGGCCTCCTTGTCACCTGTTTCCAAGTCGCCAGCCTCCTCGACACTATGTCGTCAGACTAGCGTCCACGTTATCGGACTCTTCGTCAGCCTTTCCCTTGTGATCAGACTCCTTAACACCAGTCTCCACATTGGACTTGTTTTTGTTTCTTCCCTCTGTACCTCCTCCCGCCCTGGCTGGAGGTTCCCAGTTTGTGCGTCTGGTGGCACACCTTTGCGATGGGGGTACTGTCACAGATTGACTGTCTCCCCTATGTCACCCCCTGTCTTCCTGTCACCCAATTACCCACACCAGTCTCCTGTTATCTAGTTAGTCTTCTAATTATTGTCCTGCCCTTTATATACCCTAGTGTGTCTTTCTCCTTCCGCCAGTTCCTCGTCGATTCTACCCTTGTGTGGTTCCCTGTCATAGATTTTGTATTCCTCGCCATTAAAAATGGGAAATAATATCTCAAAACCAGTCTCTGCATCTAAGTCTTTTCAAGTGACTGATAGAAGGAACTGTCCATCTGGACTCACAACAGATAGAAAAATGGAGAAACTCACCTCTGGGAGAGTTCTACAATTGTTGTTGACGTTGGTGTGCTGCTCCCTCACCTCTCCAGGAGGGTAAGACTGGCGTATTCCCACAGTATTCCTCAATCCCCTGGACAATGAAGTTGAGCCCCGCCGTGAGTACCTGTCGAAAAGACAGATAGTGTGGATATCTTCCCTGTCTCCCCGCATGGTCAGCCATTTTTATATTATTTCCATCTGATGTACATCTTCTGTGTTGATGTACAGATGTGGACAAAATTGTTGGTACCCTTCATTAAATAAAAGAAAAAACTCATAATGGTCACAGAAAAAAACTTTAATCTGACAAAAGTAATAATAAATAAAAATTATATAAATGTTGACCAATGAAAGTCAGACATTGCTTTTCATCCATGCTTCAACAGAATTATTTAAAAAATAAATGCATTAAACAGGCCTGGACAAAAATGATGGTACCTGTGGTAATTCTGAATAAGGTTTAAACTTTTATCATTTAGAAAGTAAAAGTCTGTTTTAATTAGCTTGCATGATAGTAAAGAAATGTTTTGTCAAGTATTGTTTATGCAGGAAAACTTTTAAGTCATAAAACTCTGGGGTGAGTTTTTATTGCAAGCTGTAAAAGCAAGAATGTTTAGATAAGAAACTGGGAGAAAAGTTTTTAGAGAAGCAGATAGCCATTTAACCATAAATTTTTATAATGAACCTTTGACCCAGAACAGAGACATCAGATAAAAAGCCTCCACATTGTTGATCTGTCAGCAAATACTGGCTTCATGTCTAGAAGATCTAGACTCTGTTGGTCAAATAAGACTTGGAGAGATTATAAACGCCCAGAGGCCCGGTTGTCTATAAAGCTGTGAAATAAAGATCAGTTAATTGTTCAGATTTCTTTAAGTCTGGACCACAGAGGAACTGACGGGGGCAAAATTCCTCTGTAAAACTGCAATTTGTTAATCTGTTCAAAATAAATGTTAAATTGGAAATTGGCTCCATTTTGTCTCTGCTTGAACATACATTGAATTACTTATGATAATTATTTAATTCAACAAAATTGGTGACCTCGACGTGTGCAGGGTTTTGGACCAAAAATCCAGTTATTTTTTAAGTTAATAAACGGACATGTATTTGCTCTATTGACAATTTGCGCAGAGTTGCGTAGTTTTTTAATTCTATTGATTGGTCAATCTAACATTGGGTAATGTTGTCATGCAAGTTAAATATGTTTTTTGTTTTTTGTTTTGAGCAGATTCACTATTGCATGCCCGGAGTGTGTTGAAGCTGCTCTGAGGTCTGTGTCTCTCTTCTGAGCAGGACTGCGACTGCTTTGCGCTCCGCAGAGAAACACCGGTGCCTGCTGGGAGATGGAGTTTGTTACTCTGCAGGACAATGGAGCAGATGGACCGGATGGTGCGGTCTCTTCAACGACTCAAATCGGAGCCACACGTGCGGATCGATACTCGACGAGTTGGCCACTCTACCCAGATAAGGACGCTTTTCTGGACGCTCCCAGGCTACGAGCGACATAGCAGCAGGAAGGGCCTGGGTCGCCCTCTGTTAAGTCTATCGAATTACCTGGGAGAGGGGCTGCGTATAATTCCAGACGCGTGGCTGAGCACCACGAACGGAATTGTGTTAATGGTCCGGCATTGGTTTTTTGGTGAGCTCCGACGAGGTTAGTGTTTTAAATTCTGCTTGTACAAGCGTGTATTACTGTGTGTGTGTGAGATGTTTTTTACGCAGGCGCTTGGCGAGAAGTGCTGGTGATGTTGCGTTTTGTGTTAAAATGTTATAGTATAAATAATGAACTCGAGTATAATAAATAAATTAACATAGATAAATAAATATATAACTGAATATGATGGATACCTGAAATTAAATATCTATAAGAATTAGTTGTGAACATTTACGACAGGCCATCAGAGCGGCCGCCCTAAGCTAGGAGCTAATTCTGTCTGAGTTGTTTGATAGCACGGCTAACATACGATAGCTGTGCCTATATGTTTTGATAAATAAATTAGTGGTTATAGGCGGTTTTCTGCCATCTGTTCGAGTCTTTTGAGGGGTTTTCTGGAAGCCGGCGCCAGGAAATTTCTCAAAGCGGACTACGAAAACTTGTAACAGACTGGTCTGAAACCTCCGCGATAAAATAATTAATTAGGTCTAACAGCCACCGCTTATAATGCTGTGTTTTTTGTTAATGGTTTTGGGCTGTAACGGACGTAGTTGAATCGGTGTTTGCTGTGCGGGACGGCTGAAATTGGAAAAATATGTTTCAGTCCGCGTGGACGAACAGGAAGATGTTTTGTTCGTGCCGAATTAAAGTTTGGTACAGTGGTATAAATTGTGCGGATTAAGTCCTGGTATTGCGGTAAGTCATCTTCTAAAGTGTTTGTTGTGATTTTTTGGAGTGTTTTCGCCGTACGTTTTGTACTGTTTTAGCTTTCGTTTCACAGAGAACTCTAACGGTAGCACGTTGCTATAGGCTGTTGTGCTAAGTTAGCGGTGGTGGCTAACTGCATGTTCTATGTGTTGCGAGCTAAAAGTTGATTTTGGATAGAAAGTGATTACAGACTCCTGCAGACGAATGCCGTGTTAAGACTTAAACGAATTTGGATCTTGTTACATTTTTCTGGTTAATTAGGATGTAAAACGGCCTCGGGAAAACTGCTCAGATAACTTTTGGTTGCTACTCCCTTTCTGCAATGGTTTAGCACATTTCTACGAAGGGCAATTTTTTAAGGTGTTTCATGTTTAACTGAACTGTTACGGTACGGAGATTACAGATTAACAAGTACATGCTGAATTTGGTTAACTGGTTTTACGAGGGGAGCATGTAAATTTATTTGGGATAATAATGCATGTTACAATTAAACGAAAATGATTAAGAACAGTTACTCATGAGTCGATTCTGACTTGGTGTAGTTTTAATTTTTGATTTCATCTTTAAAATTAAAAAGAGGGAGTTTATAGTCAAAATAAAAGATGCATTTTTGAATCTTTAAATAGGTGGATTTTTTGCTTTTTTTGATTGATCTAAGCAGGAGTTGTTAAGTTGGCCTAAATAAAGATAAAGCTATAAGTAGTAATTATAAGCATTTAACGAAAAGCAAACGGTATTAATTGGAAAGCAACAAACTGGTTTAAATTATTTTAATAAGCACCGTGTTGAATGGTACAGAAAATGAGTCTGATTTAAATAAGTATCATTTATGCTAAAATTATGTTTGGCTTATTTCTGATGGCTCTATAGACTTTAGAAATATAGCTTGGTCTCTGAATGAATGACCTAAAGGAGACTGGTGTTAAATTATTTACACAATTGAACATTCTTAAGGATTTTATGGACAAAAATGCTTATTGGAGTTATCAAAATTCAACTGGGGCTCAAGAAGTAACCCAGTACACTTCAATTCCGTTATAAATTAAATGTCTTTACCATGCAAAACAACACTTATCATAGGGATAGTTTATAAACTAGTGGGATTTGAATGTTTGGTTTTAAAAAAGAAAACATTAAAACACAGAGTCATCTTTAAGTAATCAGTTTGTTTTTTAACAGACTGGGGATAAATTTGGAATTGGTCTAAGGATTGAAAGTAACAATTAAAGTCTTAGGTAGATTTATTTAAGAACAAATAATGAATGTGACCGAAATGATGGTTTAATTTGAAAGTAAGAAGTAAATTCTAAATTCATTTATTCTGATCATGTAGAGGCAAAATGTGATTGGACCAGCTACATTGAAATAATTTGTACCATATATTTGAATGCACATTTTGTTTTGACAAATAAGAATCGGTTTTGGTTTTGAAATTTAAGATTAATCTTTCAGATGTTCTTTAGCTAGTTTATTTGATGCTGAGAGTAAATTTACAGGTCCTAAAACATTTTGGAATAGATCTGATCCTAGAATAATGACATAATATATCATTTGATTAGTGGGGACTCTGTAACTGACAATTTATTTAGATTTTTGATTTTATTTTCTTTATTTTTTCTTATTTTTATTTTTATTTTTTGTTTTTTCCTCTTTCTCTCTCAAAATTTATATATTTGGTTCGATTTGGATTAAGACCCAGATTTTTGAACTGCGGTCTGTTTATTAATTAGAACTTTGGAAAATGTTAATTTGGGAAGCTGGATTAAAGAAAACGTGATTCAGTGGAAATGTATTTGACGTCTCTAGAAGCTTCAATTTAATTTGGTGTTTATCATTGGAGAAAAGAAAATAAAAAAGAAGCCTGAGAGGAAAAGAGGGATACTGAAAAGAAAAATGCTGGTTTTTATTTTTTATTTTATTGCAACTAGTTTTTGTTTAGAGAAATCTCATCTCTTGAACCTCTTTTATTGAATTTTTTGTTTTGTTTTGTTTGACTGCTGAGGGGAATTAGACTATTGTGTATCCTACGAAAATTGAAGAGGAGTTTTAGTTGCAAAAATCACTTTGACTATGTTCAGTTCCCTTCACAGAATCGGACAGATGTTTTTGAAGTATGAAAAGTTTTCATTGTTTACAATCAAGAGTATTTGGGCAACTGAGCACATTTAGGTTTGTTTAAAGAGGAATCATATAAGCAAAAGTACTTTGAATGGATATTGGATTGTGTTAAAAAATATATATAATTTAGGTTTGGCAAATATTTATAGGGAAGTTGTTTTGTCAGTGATTTAAATCTTGGATTTTTCTTTAGAAATATAGATAGATTTTGAAGTATAGCAAACTGAAGACTGTTTTTGTAAACTATGTTGTGTTATCAGTGAGTACTCTTCTCTGGTTTTGTTTTAAACATTTGATGTTTTTAACCTTTTTCAACATCAACAACAGTTATCTCAATGTAAGTAGCATACTTATATTAGCAGAAATTATTAATTGATTAAAGGGACAGAGTCGGGGAAAAGTGGTGTGAAGTCTGATTACAAAGGGGTTTAGTTCAATATGAGCTATTTGTCTCAACCTCAGTGAAGCGAAACCAGGAGAGCCACTTTTCCATAGCGACTTTTTAAAAAAAGGGATAGAACCTTTGCAGATGGTTATTGCCTTTATTTTTGTTATTGCAATGTTTTAGTGGTGTATTAGCAATATCTAACAGAAAAATCCAGCCTTTTTGTTTGTTTCTTTTTTGATTTAATTTTGTTTTTCTAAGAACTAAGTGTGTTGATGAGATATTGCGATGCTCCATCTTTATAAATGTTTAATTTATACATGAGATGAAAGAGACATTTATCAAATTGAAAAAATTGAGGAAGGCATTGCATTGATGAAATATAGAATATAAATTGGATGAAAAATGAAGGAATCATTAATTGAAATACGCAGGGGAAGTATTAGAACAACAGTTTAATTAGACGTATAAGGATTGATTATTATTCCTGGTGGAGAGAGCAAACCTGTTGATTGGTATATTTTTACCAGAATTAATATTGAAGAAATTATTACTAGTATAACTGATTGAAGTTAAATTAAAATAGAGCCCACATAGGCAGTCTGAGTGTGGAAGATATTTAAATTCAGCATTCAAGGAAGGAGACTAATGAATATGAAAGTAAAATGTTTGAATGTAACTTGATTTGAATGAGCTGAGAGGATCGACTGTCTGTTTTTTTTTCTTACTCTAATTATATATTTTTTCTCTTTTTCTCATCCTGCAGCAGAAAACCCCTCAGATAAACATTCTTGAGATGGAATTTATGATCCTGGGGAGATGAGATGGGTGGGGGTGCGTGGGCTGATGACAATAGTGCCAGGCGCCCGCCGTAACGGCCACAGAGAGAAACATCTTTACGACCAGCGCAGAATTACGACTCTCTTGTGCTCTCCTCCCAAACACAGGGGGGCACAGGTGACTGTATATTTTCAGGGGTGAGCTGGAGGCCACCCTAAAGAGCACGTTTCCTCATGCTGAGCTGAACTTTCAAGGACAATATGCGTGAATTCACTTGGCTGGCGTGAGATGGACAGTATCTGCTGAAGAAGTGATGATCTAGACTGTTGATTCAATGTCACTGTTGCTGAATTAACCACAAGAGTTTCTGTTTGTCTGATCGAAGGTGGCCGCGGTTCTACGTATTTTGATAACCCCATGTTTTCCCCAGGATTATCTCCGGGTAAAATACCACCATTTACCGGGAACAAAATTTGGTAGGAAAAATTGGGCCGATAGCAGGGGGTTGCTGGCTGGTGAGAGAGAAAAAACATTTTTTTTTTCTTTCTTTTACGTTTTCATCCACAGGGATGTACTGAATTTAAGAAAGGATATATTGTAATGGAACAGACATAAGTGTCTTAAACTGGATAAATAAAATAAGTAAATTTAAGAATCAATTTGGGTGAACAAGCAAATGGATAGTAATCAGTTGAACTGTACACAAAAAGTAAACTCTTGAGCCTGCTCTTGTTTTTAAATCCGTTAATGAGGGAGGTGTTTTTGGTTTAGTTTTTAGGAAAAACAACGGTGTGTCAAAATAATGTGGATTTGCTCTTTCCCCAGGGATTATTTTTAATTAGATGGGTGAAATAATTTCTTGGCACAATGCAGTTGAATTAGATTGAAAAGGAGTGATCACAAGACCGGATCAAAAAACTGTCTTTTTTAGATGTTTACAAGCTTATGCCCCCAGGATTATCTCCAGGATTCAGCTGCACGTGAGGAGCACACAATCTCCTCTGGTCACAGCTGACTACAGCTGCTGAAGGGGTCCAAGGTACAGCTACAGGTCGAAGGCGTGAGGAGTCCAGTGGTTCAGCAAAGTTCCAGATGACAGCTGGGAACACACACAAAGTGCAGCTCCACGCCAACGACGAACCTGGTCGGATTCTGCCTAAGGAGGGTCGTGAAGGGTTTGACCAAGCTGAATCGGGAGCTGGGGCCACAGGCGGCGGGGCCTAGCTCACCCAGAAGGTTGTTTGGGTGGTGATATTACTCATCCAGTGTGATCTATGTGCCAATGAATGAGATGGGCAATTTGAAATTGCCATCTCAAAAGAGGGATCTACAGAGGAAGATCACAACTCACCAATCAGCTGCACAGCAGGTTTTGACCAGCCCACATCGGTGGCCTAAGCTATAGGAAGCGGGGCCTGTCTGTGCATTTGTGTATATTGGGGGAAATGCTCAATTAATGAAGTAATTGGCATTTCAGAGAGTGGTTATTTGCAAAATTGGGAGTAAAAACTGGAACACGGAAGGGTAGGAGCCTTCCACACTGATCAGCTCTGTATATCGCTCTCCAGCTGCCAGGAGCCATTGAGGGGGATAAAATGAGTGAAGAAAGAGGATCAGAATACAAATAAAGACTGAACATTTATTAATAATTTTTTTTTTGCATTTTACAGGTTGTTTAACTATTTGATTAACCATTTTATTCACAAGTGAAGAGTCGTAACACTGCCTAAAAGGGTTCTTAATACCTTCTATTTCACAGGTTTCTAAACACTTTAAGTTTGATTTCTTTCAGAATATAATATAGTAATAATGTCTATGTTCATGGATTTTCTGAGCTTCTTCCACACTATTAACATGTATCAAGTTAGATTTAATTATTTCTTCACATGTAAGACATTCTTATACATTGTGGGTTTTGAATTAGTTTGTGGGAATTGTTAAAATAAATTTTTTGGTTAATGCCAAAAGAGGGTGAATCTATGATTAACAGATTTACATTTTTAATGGGAGTTAAGGTTAAAAAAAGGTACTTTAATAGTTTGTCTTTTGAATTTTAGTCTGGAATACTTCATGTTTTTAAACTGATGAAATTTCTTGGATTTGATTTTTTGCATTCTCAAAAAGCTTTACAGGTTTTGATCTTTAATCAATCCATTTTTAAAAATGGATTGAAAAGAGGGATTTGTGGTAATTCTGTAAACTTTTATCATTCAGAAAGTAAAAGTCTGTTTTAATTAGCTTGCATGATGGTAAAAAAATGTTTTGTCGAGCATTGTTTATGCAGGAAAGCTTTTAAGTCATAAAACTCTGGGGTGAGTTTAAATTGCAAAGCTGTAAAAGCAGGATGTTTAGATAAGAAACTGGGAGAAAAGTTTTAGAGAAGCAGATAGCCATTTAACCATAAATTTTTATAATGAACCTTTGACCCAGAACAGAGACGATTCCTTTTCTGACTCCAGGATTCTCTGACAGCAAATCATGGCTAAGAGACTGTTTGGAAATGATCTGATTGGAGTAAGATTGGAGAGATTATAAACGCCCAGAGGCCCGCTTGTCTATAAAGCTGTGAAATAAAGATCAGTTAATTGTTC
The DNA here is from genome assembly GCA_028564705.1 of Apricaphanius iberus. NCBI lineage: Eukaryota > Metazoa > Chordata > Actinopteri > Cyprinodontiformes > Aphaniidae > Apricaphanius > Apricaphanius iberus. Next base: position 942,223 of record JAPXFQ010002058.1, read on the forward strand.
AGATTTCTTTAAGTCTGGACCACAGAGGAACTGATGGGGGCAAAATTCCTCTGTAAAACTGCAATTTGTTAATCTGTTCAAAATAAATGTTAAACTGGAAATTGGCTCCATTCTGTCTCTGCTTGAACATGCATTGAATTACTTATGATAATTATTTAAAATGATGGTACCCCTAGAAAAGAATGAAAATAATGTGACCAAAGGGACATGTTAATCCAAGGTATGTCCACTAATAAGCATCCTAGGTGTCTACAATCCTGTAATCACTCAGTGGGCCTATATATAGGACTCCAGGTAGTCACTGTGTTGTTTGGTGACGTGGTGTGTACCACACTCAATATAAACCAGAGGAAGCAAAGGAAAGAGTTGTCTCAGGAGATGAGAAAGAAAATCATAGACAAGCATGTTAACTGTAAAGGCTCTAAGATATTCTCCAAGCAGCTAGATATTTCTGTGACTACAGCTGCACATGTCATTCAGTAATGTACGATCCATGGGACTGTAGCCAACCTCCCTGGACGTGGCTGCAGGAGGAAAATTGATGACAGATCAAAGAGACGGATAATCCAAATGGTAACAAAAGAGCCTAGAAAGACTTCAAAATAGATCCAAGCTGAACTTTATGCTCAAGGAACATCAGTGTCAGATCGGAACATCCTTCGCTGTTTGAGCCAGAGGACAAATCATTAAAAAAAACAGACTGGAGTATGCCAAACTACATGCTGACGAGCCACAAAGCTTCTGGGAGAATGTCCTGTGGACAGATGAGACAAAAATTTAACTTTTTGCCAAGGCACATCAGCTCTATGTTCACAGACGGAAAAATGAAGCATATCTAGAAAAGAACACGGTCCCTACTGTGAAACATGGGGGAGGCTCGGTTATGTTCTGGGGCTGATTTGCTGCATCTGACACAGGGTGTCTTGAATCTGTGCAGGGTACAATGAAATCTCAAGACTATCAGGGGATTCTAGAGAGAAATGTGCTGGCCAGTGTCAGAAAGCATGGTCTCAGTCGCAGGTCACGGGTCTTACAACAGGAAAATGACCCAAAACACACAGCTAAAAACACCCAAGAAGGGCTAAGAGGAAAACACTGGCCTTCTATGAGCCCTGATCTCAATCCTATTGAGCATCTTTGGAAGGAGCTGAAACGTGCTGTCTGGAAAAGGCGCCCTTCAAACCGGAAACAACTAGAACAGTTTGCTCATGAGGAGTGGGCCAAAATACCTGCTGAGAGGTGCAGAAGTTTCATTGACAGTTACAGGAATCATTTGATTGCAGTGATTGCCTCAAAAGGTTGTGCAACCAAATATTAAGTTGTGGGTACCATCATTTTTGTCCAGGCCTGTTTCATGCATTTATTTTTTAAATAATTCCGTTGAAGCATGGATATAAAGCAATGTCTGACTTTCATTGGTCAACATTTATATAATTTTTATTTATTATTACTTTTGTCAGATTTAAGTTATTTCTGTGAACATTATGAGTTTTTCTTTAATTTAATGAAGGGTACCAACAATTTTGTCCACGTCTGTACATATTCTGTGTATTATTGTATTTGTTGGTATATATTTTTCCCTTCTGTTACATATGTTGTATATTTGTTGTTTCTTTGGCTGCTTTTTACGACCGAATTTCCCCTGGTGGGACTATTAAAGGATTATTCTATTCTATTCTATTCCTAGATCTGATTCATCTTCCCTGCGGGAACAGCCAAGCTCTGTTGCTAGTTATCAACCCGCCTCACACCCCGTCTACTTATCCTCCAGCTGAGGTGGCTGGATCTGGGTTCACCTCTCTGTCCGTTTCCCAGCGTTGGTGAGAGAAATGCTCTGCTATCTGTCCAGCAGGGGCCAGCTGCCGCCTTTGCTGTTTCCCAACAGACTCCTGCATCTGGGATTTCCTGTGCCTCCGAACTTTTTCTTCGACCTGTCTCAGAGGTCCGGGTGCTTTGTTGAACAGGTTCAGAACTTGCTGAAAAGGACCGCCGCCCTCCCTGAGCAATGGAGAGGGACAGGAACGGCGGCAGAGCTGAAGATTTGCCTTCGGGAGCAAGGACCCATTTTGTCCACTCTGGGCCTGGAATGGATATTGGAAGAGGCAGAATGGATCATAAAGGCTGCTCTTGCTGAGCTGTTTGGCTGTCCGATTCCCCCTGATCCAGCTTCCCGGGCTCGCAGTTTCAGACCCCACCTCCCGTGGGACTTCAGAATGTGTTACAGGATCCGGATCATCTGGACTTGTTTTAGTTTCCAGGAATTCTGAGCACAATTTGGGATCCAAAACTTCAGGGTATGCTTCGGGACCTGAATCTACAGTATCTATTCCAGATCCCTGGATCCCAGTGACCCTTCAAGACCCGGCAACTCCAGTGTACCTTTCAGACTGCGGAACTTAGGTGCCTGTGCTCTCCAGAGGCTACCAGCAGCAGGTCACAGTTTTTTACGGTGTGTTACAGCACACTGACTCTTCTAGTGGGTTCCAGCCCACAGTCTCTCCTGGGGGGATTCTGCCTGCCTCCCCTTCAGAAAGGTCCAAACCAGACATGCTCCTGCTTTCTGCCTCCTCCGAGCGTGTCAGTAAAGACACGCCTCCAGCTCCTGTCGTCCACGAGGATGTCTGTGAAGACATGCCTCCAGCTCCTGTCCTCTCCGAGGGTGTCAGTAAAGCCTGTCCTTTATGCCTTCCAGAGGGACCCCTATGCCTCCCAGAGGGTCCTCTACACCACCACGTCTCCTGCGCTGTCACATCATGGGTCTCCAGCGTCGCCTCTCTGAGGGTCCTCCACACTGCCTCTCCAAGGGTCGGCTACGGCCTCCTCATCACCAGATCGTCACCAGATAAAAGGTTTGTTTTTTTTTGTCTATGATTTTTGAGAAGTAGAACTTCTGTGCTCTTTTTAATTCTTTTGAACCCCAGAATGCATGAATATTCACCATATAAAGAGCCTAGATTTGAGCTTTTTTGGCACCTGTGTTCAGCTTGCCAAAATTCCCTTACATAGCGCCAACTACTGCTGCATTTATCTAAGGAGACTCTTTTTACAAAAACTATTGAATTAAAATTAAGTAATTGCTAAATATCTAGTAGTGCTGAAACCCGTAATGTTGAATAACACAAATATGCAAAGCGTTTATGTTGAAACATAAACTTCCAGCTACAAGATTAGTAAATTCCCAACAGTAATAATCTTGGCCAATTTTTGATGGCTGTGAAATCAGATGTCATTGCTCATACAAAAGCATAAGACCAGTGACATTCTTGCATTTCATCGCCTAAGATTTTAGACATACTGTAGAGAGTCCTTTAAAAGTAGCATATACTGTTTGCGAAGCTGTCCTACTGTAAAACTAAACATACCGTTCTGATAAACTATTCAGAGATGGACATCAGGAAGTTCTTCCTGAACAGAGGCAGAGGGAGTGGAACAGTGAGAAGACATGAGGAGGACAAGGGAGGTATGATAGTTGTCCACATTAACGGTTACATAAACATTTATGACTGTATGTAGTGTTAAGGATTTGTGGTCCTCTGACTGAAAAAGCGCTATACAAATGCAGGCCATTTACTATGGGGAAACTGCCCAAGGTGGGAGAGAGGGACATGTATATATCATACAGCAAAAAAACACAGAAAATGTGTGTATATATCTGACTTTGATGAAAGTAATTGATAATTTTTTTTTTCTCAATTTTATCCCAACAATACAAGGTGTACGTTTAGCTTTATTTATTTAAAAAAGTTTACTCTGGTGTGATCTTTTTTAGAATAAACATTTTTTTTTACCTGTGTGATGGAAACTATGAGATTGATGTCTCTCTCTCTCTCTCTCTCTCTCTCTCTCTCTCTCTCTCTCTCTCTCTCTCTCTCTCTCTCTCTCTATCTATATATATATATATATATATATATATATATATATATATATATATATATATATATATATATATATATATATATATACACATATATATGAACAAGTTACATGTTCTTATATGAGTTTGGCTATAATCCCTATTATTTATACAGTATTAATATTTTTCGGAGAGAGAGAGTTGCAGCATCCTTGTCATTGTTGCCATCATCCAGGTCTACAAAGACGGACAATGGCTGGGTATATTTATTATATTGCACATTTTGTCTGAAGACCATGGTATCCAGCATGAGTGATATACATCCATGCTCCTACCCCACACACATACTCTGCAAGCTTCAGCCTTAGAAATGTACAGATCTGTATCAAACAAGTTGCGTTGTAGGCGTTTTTTATCATAGGACCTGCAGCGGAGTACGGATTTAGGGGTCAAAGGTCGTCAGACCCGCGTGAGTCTTGAGCCGTCCGCGGGTCTCGGGGCAAGCGTCCCGCCTCCAAAGTTTCACGTCCCTACGTCGAGCGGAAGCCGAGATACGAGCTTTAACGAGTTTGACCTTTGTCCCAGTTACAAAGCTGAAGCGGGGGATGGGCTGCATGATTTAATGTTTCGGCCACTCGCGCAATGGACATTTGGGTATCGTTCGGCCTCCGTGGAACCCTATACTCGGGAGACCGAAATAAAGAGGCCCCGGTTTTCCATCCGCTCCTCATAGGATTGCATGGTGGGAACCCATGCCAAAAGTACATGGCGCCCTTATTTTGGTCCCTTCCTCATAGGATTGCATGGTGGGACCCCAATTCCAAAAGTACACAGCACCCTTATTTTGGTCCCCTCCTCATAGGATTGCATGGTGGGAACCCGATGCCAAAAGGACACGGCGCCCTACTTTTCGTCCCTTCCTCATAGGCTCCCATTGTGGAAACCTTACGGTAAATGTCCACGGGTTTAGGCCCCAAAAACCATGCATTTTTACTCCTTCACAGCTTTGGAACCAGAGGTCAGAGGACAACCAAATTACACACGCAGTAGGCCCCCGTATAGGACTACATAAAACCGTGGCTCAAAGGTCAAATGTCAGTGGTATAGGCCCCTGGATCTCCGGTGAATGCAGGACTAACTCTACCCAGGCTATGGGCCACCGTTCTGGGCTAGAGACCCTCTGTCTGGGGCCCTGGTTCTCTGGTACAGTAAAGGGACACCTCTGGCTTCATGTACCCAGGCTACAGGCCCCCATCCTGGGCTTAAAATCCAGCCTCAGGGGCCCTGGATGTATGTCCCAGTGAAGAAAAAATCTAAGTGTCACCATGGACATTTGCCATATGTTTCCCACAATGGGAGCCTATGAGGAGGGGACGAAAATAAGGAAGGCGCCCTACTTTTCGTCCCCTCCTCATAGGATTGCATGGTGGGAACCTGATGCCAAAAGTACACGGTGCCCTACTTTTCGTCCCCTCCTCACAGGCTCCCATTGTGGAAACCTTATGGCAAATGTCCACGTGTTTAGGCCCCAAAAACCATGCATTTTTACTCCTTCACAGCTTTGGAATCAGAGGTCAGAGGACAACCAAATTACACACGTAGTAGGCCCCCGTATAGGACTACATAAAACCGTGGCTCAAAGGACTAACTCTACCCAGGCCCCTGGCCTCCTTTCTGGGCTTAAAATCCACTGTCTGCGGCCTGGTTCTCTGGTACAGTACATGGACACCTCTGGGTTCATGTACCCAGGCAACAGGCCCCCATCCTGGGCTTAAAATCCACCTTCAGGGGCTCTGGATGTATGTCCCAGTGAAGAAAAAATCTAAGTGTCACCATAGACATTTTCCATATGTTTTCCACAATGGGATCCTATGAGGAGGGGACGAAAATAAGGACGACGCCCTACTTTTCGTCCCCTCCTCATAAGATTGCATTATGGAAGTGCTGGGGGCAAAGGGACGAGCCCTTCCCCAGGAACGTGACACCGCTGCCAATCAACGAGTAATTGAGCTCATATCTCGGCCTACGTTCCAGGTAGATGCGTGAAACTTTCAGGGAGCGCCCTGGGGTCCGGGGCCACACAATATGTCGAATATACGCGGGTCCAACATCGCCTGGGGTCGTAAGGTCGCCCCGAACGTCCTACCGTTTGGATGTCGCAGGCGCTATGTTTTTGGGAGTTTTTCCATGAAAATCGTATCATACGCTCAACGTCCTCCACTCTACGTATCCGTAAAAAGAAAGTGCCAAAAATCCCCTTCTAAGGATAACTCCTCACAGGGGCCACGTACGAGCCCGGCTCAAACGTATTAGTATTCAGTACATTGCCTAGTATGACATTCTCGGAGTTGAAAAGGACCAAACTTTGTTAAGCGTTTTATTTTTTTAAAAAGCATTGCGAGGAAAAGGCCCGGCCTCCACGGCTCATAGGATCCCATTGTACGACTAATACCCAAATGTCCACACGCTGTTTTTTTCTTGGGTAAAATTCAAAGGGTTAAAAATGTCCAATCTTCCCCTACTCTGGATATGTTAAACTGGGGAAGTGGAAGAATACTAACCCGCTGGAGCCCTGCTTCTACGTGGCTCCTGTGAGGAGTTAGCTTCAGGAGGTGTGTGGAGGCCTGTGCTTTGGTACACGTATACAGTGGGAGATTCCGAACGCATCCGTCCTGGTTGCGTCCAAATTCGCCTCAAAACGTCGAAAACACGAGGCCTGGAATTTGGCCGACGGCCGAAAAAGGGAGGGCCGTATTTCAGCCCCCGGGGGGGTCTACGGGTCCAGAACCAAGTCAGGATCGTGTGTCCCCCTCCCGGGAACAACATATTCAAATTTCATAACTTTAGCATATGTAGAAAAACTTCAATCCCACAGAAACTATTTTTCACTTGATGTGGTCTTGGGGTCCATGGACCCTACCCCCATTTGTAGGGTCTAGGCTAGGGTCAGGCTATTTTTTCCAGAGGTAGCTGGGGGGAAAGTGACACCGGATATCAAAACTAAGTCACGCTGGGAGTGTACCCTGTGAATTAGGTTGCCCTGTGGCCTTTCACCTTTGAATTATGAAGATATGAAAATGATATTTTTTAGGGACAGAAAAGTCTCTCCGTCCACACCTCATAGGGTCCCATTCATTTGGGCTTATGGCAAATGTTCACAGGCTGATTTTTGCAAGTGCTTTTTAATAAAAGAAAACCCGAGGCAACATTGGACCGGCGTATATTCAACGTATTGTGTGGCCCCAGGGCGCTACCCTGAAAGTTTCACGCCTGTAGGTGGAACGTAGGCGGAGATATGAGCTTAATAAGTCGTTAATTGACAGCAGTGTCACGTTCCTGGGGTAAGGCTCGTCCCTTTGCCCCCAGCCTTCCACAATGCAATCTTATGAGCAGGGGACGAAAAGTAGGGAGTCGTCCTTATTTTCGTTCCTCCTCATAGGATTGCATTGGGGGAAACATATGGCAAATGTCCATGGTGGACTTTGGTTTTTTCTTCACTGGGACATAAAACCAGGGCCCCTGAGGGTGGATTTTTAGCCCAGAATGGAGGCCCATAGCCTGGGTACATGTAGCCAGATGTGGCCCTGACCTCTACCAGAGAACCAGGGGCCCAGACAGTGGATCTTTAGCCCAGAATGGAGGCCCATAGCCCGGGTACATGAGGCCAGCTGTGGCCCTGTACTGACCCAGAGAACCAGGGGCCCAGACAGTGGGTCTGTAGCCCAGGATGGGGGCCCATAGCCTGGGTAACATTTCGGCCCTTTGCCCCCACCCTTCCACAATGCAATCTTATGTGGAGGGGACGAAAAGTAGGGTGTCTTACTTTTCGCCCCTCCTCATAGGATTTCATTATGGGAACCATATTGCAAATGTCCATGGTGACACTTTGGTTGTGTGACATCCAGGGAAGCTGAGGGTGGATTTTTAGCCCAGAATGGAGGCCCATAGCCTGGGTACATGTAGCCAGATGTGGCCCTGACCTCTACCAGAGAACCAGGGGCCAAGACAGTGGGTCTCTAGCCCAGGATGGGGGCCTATATCCTGTGTACTTGGAGCCAGAGGTGTCCCTGTACTGATCCAGGGCTGCAGGCAGGGGGTCTCTAGCCCAGAATGGAGGCCCAAAGCCTGGGTATATGAAGCAAGATGTGACCCTGTACTGACCCAGAGAACCAGGGGCCCAGACAGTGGGTCTCTAGCCTAGGATGGGGGCCCATAGCCTGGGTACATGAAGCCAGATGTGGCCCTGTACTGACACAGAGAACCAGGGGAACAGACAGTGGATTTTTAGCCCAGGATGGGGGCCCATAGCCTGGGTAAGGCCTCGTCCCTTTGCCCCCAGCCTTCCACAATGCAATCATATGAGGAGGGGAAGAAAAGTAGGGTCCGGGGCCCGGAGAAGGACCATCGTGTCCGTTTGGGACAGTTTCGGTCCCCTCCCCATCAAGGCCTTAAAGGCCTATGAGCCGGACCCGGAAAATGTGCCAAAAGCACGCCAGGAAGAAGGCCCGCGGGCCCCGGTCGATGTCCGTTTGGGACAGTTTCGGTCCCCTCCCCATAAAGGCCTATGAGCCGGGGTCGGAATATGTGCCGAATGGACACGTCCGTTTGGGACACGTTCCGGCCCCGGCCCTTCAAGGTTCGCATCCCCATGCAAACCTATGAGCGGGGTCGAAAAATGTCCCCAATGGACGCGTACGTTTGGGACATGTTTTAGCCCCGGACGACCAAATTTGCTCCACCTGGTGGCCGTTTCGCGCTTTCGGCATAGGATTGCATTGTCCTCCTTATTTTCGTCCCCTCCTCATAGGATTGCATTGTGGAAACCTGGGGGCAAAGGGACGAGGCCTTACCCAGGCTACAGTCACCCATCCTGGGGTAAAGATTCACCATCGGGGTCCCCGGATGACTTTGGTTATTTGACATCCAGGGACCCTGACGGTGGATTTTCAGCCCAGGATGGGGGCCCATAGTCTGGGTAACGTTTCGGCCCTTTGCCCCCAGCCTTCCATAATGCAATCCTATGAGGAGGGGACGAAAAGTTTTTTGGTCCCCCTGCATCCAGACCCCCGCTACTCCTCCATCCAGACATCCCTGGCCCACTGCTGGACCACCTCCAGAACCCGTCTTACCAGGCGGACCATGGCCCCCACTCTTAAACCCCCCCCGTGGACTGAACCAAGCAATCCGCGCCGACAAAAGTCTTGTGCCTCTGGTAAGGTAGGATCCCGTCCCCTCCCCATTGTTGGAACCTTATGCCAAATGTACACAGCCCAGTGCTGAAAAAAACCTAAGTGCCACCATGGACATTTGCCATAAGGTTTCCATAATGCAATCCTATGAGGCGGGGACGGAAAAAACACTTAGTCAAAAATCCTGCCTTACCAGAGGCGCGAGCTGCCTTACCAGAGGCACAAGCCGCCTTACCAGAGGCACGAGCTGCCTTACAAGAGGCACGAGCCATCCAGGGACCCTGACGGTGGATTTTAAGCCCAGGATGGGGGCCTGCTGACTGGGATAAGTGACGTCCATTTGCCCTAAGGTTTCCATAATGCAATCCTATGAGGCGGGGACGGAAAAAACACTTAGTCAAAAATCCTGCCTTACCAGAGGCACGGGCCATCCAGGGCCCCTGAGGGTGAATTTAAAGCCCAGGATGGGGGCCTGCTGACTGTGATAAGTGACGTCCATTTGCCCTAAGCTTTCCATAATGCAATCTTATGAAGCGGGGACAGAAAGTAGGGTAGGTACTTTGGCCATGGGACAGACATCCAGGGACCCTCTTTATCCCAGGGTCGGGGCCCACAGACTGTCCCGGGATCGTGGCCCGTATCCTGGGTAAGGCCTCGTCCCTTTACCCCCAGGGTTCCACAATGCAATCCTATGAGGAGGGGACGAAAAGTAGGTATCAAAGGTCCATGGGGACACTGTGGTTCTTGGGCACTGGGACAGGCATCCAGGGACCCTGACGGTGGATTTTAAGCCCACGATGGGGGCCTGCAGCCCGCGTAAGGACTCGTCCCTTTGCCCCCAGCTTTGCATAATGCAATCCTATGAGGAGGGGACGAAAAGTAGGGTCTCAAAGGTCCATGGGGAGGCTGCGGTACTTTGGCCCCGGGACAGACATCCGGGAATCCTGACTGTGGGTTTTTGTCCCAGGGTCGGGGCCCCCGTAAGGCCTCGTCCCTTTGCCCCCAGGCTTCCACAATGCAATCCTATGAGGAGGGGACGAAAAGTAGGGTCCGGGGCCCGGAGAAGGACCATCGTGTCCGTTTGGGACAGTTTCGGTCCCCTCCCCATCAAGGCCTTAAAGGCCTATGAGCCGGACCCGGAAAATGTGCCAAAAGCACGCCAGGAAGAAGGCCCGCGGGCCCCGGTCGATGTCCGTTTGGGACAGTTTCGGTCCCCTCCCCATAAAGGCCTATGAGCCGGGGTCGGAATATGTGCCGAATGGACACGTCCGTTTGGGACACGTTCTGGCCCCGGCCCTTCAAGGTTCGCATCCCCATGCAAACCTATGAGCGGGGTCGAAAAATGTCCCCAATGGACGCGTCCGTTTGGGACATGTTTTAGCCCCGGACGACCAAATTTGCTCCACCTGGTGGCCGTTTCGCGCTTTCGGCATAGGATTGCATTGGACTTTGAAAAATCGCAGCACGGACACCGTGCGACCCAGGGGGCCGGGAAAAATCATGAAGGTGGAGACTGGGCCCGGCTAATTTACTATGGGGGGCCCCGGGCCCCGGGGACCCACGGCGCGGCCGGGGGGATTTTTTGAAAATGTGGCCTACCGTCCCTAATTTGTAACATTGAGCCTATGCCAAGTGGACGTGAGTGCCCTAGGTGTACATTTCTCAAATATTTTTTAAACATAATTTACAGGGCACGACTAGCTAATAGCATAATTATAAATTACAATGAGGTGACAAATTAATTTACAAATCTAATTACGGTATTGTTTTTTAGCTGCTGATATTTGGGAAGATTTACTAGGGTCACTCTCCCGACCGGACATCAAAGTCCCTTTTGTTGGTCCAGAAAACTCTCTGAGACGCAGGGCACTTTGGCTTCTTGTAAATAATGATGAAAAAGCGAGGTTTTTTTATTTTTAAAGGTTTGGTAACTATTTACAGTATAATTGATGTATGATTTTGTCTTGCCTATGCCAATAACTGAAATGTGTTTAGGTGGAGACTGCTGTTGGAGCACTGAAGCCAACCAAACCATTATCCAATGCAGCCGATGTACCTCAAGTGGAGAAACCCAACACATCAAAATTTGTTAAAATGTCCATTGTGGAGTATATACTCTACACAGATCGTGAATTTGAGCAGGGTCATTCATCTTTCTTTGAGCACAAGCATCTTGGCACTATTCCCACTGAGCTTTCCAAAGAGCTCTTCTACAGACTCTTAAGAAACCCCTTGACGAGCATGATATCAATTGCAAAATCACTACACGAATTTAGATACCCCTCCAAGTATGAGGTGGATTCTATGGAAAGAGATTAGTGGACTACTACCCTATGTTAAAAGACAAAATATGTTGTTTTGGTTTTTTTTGGCTCAATATCTTGTGTAATGTTACATAGAGCATTAAATTTTTTTACTTCATCTTGCCAAGGCATGTTGCCAAGAGCTTAGGGAGAGACTTTCAAATGTAAAAAGTCAAATAAGACGTTGCCCTAACTTTTAACAGTTTAACGCGAGCAGCTGAGCATTGCGTGAGCATTGCATGAGCAGGTAGACCTAAGACAATAATAACGCTAAAAGTTTGAGAGTAGTTGGTTTTAAACTTTTTCCTCACTGTATTTCTACTCGCCATCCAGCTCATCATGCATGGCTAGACAAACAGTGAGCAACATGCGTTAACTACATTGATTGACAGTACAAAAGCTGTTGCTGTTTTAGCATTTGCAACCGAGCATATAGTGAGGATGATCCCCGACGTCATAAAAAGTCGCTTTGTCTTTCACTCACCCCCACTTCACTTACAGCATTCAAGTTTTCTCACTCACAATCATCAGCTTCCGGTCTTCACAATAAACATATTTATATTATATTTATATTTTATAATAAGAAAAATATTCTAGAAATGAGAACTATTAGCAAGGAAATAATCCTTACCCCACTGGCAGATTATTTTTTGCATAAAACAAGACCAAAAGTAATTTTTTTCGTGTTTTTAGTTGGGTACTTTGTGCAGTGTGTGGTTAGAAAAGAGAAAGGCGTTCAGAAGCGGAGACAGGGAGTGTTACAGAAAGGCAAAGCCCAGGTTCAGAAAAAGAAGTGGACATTGCTAAACACCAACACTCTGAGAATATGCAGCCACAGATCTCAGAGAACGATTTGGCCTCTGTGTGGAAAGGTTTTTGGAACATTACCAACTACAAGCCTGAAACACCATCTCCACTGACAACTTGCTGTTGGTCAACACCCTCAGTGACTTTTATTGCCATTTTAGTGAGCCCCCAACCAGCCCTCACACCCCCACCACTCCTAAAAATAGAGACACTTTGGACACCGAGTTGGCCATAACAACACCACCGTTATTGGACTCATATTGCACAGGGACAAGTCTGACTATAGGATGGAGGCTGAAGATCTGGTATCCTGATGCAGCCGCAACAACCTGGTGATGGGACGCCCAGGAGACTTTGGAGATTATTGTGAACTTTAGGAAGCATACAATCCCACTCCCCCCATTATCCTGACTGACCCCCCCATCATAACTGTGGTCTCATTCTGCTTCCTGGGTACCACTATAACCTAGGACCTTAAGTGGGAGCCCACCATCACCTCCATCATAAAGAAGGCCCAGCAGAAGATGTACTTCCTGAGGCAGCTGAAAAAATTCAACCTTCCAGCACGGATGTTGATGCAGGTCTACACTACAATTGAGTCCATCCTCACCTCCTCTATCACTGTGGGGTATGCTGTGGTTGTTTATGATTGAGATATCGAACGCTATGCGCATGACGCCATAACTGCCCTTGGAAAACACTCGGGAAATCTGCTTGTTCAACCCGAACACTCACTATTTAAGTGAATTTACAGGCATATGCGGTGAAAAGGCCAGGGCTCATTCTACTGGCCAGGGCATTGCTGGAATATGTATAAGGAAGACATTTTTAATTTATTGATATTTCTTTGTGGTTAGACTTATGTATAGTCCCTTTAATGTAAATCACTTTGGTCACCTATTAGGTGAATAAAGCTGGAGGGATAGCCAGCTAAGAACACAAGATTGATGCTACAGCTCACAAAGGCTTAACAAAAGTGGACGAAAACACAGTAACATAGACAAAAATTGCCTCTTGTGATGAGTATTGATGTGTGGTTCCCAAAAAATGTGTGGGTCCCAATTTGGGGCAAAAAACATTAAAAGCACTGACCCATCTTTTCTTTCATCAACGTTCTAAGCGGATGCTGCTGGTACAGGGCTAGGAGAAATTTTCTTGGCAAACTTTGGTACCAAGTGACTGTTGTTGCTGACCACGTCCATCCCTACAGTGAACACATCTTATGAGGATCTCTTCCAGTAAGACAAGGCACTGAGTCACAAAACTCACATTATCTCAAAATCAGTCCTTGAGCACTGGAAAGTTTAGTGAACTCAAATAACCTTCATGGTCACTACATGTCAGTTGAGCAGAATTTGATATAATGATGTTAGGAGACTGGAACTAGAAAAGTTCTGATGGGAATGTATGAGGAAGAAGCACAGATTATTTAATGGATGCATTCTTTAAAAAACAATAATAAGTGTGCAGATTATTCAGTAATCATCAGTTAATGTTATTGTTGTATATTTTAGGACTGGTCTTTTCTTCCACATTGTTGAATTTTATTAGTACACAATTGGCATTGACCTGTCAAAACCACTCTGTCCAAAAAATAACAGGATGTTTGCATAAAGTGTTAGAGCTGTGTGTAAACTGTTTTGAAGTATTTACAGTTTTCAAATTCAGTTTGTGTTGAATTGAAATGAAATTACATTGTCTGGCAAACACACCAAAAGATGCGCTGATGAGACACAATGAGTAGGTATTTGCATAACTGTATAATTTAGATATTTTTTCTGCATACAAAATAGTTCTTTTTTTTGCAAAAAAGTTGATTGATTAGAAGGCCAATCATTTGAGTCACACATTAATGGTGGAGGCTTAAGAAACTGAGGAAAAGCACAAAAGAATAGCTAATGCTTATTTTTTCGTCATTAATTAGTAAAAGATGGAATTTAACAAAAATTACACTCCTAAAAGAAAGCTTTTTTCATGTATATTTAGGAACATTTGTTAAGCAATAGTAGTGATTGAATAGATTATGCCTCTGTAAACTACCCTTACAGCTGAGGGCAGCAGGACTTTGGGTTGTTTGTTTACTTGCTCACCAAGTACTAAAGTGTAGTAAAAGTGTAGAATTCTGCATGAAAAAGGATGACATTTATTTGGTTGCCACTACATGCTCTTTCATTTTTTTTATGTGTCCTGTCTAGCAGATTGCTACTCAGAATTGGTGTCTGAGTACCAAGTACAAGCCCGACAGATTTTCTTTCCCAAGCAGAGTATTACAGCTTTGCGAAACCGAGACAAGAAGGAAGAAAGGAAGAAGGTGAAGAAGAGAAACAGGACCAGCAAAGCGCGAACCGAAGACACAAGAAAGGGAGGCAAACAAAGAAAACAAAAAAAACCCATCCCAGTCCTCCACCCCAGCTGGACGGCAGAGAAGTGGTAAAACAAAACAAACAAAAAACAACAAACTGAACAGAAAAACACCAATAGTTCAGATCCAGTAATATAAACTAAGAATTATACATTCACTACACACAAGCATGGATTAATGAAAACAATACTAATGTTTCTGGTAAACTCCTGGTAACAACTAACTAATGACTATAACCTCAGCTCAAGATATGTCCGTACTCACCAATGTCCCAACACCTATGTGTGTATGCGAGCATGCAGGTGTGAAGAAAGGTTTCCCCATGCAAGTGATTGATAGCTGGTGTAAGGAGCCGTCAATCCGTCCTACAGGAATCGACGCAAACATGAAGGAGGCAGGAGACGCATGTGTCCAGAATCCCACAGAGCGCAGGAGCTGCAGGCGGACCTGCGCAGGGCCGATCACCCACCAAGAGAGGAACAGATGGAAGCCCCAGGGGAACACCCACCAGCCGCAATGCTGGGGCCCGAGAGATCGCAGGGACAAGACCACGGGCTGCGCCGGAAACCGAATATGCCAGGGTGCCCGGAACAGGACCCGGAGGCCACGGGGATCAGGGGCACCCTGGCCCCGACCAGGGACCAGCCGATAGGGGTTCCCTGCCGCCGTCGCAAGGCAGGACGGACCTGCAGCCGGCCGACAGATGACACACGCCGCCGCCACCCCGGACCAATCCCCACTGCCAACAACCCAGCCCCCCCCCCCCCCCCCCCCCCCCCCCCCCCCCCCCCCCCCACACACACACACACACCAGGGACCCACAGTAAAAGCCACAGCGGATGTACGCCCTCCGCAGGCCGCGCCCAGCCAGCACCTGGACATCCAGATGTACCAGCCCCAAATGTGTTCTGACCATGCTTATGCACAACATCTAGTGGTAGGAGGGGGGAACTGTAACACTAAAACTGTTTGAAAGAATGTTTATCTTATCAGTTTATCACCTCAGTTTATCAGTTAATTTTGGCATCTGTCTCTCTTTTGGCAAAATAACTCAAAAACATGATGGATGCATTTGTATTAAACTTTAAGGAAATGTTAGAAGTTTGTCAAGGAACAATTGAATTGAATTGCATAATGCTTTATTGTCCCACGAGGGGAAATTCAGTTTTACAGTACAACCTGTCCAGCATCCAGGTCACTGTTGTGCACTGCAGCCGCTTGTACGCGGCGCTCCCATGTAAAAGGTTAGATTTTGGGGGGTCTCCGCTCACAGTGTGCATTTTTACTTCTGACATCAAGGACTTCAGCTTAAATGGATGTTGTTACACATTTGAATAAAATGTTCTGACACTGTATTTTGGAAACAGAATGGTACTGCTTATTGGTGCGGTAGGTTGTTGCTGTCTCCATGCGTACTGATGCCAGTCAAGGCAATGTCTCTAATAACGCATGGACAAACGCGTGTCACATGTAGAGATCTGTGCACCCCCACTAGAAGATCCCACCCAGCTGGCTGCTAAGGGTAATTATTATGGTATTTAGCCTGATATTAAAATGTTTTTTCCCCTTCAATTCCTAAAGGAACATCTCCACTATTTGAATGCATTTACTGCCTCTGTCACTTTTACCCAGGCAGTATTTAAGTTTTTTTATTGGTTACCCCCGAGCTGATAGAATCAAACAGCTATGCTTTTTTTTTTACAGATTTAATTTGTTCATTGAAGTTAAGTATTTCCCCAGAAGTGAATAACAGCAAATGGAACAATTCTTTGGCAATTTTTTTTATGTCTGCAGCAGGAATAAAACTTCTGCATACTGGATGTGGGGTTAGGGGGCAGACATAAAGCAAAGGGAATTGCTGATAGTAGAGGGCAAAAACAATTTGTGTTACAATGAATTGGTGATAACAACAATTTTCAAAAAGTCTGTTGATCATGGCGTATCATGTAATATAAAACACGTGGTTAGAGTGTTTTCTGTAATTTTTATTTAGACAAAGACTGAATAGAAATATTAATATTAATAAGCCTTAATATTAATGGATGTACAACTTTGCATGATCCGCATTCATACATGTATGCATGTTTGTGTGTGCGTACATGTGTGTGTACGTATGAGTGAATGTGTTAATTGGTTTACAGTCTAGGTCTTACCCTTGTCATATCACCTTCATTTGGGAATAAATCTAAATCCATATAGACAGCTAGGAGACAAATACATGATCCATTATTTACACAATCAGCCATTTCTTTCATCTCTCACCCAGAAAGAATGAATTTGTCACTTTTTTGCTCAGTTGCTTGGCTTTGGTGGTAATTCAGAAGAAAAAAAATACAGAAACCCCACTAAATTATTCTGATTCTTACTCTAAAAATCACAGAAAAAGTTCTTGAACTTCATTTTATGTTTTTTTCCCCCAAATGTTCTGTAAGTTTGCACATGTCCCTGATTAGTCAAACACACACACACACAAACGCACACGGACAGGTGTACAGATGCAATTGTAGAACTGGTTTTACTGGAAATAAATAACCCCACCTAAGTTTTCAATCATTTGTAGTAGCGTATGTGCACTCAGATATTTAAGCAACCTATAAGCTCTAATTTCATATTTTGTCTTTTTCTTTTGTTATTGTGTCCTATTACCTTGGGTCCAAATACACTAGAGCATTGCTACATTTTTTTTTTTTCCCTTCTTGCTATGTTTATGAAATGCACATACAAGGTACAAATGTACTAAAAAATCTTCTTTGCGATTAGGGACAGCTACACAGAAATTCAATGACCCTCAGGAAACAAAAGGCCAAAAAAAAACAAGTCAAAGTAATACCATCTTGATACCACTATTAACGTGCGCTATCAAAGCACTTTCAATTAAAAAAAGTGCTTTATTTCTTTGCTTTTATTGTCTGTGTTGAGCACAACTGAACCCGCACTGGGCCACCATTAAAAACACCAACTGATTAAAAACCATTTAATTTGATAGCTAAAGCTGCGCTTCCCAATTTTCAAACGAGCTATTCATCACAATCCCAGACACACAAATACTCAAAAACAATTTGACTCCATTTGTTGTAAGTGTTGAATCACGCTGCGAGACATGCTAAAGCTAATTTGCCAAACAAATTAGTTGGCACAACTTGAACTACACTGGCGAATTTAGGAAAATCCCGTATGAAGCGGGAAGGGCTCCTGCCGTACATTTATTCTAATTGTTTCAATGGAACCCTACTGTTAAAAGCATTTTAGAAACCTACCCCCCTGCCATTTTTTAAAGTATGCAACTGTCAAATGGCTTGGCTCAAGTTTCAAAATGTTACAAGAAAGCCTATCCATTCCTTTTCTCTACTGGAGTCCATATTCCCTGTGATGCAAACACATGCTTAACTGGTACCAGTCCAGTATTTTTGGCTCAAACACACAATGAAATCACTGGAAAAAATTAGTAAATGAAGACCTATTCAAAGATTTGGCAAAACTATTGGACAAGGAAACAAATTTAATACAAAATTTAAAGAAAAGTAATACAAATTTAAAGTTTTCAAAAGAGAATTACAATAAAATATTTGTTATCTGCTTTGGTGCCAAACTAGTTTTATGCATTTTATGAAATGTATTTCATTATTTAACATTATGTGCTTTAAGGTCAACAAAGTTTACAATGAAAAATTGACCTGCTGTTTGGCAAAGTTTGCTGGCAAATACAGACATAATCACCTATCACAGCATAAAACAGACTTATAATAAGCAAAAAAAAAGGTTATTTGATACTCCCATTTCCAGATTGAGACTGCTACGGTGCACCCAGTCCATTACAGAGGGCTTAATATTTTCCAAAAGCAATTTTAATGATCCATAGGTATGAAAAAATACACTGGAGAAGGCATTCGGAAAAGTCTCTCGTGGAGTTCTGTGAGGGATACTTCGGGAATATGAGGTACCAGCCATTTTGATATGGGTCGTTACACAAAAAAAATAAATAAATAAAAAATTACTACAAAACTGAATTACGTTAGTTAAAAAGTAAAATTGTTAAGTCAATCTAACATGGGCATGGCCACAATAGCCTTTGACAGTGGATTGTACAGGGAGGCACAAAAAATAAAAAATGCAGCAGGGGATGGACCTCGAACACAGTTTGGTTCGCATTGCGGGCAATACGTCAGGCTTGTTTCTGGTGAGAGTTTGACTCCCATAAGGTTGCCATTTGTCACAATTCTGTTTATGACCTTTTTGGACAGGGTTTCTTGATGCAGTAAAGGCGTTGAAGGGATCAGTTTAGTTGGCCTCGGGATCCATTATCTGCTTTTTGCAGATGATGTGGTCTTGTTGGGGTCATTAGACCGTGATCTACTGCTTTTGCTTGAGTTTGCAGCTGAGTGTGAAGTCGCTAGAACAAGAATCAGCACCCCCAAATCCAAGACTATGGTCTGGAGCAGGAAAACCTTACAGTGGTGAGTTTAAGTATTTGGGAGTCTTGTTCAAAAATGAGGAGAAAATGGAGTGGGAGATTAATAGGCGGATTGGTGTGGCATCTGCAGTAATGCAGGTGGCATACCGGTCTATCATGATAAAGCGAGAGCTGAGCAGAAAGGCAAATCTTTCAATTTACCGGTTGATCTATATGTTCCTACCCTAATCTATGGTCGCAAGCTCTAGGTAGTGACCAAAAGAACATGATTACAGATACAAGAGGCTGAAATAAGTTTCCTCTTCAGAGTGTCTAGGCTCTCCCTTAGAAGATTTGTCATTCAGAGGGGCTCAGAATAGAGTCGCTACTCCTCCACATCGAGAGAAGTCAGTTGAGGTGGCTCTGGCATCTGGTCAGGATGCCTCCAGGAAGCCTCCCTGTTGAGGTGTTCTGAGTACGTCCTAATGGGAGGAGGCCCAGAGCAAGACCCAGGACATGCTGTAGGGACTATATTTCTAAGCTTGTTTTGGAATGCCTGGTATTTCCCCCGAAGAGCAGGCCCAAATGGCTGGAGAGAGGGAAGTCTGGATCTCACTGCTTAAGGTGCTGCACCCTTCACCCCACCCTGGATAAGAGGAAGAAAATGGATGAATGGATGGATAGATTAATAATAATAATAATAATAATAATAATAATAATAATAATAATAATAATAATAATAATAATAATATATAAAAACTATAACGGATATGAAACCAGTATTTGGCTAATTCTTGGACAGGTTGATAACAGTATAGCTTAACACAGATCGTTTTACATTATCTTACACTTGTTTAAACCTGTATTTACTTACCATCTGCCTTTCAAGACACATGCAGTGCTTTTTATAAGGTTTTAGTCACACTGTCACTGTGACAGTTGATACCATGGTAACCAATCAGATCCACTTAAATACCATGACTCCAGTTTGTACACATGTACTCCCAGGCTGACGTGGAAGTTCCATGCAATTCTTTCTTCCCACTAAAGTTAAGAAAGGAAGCTACTGTAATGCTAATAAAGGTCATAGCTTGCTGTTGAGATGTACTACAACTAAGCATGTAGTGTGTGTGTGTGTGTGTGTGTGTGTGCGTTTGTGTGTATGTGTGTTAGTGTGTTACCATGAGTATATGCATACAAATGTGTTTGTGTGTTCACTGAATAACCATATCGCTGAAGCAGTCCAATCCCTGAAGCAATACTATTGTGCTATCTATTGGATTAGAAAACCTCATACTAATAGACATAGTCAGACCTTTGTCAGTGCTTTACACTGACAGATGCACAGAGCCATACTTGCAAGACACACACAAAAAAGCACACTGCCAGTATGCCTCATTTCAATACTTTGTTTTTGGAAAAAGGTGTATAAAATATGTTTTCATCTTATAAAATGCTGTTATGCCCAAGGTAAAAAAAGCAAACCCTTACTTTACAATAAAAAAGTGCTTCCCTACATTGATAGTGCAATCCAAATGTTTTCTCACATTTCTGTTTATAAACCTATAGAACATAAAATGGAATAACTGAAAAAAATATATTTTCAGGAACTCAAGTTAAAAATGTACTCTCAAATGCAGCTCACCAAAACCCCTTAAACAAGAATGATATACAACTAGTATTCATTGCCAGACATAATATAAAGTCTAAAGTCTTTGCAATGATGTGGCGGACTGACATGATGAAAGTTTCACCATAAATGACCTTACGCGGCACCCTCCCTTTAATATCCTATGTTGGCCAGACTTGTAAAACGGGTTCTGGTTTGCTTGTTACATAATCAACCAAAAAGGCTTTAAAAATAATGTATATCCCTAAAACCTTTTACATTTTGTCACAACTCAACTACCAGTTTTATTATAGTCTATTCTGATTTTATGTGATAGACTGACACATAAAAAATTGTTATGATGCATGATTTTCCTAAATTTACCAAGGCCCCTTAAATTCACCAAAGCCAACTATCTTCGAATTTGCCTAAGATGTGATCATTTAAACTCACTATAAGTCCAGGGGCCGTATTCACAAAGACTCTTAGGGCTAAAAGTAGGTCCTAACTGCTGAATTTAGGAGTAACTCCTAAAAAATGTGGGCGTGTCACTCTTAAATTTAGGACTCCTAGTTTCTTAAGATAAAAGTAATTCACAACCACTTTTAGGCCTAAAAGTATCTCCTAAGTCTGGGAGTCCTTAAAAGAAGTCAACAGGACTCCTAACTCCCTAAGACCTATTCACAAAGACTCCCAAATGGCTGCAGCCAGACGCAATGTGTTAGACATTCTGGATGATTCTGAATTAACCAAACAATACCGACAATCTCCACAAGTAGCCGTTTTTTTTTTAAACAAAGATTTTCCTCCACTCGTTGAAAAAAAAAAAATTCTCCATCCACATGTAACCGGAGAAATGCGTTTTTCAGCACATTCATAGATGTGACAAAGCAGTACGGGGCATAGTTCTCCCACATCCTATCCGCTAAGAATAACTTTCTTTCCTCTATCTTCAGTACGCAGTAGTGATAGAGTTTATAAAAGCAAACAAACAAAACGTGCTTTAACAATGGATGATACCAACACAGCCCTGGCTGTGTCCGAATCCAGCGGCTGGATCCTTCGAAGGCCGGATTTGTCGGCCGGTTACGTCACAGCGGCGCGACTAGGACTGTCCAAATTCGAAGACTGCTTCAAATGCGGCCGACGAATCCGGCCGACTTCTCCCCGATTTGAAGGACCGTTGCGGTGTATCCTTCGCTGGTCCACATATCCCAAGATTCATTGCGGGCTGAACGGGAGAATTTTCTTCCAGCAACACGGCAGACGAAGCGGCAGACGAAGCGGCAGGCGAAGCGATTGAGGAGCACAGTTTTAGATGTAAGTATATTAAAATCTGGCGGTTCAAAAATGAAAATCTTAAAGCGGTTGTGTTGTTTGCCTTTTATTCTTGGCTTAGACATGTATTTTAATATCTTTTTTGTAAAGCATCGCTCGTAAACGAGCTCGTATGGTAGTGTAATGGTTTATTCATCTTTACGCAGCTAATTTCTGCTTTGGGAAATTAAGTAAAAAGTCAACTCCTCTTAGGAGAAATTATTACCTCTTTACCGAGTGAAAATCGGGGTTACGGTGGCTTGGAGGTTGAAGATTAAATCCAGTTACACAGTTTATGCTAGAAGACTCTTATTGAGCCTCATACAACACAGAACCTGTGATCTGCTGTGAAAACTACAGTTCTGCATTCTTAAATCAAGAAAGTTGTCACGTTCCTCTGCTATTTATTTTCTATTTATTTATCTAATGAGGAAAATTCAGGAGGAGATGTATCTGCAGGAGAAATTAATCCCTTACCGGAAAAAAAATTGAGAGCAAAAAATAAACCTACTGTATGTATATTTGCAAAAGCGCACTAACATAATTTATGACTGATCACTTTAACAAATATAGATTTCATAAATGTTGTTGTGTTGCTCTTTTTGTAAACTGTGTTTATTGTCTTCTTGTTCAGGATATGAAGCAGCAAAGGCAGACTGGAGAGGAGAGCAGGGACTGAATGGATGGACAGTTTTTTTTTTCATTCATGTTTTTGTCACATTTTTTATTTAGGTGTTCGATGGTTGTGAATAAATGAATTTCTAAAAATGTTAAATATCATGAAGTCATTTCATTAAAAGTTGTATTAGTGTTTTTAAAGAAGCTTACGTTGAACAGTTTAAAATAACATAACATATTGGCATTAGGATAAGTTTTTTTGCAGTTATTTATATGTGTATAAATGACCTATTTAAGCTTAATTAGAACAAAAGGGCAGTGTTGCTGGATAAGTTGAATACAGATATTTTTTCATATTTTCTGGTTGACGAGGGGAACATCATACAGGTTGGTCTGCAGAGAGAGTTTAGGGCAGCTTCGTCATGCTGTCCACTGCATCCATCATCAGGGTTTACAGGCTGCTTATGTTTTTCCAACCAGAGAGCCCCACAGACCTCCAGCAGCTTCATCTTCAAGCTCATCCCAAGAGGCAGCTGTGGAGAAAAGTGTTATGACCTGCAGTTTTGTTAAAACACAATGTTAGTTATTGTTGCAGTGGTTGTTTACAAAAAACAATTCTGTTTATTTAGGAAGAGCCAATTTGGAATATGCTTGGTAAAAAAAATCATAGATATATAAAATCAAATTAGAAAATGGTGTTTTGATCCAAAAGGCATATATAATTTTAAGCTCACAAATAATTTTTACAGTTAAAATGAATATAAAAAATGTAATATTACAAATTTGTACATTTGATCACTAGTCATTCAATTGCAGAAATTATCATGATAGTAGCTATCTTAAGTATTAACCTGGATTAAATAAAATGATCTTGATATGATGACCTCTCAGCCAGAGATATAAAACATGGCGCAGACAGTAAAACTTGTTGCTCCTCTAGGGTAAAAAAGGTGAGTAAAATACTGGGGAATATTTCTTGCTTTATCAGCTGGTTTAGCGTGATCGCGGTTGCTAGGCGACAGGACGTTCGGCAAAGTGGGGGCGGCAATTCAACTGAAGGCTAGACCGTCCAAATTCACAGCCGTTAACATCCGGTCTACCCGGTCGACGAAGGACCCAGCCCACGTAGACCGAGTAGAACGGGTCCTTCGAAGGATCCAGCCCCTGGATTCGGACACACCCTCTGAGGGCATTAATTATTAGTTGTTTTTTTTTTCGAGTACACACAGTTCGCACAAGTGATGTTGGAGCATTTTTTGTTGTGGATAGTGACGTTACAGTACTTAAAACTCTGTTTTCAACCGTCCACACGCAGATACTGAAAACGGAGAAAACGCAAATCTCCACTTTGGCCGGAGTTTTTCAAAAAGCTTCTTTTTTGGTGCTGAAAATCTGCGGTTACGTGTGGATGACAGGCTAAACCTCAGAGAAATATCCCTGTTTTGTCAGATACCCGGATACATGTTGTTCCCCCTGCACGAAGAAGAAAACGTGCACGTCTTCCAATTTATGCAACATATGTAGGGATGCCTATATTACGGACATTGCCTACCTGTTGCAGCAGCATCCTTTTTATAAGCGGGGATCTCGAGCCACCAGGACTGTAGAGAATACCATCTCTTCTCACAGTCTTCTGCTGTTCGAGAAACCGCTGGATAAGATGCATTTATGTTTCTGCTAATTTCCACCCATACCTCCCTTTTCTTCTTATTTGTAATCCCGGCTCCGAATTGCCCTTTGAGAACCGTCCTCCTCTCCAGTACCAACTGTGCCAGTAGTAATAATTGGTCCTGCGACCAGTTAGATTTCCTTGTTCTTTTCTCGCCACTCATTTTTAGTTCACGAGGTGCTTTTCACGGTAGTGGGGGGTCTATTTAAGATGTGGCTGATGTGCTCCTCTTCACAATTGTTTACAGCCTACTTGCAATCACTCCCTTGATATGATGCATCCATCCATCCATTATCTATACCGCTTTCATCCAATTCAGGGTCACGTGGAGGGAGGAGGGGGGGTTCTGGAGCTTATCCCAGTTAGGACGGCAATCTGTCACATAATATGATGCATTTCAAGTTTTTTCGTTTTTAAACTTCACCCTCTCTGTAAGTAGGCTATTGTGTGTAGGTTGTATGAAATGTCATTTTCGTAGCCGACACAAATATGTCATCGTGCATTATTTCTGCTATTTGCGCTGTTCATAATCACGTTTTGAAGTTTTCGATTTCCTGGTTTCACACGTGTCATTCAACAACCAATCACACTGCTGTCCGTCTATTTACTCATGCATAGGAAATGACGTTTTCCATAGCAACGGGACGTCACTCTTATCTTACGTTTAGGAATTTGTCCTACGTAAAAGTAGCTCTTAGTGCGTTTGTGAATAGGTTTTAGACGACAACTCCTACGTAAGACCTTTTAGCGCGAGTTAGGAGTAACACCTAGCGGTAAGATAACAGTCTTTGTGAATACGGCCCCAGATATTTTGTAAAATTCTCAGATGATTAACAGAACACTGGTGAAGAATCAGCATCTTGAAGATAAAAAAACACCAAACAGATCAGATATGAACCTGTTGAGAAGTTTGAGGCAAGAATAGGTTCAGATAGTAGAAGTTATGGACGTCTTGCAGAGCACTTCTTAATTCATCCTCCAAAAAAGTAAGACTGTAGGCTCATGAAAAGATGACTGTCTTCTTAAATTGACAGGATGGGGAAGAAAACATTAGCTAGTTAATTGTAACTCTAGAGGAGCTGCAGAGATCCATTGCTCAGTGGGTAGAACCTATTGAAAATGGAACTATTTATTATAGCTTTACAAATGGGACCGTCATATTTTCATATAGCTTATGTAAGGATGGCAAAAAGAAAGCCATTGTTAAGAGAAGATCAGGGGAAGATCCAATTGTAATTTGAAACAGGGCATATATGGGATGTAGCAAACGGCGTTTTGATTAGATGAGATTTGCAACTAACTTTGTGGCCCACAAATGGGATAAAAATCAACCTTGCACATTACCCTGAACACATATTCTCAACAATAAAGCTGGGTGGTGCAAGATGACTCTGTAGGAAGGTTTTCTTTCTGCAGGGAGAGAGGACTTGTTCTGAGATGCTGCAAAATTAAATGGAGCTCAAAACAGGAAAGTCCTGAAACAATACTGCAAGAGCTTGCAAGTCTACATTTGCAAATATATTTGCAAAATATTTGTTGTGATTGCAGTGAAAGTTGGGTCTAAATGAATGCAAATACAGTTGGGCAAAAACGTATTCTCCAGACACTGTACAAGTTGTCCAATTTAAAAAAGAGTAGAGATCTGTAATTTTCATCATAGGTACAGTTCAACTGTATTCAATTCACTTCAATTCACTTTTATTTATATAGCGCCAGTTCACAACAAATGTCATCTCAAGGCACTTTACAACAAAAGTCATTTCAATACAATTATACAAACATTCCAATTAGTTAAAAGTTTTCTATGCAAGACAAAACTGTAAGAGACAGAATGTAAAAATCTAGGAAATCCCATTGTATGATTTATTTTTTAAGTAAGAAAACATCTAGCAAAAGTACTGATAATAAATGATAGCTAAATAAATGGGACTGAAGTAGGGACGTCGTGTAGCACAGTGGTTAGTGCAAGCGCCCTACTGTTTTTATGGAGGCCTCAGTCTTTGACGCAGTTGTCCCTGGTTCAAGTCCTACGTGATGGACTATACTTAATGTCTTCCCCCACTTCTGTCTCCCCTTTGTAAGTACTGTCCATTTTCAAATAAAGGCCACTTTGGCCACAAAACTTTTTAAAAATAGATGGGAGTGAAGACTAATGTAGCTAGAACACTAGTATTTTCAGATGCCCCAAAAATATTGTCCAAAAAAGCTCACAAAAAATCATGACAAACATGAGATCAACATCCAAAATTGGAAAAGATCATTGGCCATGCAAGATCAGCTATAACATGCAAAAAAGTCTAAGATTATATTATTATGTCCCTGATTTGCTACGAAGACATGATGGGCTTAATAATATACAAATTTCCTTTAGCAGACCAGTCCCGGAAGGAAATTTTGAAAGATATAGTAGACTTCACAGTGCCCATAGATGGTTGAAGACAAAATGTGTTGAACAATGTAATACTTATATCAACAACGTCCGATTGCTATTTGTGTAGCCACTCCTTCGATTAAGAGGTAGTGTGTTTGGGATCATTGTAATGCTGGATCCATTCATGTTTCACCTCCAATGCTCTCAGTGATATAGAGAGATTTTGGCCCAAAATCCCATGATACATGGCCCGGGTGCTTAATTCTCAGGTCAAACGATTCTGCAGCACAAGTAGCAGTGTGTTCACTGAGGGCAACACTGATACCAGAACACACACAATCATAGACATTCCCAGACCCAGTAAACTCGCACCCAGCAGGAGTAAATCAAGCGGAGCAAGAAAAGATGATCAAACAGTGACAGAACACAGTTATCTGAGACTGATCTACAAAGTCAAATATGGCAGTTTGAGAAACATACAAGCTCGTGTGAGTGGCCAGCTGTTATGTTCATATTTTGCATATTGTGTGATGCAGGCAGCAGTGCATGCAGAAGACATATATCAGCTTTGGAAGCACAGATGACTAGCTTCCAAGTCTCCAGAGTGTCTTTTTGGTGGTTCCGAGTCTCCTGCTGGTGGTTCTTAATCCTGCTGGAACACATGTTCCACCATGTGTTTGTGGGTTCCTACGCTACAGTCTTCAAGACGTGCTCCACCACCGTGGTTCCCACCGGCCCCACGCCTAGCCTACTTAACTTCTATTGGGTTCCTCTGGCCAGACCCCTGAGCCCCTCTCATGTATTTTTTGACTGCAACCACCTGTTGGTACAGAGTTTTCTCTTTGTTTGTTCCTGGTTCTTCCCGCTAGGTTGGGACCATCATGCCACCCTGGTCTGAACTTTTTTTTTTGTTGGAGCACCCTAGGATAACCTTGGAGGGGCGGGGGTGTCGGTGAAAAATTCTAACTTATTTTCCTGTCTTTGTCAGTCTATGTGTCATTGATTGTCCCAAGATTACATTTTTTTTGTATTGTTAATTTAAGTGTATTAATGCATGGGTGCGGGTTTGGGGGTAGGGGGGTATAATTTGAGATCATGCTTTTAATTATGTGTAGGAGGGGTGGTAATGTGGTTTATGTGGGGTAATTTTAATCTCTAAAGCAATTTGAGATGCAACTGTTCATGGAAAGCGCTTTATAAATAACGTTTGTTAAACTCCTATGTGTTCCCTGTCCTTTTTGGGATTGCCGTTTTTTCCCATGTAGTGACTCATCATAGTCCAAGCCGTTGTGCTAAACTTTGTATTTTCTAAGTTTGGACTGGGTTGCATTAAAATGAGAGCTTCCAACTCTAGATGCGCCTCTGCATTTGCACCCTTAAGACCAAAACGTGAAATTTTGGGGATGATGGTATCTAAAATCTGCTGCTGCTCCACCATATTGAGAAGAGCCAGTTAAGGTGGCTGAGGCATCTGGTCAGGATGCTTCCTGGACCCTCACCGGTAAGGTGTCCTGGCATGTCCCAAAGGA
Organism: Apricaphanius iberus; assembly: GCA_028564705.1. Lineage (NCBI taxonomy): Eukaryota > Metazoa > Chordata > Actinopteri > Cyprinodontiformes > Aphaniidae > Apricaphanius > Apricaphanius iberus. The sequence goes on from JAPXFQ010002058.1 coordinate 970,240, forward strand.
AGGAGGCCCAGGGGAAGACCTAGGACATGGTGGAGGGACTATAGCCTAGTTTATACATCTCTGATGGCAAATTTGAATGTAGAAATGTTGACATAGACATTTTTCATGTATGGTTCACCGGTTCTTTTTCTCCGTACTCCATTGATTTTTCAGTGTTGCAAAGCAATTCTTGACCAGAACAAAAGGGGGTGCTAACTTTTCATTGCATGTCTGCCTACCATCGCAGCGTTGTTTCCGTTTATTTTCTTCAGCCTGTGAACGCATTCCCCGTTCAAGCAGCAATGGACGACATAAAGTACGTCTTGATCAATCTGTAAAGTTTTTTACAGCTCATTGAATATTCTAAAAACACATGTAAACAAACACAGCAGCCTTGTTTGTTTCTCTACACCTCATTGTGCTCAAAATTGTCAAAAGACCAGAATAGATAAAATATAATTTCAATATAAAGCAAGAAGTTCTGAAGAAACGGTCTATGGCTGTTGCTGAACTGACCGATCACAGGCATACGCTCTTTGTTGACAGAGAAAGATAGTTAGAAAGTGGGGCTCAACTCCATCAATCTGTCAGTGTATCAATCCCTCTCCGTCAAAACGGAGTAATATAAACTCTGCATATGTCTCTCGGCTGGCCTGGAAACCTTGGGATTCTTAATGAGGCGCTATCCCAAGTTTCCAGGGGAGAGGGAAGTCTGGTTCTCTATGCTTAAGCTACTGCCCCCGCGACCCCACCCCAGATAAGCGGTAAATAATGGAAGGGATTTTTCTAAAATCATACACAAACTGCAAAAATTGACTGACTATTCATAATACAATATACAACTAAGAAAAATGATGAAAAATAACCACTACTTCATAAAATATTAATACAAACAAAAACAGAAATGTCAGTGATATCTGGTTCTGGCATACCAGGACACCTCAGTTGTGTCAAAGTCTTCCTTTCTGTTTTTTTGAAGTATATATATATATATATATATATATATATATATATATATATATATATATATATATATATATATATATATATAGCTGTATATATTTAACAATGACATGTATTCATTTTGTATAAAACACATATTAAAAGAATATTTTCATTCCATTTCATGATGTTGAAATAATATACAGATTCTCTGTTAAAAGCAAAAAACTCCTAAACAATATGCATTTCTTCAGGGTATTATTTCTCCCCTCTCCTTTTGACCTATTCTCTCTGTCTTTGCTCATTTCTACATTTTGAACTTCAGCCCTAACACACTGCAAACTCATTTCCTGTCTCTATGGGTTGTGTGCCCCTCTTGACTTTCCTCAGCACCAACATATAACCCCTGTGACTGAAAATGAGAGAATGGACTCGTACTGTGGAGCAAGTTTTCATTTACTGCTGAGTGCTTACTGAGTGCCAAGGGACAAAACGATTTATAAATGCTTCAAATGTTAAGATTTCTACCATTTCAATAATAATATAGCCAAAATGTAGGCTATGTAATGGGTTACATATAGAGCAGGACATAAGCAAAATTATCAAGACACTTTTATAACTTATTCTGTGGCTCACTGAGGATTAAAAACACAATATCAATTATAGATATATTGACTTCGCCCCCGCTGCCTGCCAACCAACACATAATTGTATAAGTTTCTCTGTGCAGCCAATTAAGGTGTCAGTCAAGGGTGTCCGTTTGTTTTAAAAATTGCTGGGGACAATAACCATAAACTTTGCTGCTTAGTAGCGGAATATTCTCTCTATCCATGCATCCAACAGTGTTAGCTTCTCTACACATACATTTACGCTTCTGGAATGGAGAACAATTGAAGCCATTGACTGTGGAGTAGTTTATAACAACAGTTTACAGCAACATCACTTTATAATAGCATAGCAAATACAACCCAAAAATAGAAAAAGTTGGCACAATATGGAAAAGGCAAATAAGAACAGAAAGTAGGGATTTTTAAATTTACTTTGACTTTTACTTAATTTTATACAATATGAATGAACAATTTTCATGTTTTGTCTTGTCAACTTCATTTTATTTGTAAATATACATTCTTTCCTGTCATTCAGACCTGCAACACATTCCAAAAAAGGTTGGGACAGGAGCAATTTAGGGCTTGTAATCAGGTAAATTGGGTAAATAAGGATCTGATTTGAAACAGGTGATGTCAACAGGTGATTGTAATTACAATGTGGTACAAAAGCAGCATCCAAGAAAGATCTAGTGAAAGATCCAAGAAATACGTGAGAAAATAATTCAAATGTTTAAAAACAATGTTCCTCAAAAAATAAAAATAACGAAGGGCTCATTTCTCTCTCTATGTTTTAAATCCCAAAAAGCTGCAATAAAAGTATACAGATAAAGGGAAGTTTGTTTCTTTTTCCACCTGGACCTTATTTTTTTAGCTAATATTACGTTCATTTACTCACCCAGGCAAGTTTTGGAGCCACTTGGAGTCCTTCGGGAGAAGTTTATAGTCAGTCGCTATAAGCCTATATCCATATAACGGGAGTCAATCGGGGCAGGACATTTCCTGCCTGTAATAAGGCATTATCAGCCCCCAAAATGCCTTAATTTAATCATGTTTGATCAACTGGATATACACTCCTTCCAAAGGACTCCAAGTAGCTCTAAAATGGTCTGGGTGAGTAAATGAACACAAGATTTGCTAAAAAACACATTCAGGTAAAAAAAAAAAAAAAAGAACTTCACCTTTAACTATAGCAAAGTCTTGCACAGTTTTACCAACCAGCATCTGCCTGCACATGTTAAAGACATACTCCACAACTTTGCAGACATTCACCCTCTGACTCCCTCTTTAGGCTTGCAGCATAACATCACTGCTTTAAAAACAAATCTCTATGGAGCACAGCTTAAGAAGTGTACTGATGGTTTGACAAGCTGGCTAGCCAATACAACAAAATATCAAACTAACAGTGTCAATTGATAACAGTCACACAGTTTTCCCAGCACTGTATTACATCATCATGTCTGACCAAACATAACAAACCCGGAACAAGCATTTATTACTTACCAATCCAGTAGCAACACGGTTTGTTCAGCATCCATAATACATCCCATTGTATATCTAATGCCTCATTCACGGCAGCTGACCACACATACAGTAACTGAAAAGTTTTAATACAGTTTTATTTAAGCTAATCCTCCTTTGGTAAGTATATTTGACCTAAACTGAGCAACAGTTTGACAGAAAAAAAATTCACAGTAGTGAAGCTAAGGAAGTGTTGGCTCACCTGTCTTGCTGCTCTCTGAGGCAGTAGGATGAGCAGTGGGAGGCTTGCTGTTAGCTTTAGGCTTTAACGAGGAGAACAATCTGGTCATGAGTTGAGAAGGTTGTATGGCTTCAGAGTCCAGTTCCACAGTTTTGATGCTGCTACTTTTCTTAACACAGTCTTTCTGGCTGTGAAGCTCCTCCAGCTTTTATCTTGGGAACTGGGCTACTTTTGCTCTATCACTTCTTTTTTTTTCTTGCTTTTTCCTATAGCATCTTCTGTGGTTTCTTTGGTTGAGCTTCCAAAGCTCACGTCTCAAAACTGGGTTTGTTCGTATAATTGGTAGCTTGTAGCTGCCGCACTGCCGTAAAGTGAAATTTTGTCAGTACTTCGGGAGGCATTCCGTTGAGAGAAAAGTTGTATAATGCGGTTTTCAACAGCGGGATCCTCCCATGCAGTGACAGCTCCAAAACATAACTTGAATGTCACATGAAACATGACATGAACATAATAAATGGGGTGTTACAACCAAAACGTTTCGATGGTATGGTAATGTGTAAAAGTTACGGAGTGCCTCTTTAAGATGATTTTTTAATCTAACCCGGTAGCCTACCCGGGTTATCTGGATCCGAATGTTCATCAATTTAAAACCTGAAAACTGACCTGAGACCTGCTAACTGACACAATACAGTGGCAATAGGCACGTTTTCAGTATGGCCCTTCAGGGTTATGTTACCTGATCATTTATCTGATGGGGTAATTGGTCCACTCCTCTCAGCTGTTGTGTCTCCATTCAAAAGTGGCTCTATAAAGAGATAAGAATTAATCAGTTGCTTGTTGATACTTTACCCTCCTTTGAATGCAAGTCTTTAGTTAACATAACATCAACATGTGCAAAAAATGGATCGCATATAAAGATAGATAATTGTATAAGATGATGGAATACCAGTCAGTTCGGATACTGATCATTTGGAAATTGCCACGGGAGTACTGATATTAGATCTGCACTGGTAAAAAGTTCCAGATGTTTAAGGGGTTTGGACAAAAATATAATTTATAAATATTGCCGGGGACATTTGTCCGGCATTACCAGCTAAAATGATGCCTATGGCGCCAGTAATTCTTTACACATGCACATAGGAAAGCAAAGTAATATCTTGAAGAGTGGTCATTCTACTCTTACAGTACCTACCAACAGTAATTAGCAATCCCAGATAAACACACACAGTGAGGTAATTACAGTGAAGACCACCTCCTACAAGCTTGTGTACATCAGGCCTTGGTTGCTTTTGACCCTAAGAGTTATGTAAAAGGGGAAACTTCATTATTCATAAAGAAATTGACCATAGAGATTATAATTAATTTTACAGATACACTTATAATACTAATACGGTTGCGTAAAATGGCTTAATAAATGTAAACACATAATTTAAAAACGCTGTTTATAAATTGTCTTTCTAACGCGTTCATCAAAACTCTACAACTTCTGCAACCTACTGTATAAGATTTTACAGCTACCTCATAAAATAAACGGAATTGATTGAAGGAGCAAATAGTAAGATTTTATATTTTCCAGGAACATTAACTCGCTACATCTAGGGTGTACCCAGCCTCTCTGATGTCCGCCAGAGATAAGTACCAGCCCCACACAACCCTACAAAGAATAAACGCTACAGACAATGGCTGGGTGGACAGATGGATAATTCACTACATCCAGGCGGAGTAAATGCAGCAAGTCAGTGACTCAAGGCAATCTGCTGGGTTTCCTTAAATAGTAATTTCTTTATCTTAAAATTTTAATAATAAACTACAGTTGACCACTTGTTTTGATAAATAGGATACAATTGGAACATATGTCATGTAATTTGCATTGTTGTGTACGATTGCATTAAATTTTGCTGGTTAGAAAATTAATAAACACTTATGAAAACTATTACAAAATTTCAGTGAAGAAGAAAATGGATGACCAATCCTTGTGATATCTGCAGAAAGTCTTTGTCACATATACAATGAAAATAAAGATTTTTACTTTGCAAAAAAAAGTCACATAATTCTTTAAAAACAGATGAATCTCAGATGGAAAAAAAGAGATCTTGAACATGTTTTCCTGGGTCAAATACAGACATGTTTTGGGTACTTTTGACATAAAGAAAGGTTGGATGGCAAGTACGAGGATATGTCCGATTCCTTTGCTTAATAGAGATATAAAAACATAACTAAATAAAATAAAAATAAAAACAATATATATAAACAAAATAAAAATACAACCTTTGGAAAAGCTGGAAAACCTTCCTGCCCTTGATATACCAATCTTATAATTGACCCATCTAATAATTGTTAATACTAAAAACTATTCCAATTAAAAAATAATTGTCATATGTTTTGTGTTTTTAATGTGTTTTTAATGTTTTCATTGTTTTATACCTTAATCACCCAAAAAACCTTTAATGTTGAAATTGTGCTATACAAATAAAGTTTCCTTGCCTTGCCATTGATTTGTATATGTGCAGATCAGTTCTTTGTGAAACAAACAAGTTTTTTCATGGATGTTTAAAGTGACTCATTTATACTTGATTTGGGTGGAAAAACATGACATGAACCATTTAGTATGAACTGGAATGTGATTTTTCTATTTCAAATACTATACTGCTGAGCTCTAAGTCCAAGTCTCTGTCTATATTTCAGCAGCAAAGTTTCTCCCTAGGATAATAGTTTTGCCCTGGACCCTGCACTGGCCCAACCCTCCCAGACAGCATCTAGATGCATCTACAGGCAAAAAGAGCACTGCAAGGTCATGGCACTGCTGTCACATTTTAAGCCTGGGCTCCTGCTTCAAGTTTTTGAAAACCAAACCAACCTGGTGAGTCCAGCTCACTTCCATCTTGCTCCCTACAATACTTCCTCTGCAATAAGGGCTGGAATTTATACATTGCTCAATAAACTCTCAAGCCCATGCAAAGACACTGCAAATATAGTGCTATTTAGAAAGACAAACATAATTAGGCCCGAACGTTTTAACTTGTCTGATCAGTTTAGAAAAGATTACTGAACATACACCATAGAAGAAGGAGAACAAAGATTGATGTGCATCTTCTGATTCTCATATTTATAAAAAACCAATTGCATTTAGCATAAATGTCACAAAAGTACCCCAAAAAACACAAGTCTAGAAGTACCGAAAAAGTATCATGAGTGGAGAGGAAAAACTTGGGCGAAAGACTACAAGAAGCATAAAAGTCTGGAAACCAGTAGGAGTGTACTACCATCCAGTCTGTTCTCAGCAAACACAGCATAGAAGATGAGAGTTTTAGCAAAATAGAACTGAAAGCAAAGATAAAGAAAGGGAGCTATAAATTAGGGAGAGCCTGAGAAAACAATACAGGACAAGTGAACAGGAGGAGAGAAATGTTTAAGGACAGAATTAGAATTTTATCGGTGACGAGACTCAGAGATTCAGAACAGTGAGCTTGTTGAACAGGCTTAATTTATGCATAGGCACGGGTACCTGACAAACACCTCTGATATGGAGTATTAAAACACACATGCACACACGTACACATGTACACACTTCATTCATTCATGGACACCCACCTTGGTGCAATGTGTGTTAAAGTACACATTACAAGCTATAACGTCTCAGGCATGAGCAGATGTTTATTCATGACAGGCACAGGGAGTGAACTCCAGGAAATATTGCTTACAGTATTTGCACTCTCACATTTTCCATGTCTAAGTAGGCAACACAAATACATCAGGAAGCAGTGAAAAAAGAATTTGTTGCACATGCCCAGTACTCTTTTTAGCATGTTAACTGATTGCTTGTAAAATTATAGGATGCTAGTCTTTTTTGTTATGTTAGTTGAAAACTTTAGCAAGTTATCCCATTTTTCCTTAATTTAAACTTTAAATGTCAGTATTGATTTTTTCAAACATTAAATAGTTATTGTGGTATTCATTACATATACGTCAGTTTGCTTGTATATCAATACAATGTCAGCCCTGAAGTAATTATTAAGATAAAAGTGATGAACAAAGTAACATAAAAGAAGTAGATCCACATGACCCCCCCCCCCCAAAGTGTGCAACTGGTTCCTTCCTCTTGCCCACCTGAGGAGAAGAGAGCCCACCTGATGAGTACTGTGCAACTTTCTAAAAGCTGCTCAGAATTACTTTCTTATCCTAACCACCAAGGAGAGACCTATTCAACCAGATCCAGTTTGTTCCCTAGATTCCTTCAACTTAACTTAAGTTTTTCGGGGGGTGGGGGGTGTAATACAAATAGCTAATTCATTCCAGTGTCACCAAAAGACCAACACCTGTGACAACAGTCACAAAACTCTCCATATGCAGAGCGACCACCAGGCTGTTCAAATAGCTGTGTGCCAAGATCCTCTGTCAGCCAAACTGAGAGACAGTGTTTGGCACCCCATGTCGAATTCAAAGACAGCTCCATTAATGGTGGCTGCACTTGAGACAGATTGACAGTAAAGCACTCTATTTGTTCAATTGAAGCTGTGTCTGGTGCTGGAAAGTCGATGATTGCATGTTGTTTTAGACAAAAAATGTCCTCTGACCCAATCTTCAACTTTAGTAAAGTCAGGTAGAACCAGATAGGCTATAAAGCATTTCCTTCTGAAAATTCCACACAATCCTGATTATTTAAAAATTTGATTCCTTTAAATAACAAATTGAACATTCAGTTTCAGATCCTACAATTAACAATATATTCCAGTTGGTGTGTAAGTCAATTACTGTTATATTTAAATTTAATATTGTTCATTTGATGTTTATTCAGTAATTAGCTGGTGAAAATATATTAGCTTAATGAATAATCAATTCAATTCTGGGTTACATTAATCAGTAGCTCTCATTGATTCAAAGTAAATCACGAGTCCATGGAAATATATACACAAATCTCCTTATGTCATATTAGGTCATTAGGTCCCTGATTGCCTAACTTGTTTATTTAAAACGTCTACATGTTCGCTGTGCTATGTCGGATTGTTTGTCATTGTTTTTGCCATCATGGTACCGTCAGTGGTGGATTAGTCATCATTAAAACATGCTTGAGTTTCACTCTAAATGCGTCTCTGTACATGGGTCCTTTAAGCACATCTTGACAATTTTGGCCATAAGAAAACTTTAAGATTTGAGCAGGATCACTCAGAATATCGTGAGACAAATGTGAACAAAATCTTCTATTGCCATGTCTTATAAGCACAAATAGGCTAAATGCTAAATTAAATGACAAAAATAAAATTAATAACAAAAATGTCTCTCATAAACATTAAGCGATTTATACCTTTGTGGTTCAACAACGATTATTATTGCACATATCACATTTTACTTGTGATTTAGGCTATTACTGACTGTAAATTTAATACATTCAGCAGTTTAGATTACGCACACTCTTAGATATTCTCTAAGCATTTTCTCCAGTCCATAAACCTTCTGCAGCCCGGATGCATCTGGTGTTTCACACCTGGAGTAATTCCTGTTTTTGGTTCATTGGCTTTGAGTAGCTTTTCTCTTAAGTTGCCTTTCTGCTGTCCTGTTATAAGACCACTCTTTTCAGGAGAAAAGTCAACAACAAAATAGAGGTGAACCTTTCTGTTGTTGTCCTTGATGACTGAAGCTCTTTGAACTTGAAAGTTAGTGTGGTACACTGAGCTCCAAGGAAATTCTTTGTCAGTGTAGTTTGTTTACCTGAAACTTATATGTTTATGGTTATTTCAAGTTTTTCCTAGAATAATATGTCTTCCTTTCAAAATAGTGAGATGTCTTTAATTTCAGGAAAAATAATGTTTTGGAGTTACAGTGTTTATCAGATTAGTATTATTCAGATATGTTCCTTTTTAAATTTTTTCAATAAATTTTATCTCAATGCATGTACAAAGAGTATATTTTATTTCACTTCTTTTTTAAGGCAAATGCTTTATTCTATTGTATTATTTTATTTTATTTTCTATTTTATTCTATTCTATTGTTTTGACAGACAGCTTCCTTGATGGCCTGACAGTGGCACTCACTAATGGAGTTTCTCTCTAAGTGTCATCCCCACATATACACATACCCAAAGTGCTGCCGAGAGTAGAGGAGAAGACTTTTGATAGCACTTCAGTGCACTGGTGATATTGCCAAATTGCCACCTTTAGCCCCCGCCCCACTTGTCATTGCCTCCCTCTTGCTCTCTTCCTCTTTGTGTCAAAAGACAGAAAAGGACACAGCCGAAACACAGAGTTCAAACAATAAGAGCAAAAATGCTGTCAATTACAAAAGACTTCCGAATTAAGTGATGTTGGACAACTAAATAAGGCTGAGGAGAGGCAGAGCTAATAGATTACTGCAGAACTCCTTTGATCCTATCTTTAAAAAGTAGAGACTCTCCACTCTACTTTTAGTGTACAACAAGAACACCTTGTTGCACAGGCCTTTGTATAGCCTGCTTCGAGCTAGTGAAGTAAAATTAAGACCTAGATTTAGTCATGCACACCAAAAGCATCAACATTTTAAAAGTTCCTTTTTGGAGTATTCAATGTTCTTAACCTTTTTGTTTAAATCATTGTTTTGATTTGTTCAATTACCATCACATTTAATAATCATTTGATTTGATATCTTTGATTAAAAAAACAAGCAAAATGAAATCACACATTCCTAATCATTAGCAGCCATTGAGCAATACTTTGTTGAAACACAGTTGGTACTGTAGCATAGAAAGCTGTATGTCTTCTTGTCTATGTTGCGACAAACTCAGTATACCTTTCTTTGAGCATTTTCTCCCGTTCTTCTCTGCAGATCATCTAAAGCTCAGTCAGGTTGGATGGGCAGCTTAGGTAGACAGCCATTTTTAGGACTTTCCAAAAAGCGTGTAATTGGATTAAAGTTCAGGCACTTACTGGGCCTCTCACAATCATTCACAGACTGCTCCTGAGGCCACTTCTTTGTTATCTTGGCTGAGTGCTTCAAGTCATTGCCATGCTGAAAGACAGATTTCCACTAGTCTGAGTTTCGGTACCATCTGAACTGATTTTGTGAAGAATCCATTTATGTTTGGCTGCAGTCACCTTCCCCTCTATGCAAACTAGTTGATGGTGTACAGAACTTCTGTAGGTTTTTCTCCAGATATGATCTACATTTAGTTTAGTCAGACCATATAATTAATTTATCCCGATTTGACTATATCTATGGTTTTGCTGGACCCAAAATTTAGTACTGTTGCTGGTTGTAATGCTCCACTTGCTTGGCTCCATTGAGGGGGCCAGATTGTGGATCCCTCCCTGGCGTTCGACTGGGTGTTTAGCACCCTGATTTCCAGCTGGAGTGGTCCCAGCTCCACCTGAGGGCAGGCCGAACATGTAATGCGGTCAGCTCGGAGACCAGAGTCCACTGGCAGCTCCCGGAGGGTTGGGAGAAGGAGGGAAGAAGAGGCAGCCAGCCGACGGCTCCGTAGCAGTCCTCCCACAAGTTGTGTATTTCCGGCTATATGCGCATGAAAAAGGCCTATTTTAAAGCACGACCAGTTTGCTGTGGACAAGCTTCGAGGTGTGAATGTTCAAGCATCCAGCTAGGGGTGTGTGCCGCATTTTGACACTTTTAGTGTGAACACACCGTTAGACATAAAACGTTTTAAACTAATTGAAATGTATGTATGATATAATTTAAATTACTTGTAAAGTGCCTTGAGACAACATATGTAGTGAATTGGCACCATAAAAATAACTGAATGTAACTGCTACTTTGCAGCCTGAAGGCCCAGAGTCGATCCTGGCCTGGGGTCTTTCTGCATGGAGTTTTCATGTTCTCCCTGTGCATGAGTAGGTTTCCTCCAGGTATGCTGGCTTCGTCCCACAGTCCAAAAACAAGACTGTTAGGTTAATTGGTCTCTCCAATTGCCCTTAGGTGTGAGCGTGTACATTCATGGTTGTTTGTACTGTCTGCCTTTGTGTTGCCCTGTGATGGATTGGCGACCTGTCCAGCGTGTACTTCCCATTCGCCCAATATCCACTGGAGAAAGATACAAGCGACCCCATGAGGATAAGTGGAATAGATAATTGATTGATGGATGAATTGAATAAATTTGTGTTCATGGTGACACCATCTAAGTTTTCCAGCATGCGAACTAAGAGGTAAGGTGGAATATTACATTTTAGACACTTTGATAAGTCTTCACTTATCAAAATGAAGGGCAAATGTGGCTCAGTAGGTAAAGTAGTTTTCTTGCAATCAGATCGTAGGTTCAAGTCTAGCTCACAGCCAATAGAATTCAAGCTTCAGCCTTGTCGGTTGTCAATCAACTTGCATGCGCATCGCGGAAACCTGTGAGGATGGGGCCCCACGCACAGGCCACTCCTGTTCACCCTTGCCATATTGGAAAAGAGAGTCAGTCATGTAGAATCACAACCAGGTGGTGCTCGATAACGCTTGCTGCTTTTGTGTTTGACCCGCTGTGACAATAAAGGTAATTTGCATTCACAATTGTTAACATAGGACAAGACGGAATGGGAGAGGAGGGAGGAATGGGTTGGAATTTTTTTTTTTAAGGGGGGGCTTGAGGGCATAATAAAAAAAACAACTCTCAACATCAATTTTAACCCCAAGTTGCCTACCCAGTTCTGTGTGTAAATGTGTGAGCATTTGTGGTTGCCAATGGGTGAATGAGGCTCCAGTGTAAAGTACTTTGAGTGGTCAGTACGAGTAGAGAAGCACTATATACCGTAAGTTCAGTCCATTTACCATTTACAATTCACATATCCAGCACCACCATCTCCAAACAGGGGGATAGAACCAGAATGTGTGGATATAATTGTCCGGGGTGTTGTGTTGCACTGTAAGCAGCTGTTAGACGAAAGAAAACCCATCTTGAACATTCGTTGACCTATATAGTGTACTCCTTTAAGGGTTTTGTATTGTATTAAATGTAAATTAGGATTTTTTGTTATTTTAAAAGCACTAAAACATTTCAGTCAGCTTTCTTGGTGAAAACTAACCAATATATAATTGATATATTTTGATCAACATGCAAAACATGTGTGCTTGAAAAATAATGTAGCAGAACACCCTGAAAACGCAATCTCCACTTTAAAACACAGCAGTGGTAGCATCTTTTTAAGTAGTGTCTTTCCATGAGCAATGTAAGGAAAGTCGTTAAGCTTTTATGGAAATGCAGATGCTATCTTTTTAATCATACTGAGCTTGAACTTCTTTTCAAATGGAATGGGCACATAGAAAGCTAATAGAGAAATACACACCCCAAAATCTTTGCGGATGTAGTTGCTGCAAAATGTATTCCAAACCTTTTCAAATTTTCATAGTGGTAAATTAGGTTTGGTTTTAAAATGTGAAAATACTTAATCCTCAAAATTAAACACAAAAAGTAAGACACAAGAGCAGACAATATTGAAAAAGCTAATAATGCAATATAAATATAGAAAAAAAAAAAGAATATTGAAACTCTGCAGTGCCACAGATAACTTGCTGTATTGACACATACAGGACCTATAATTCATCCTCATCATCTAACTTTGGGATTCAAGTCTCCTGCTGTATTATATCAGAACCCCTCATCTCTCTAACTCTCATCATTTGTCTTAACATTATGTTGCTTTTAACATCACCTGTTTTTTAAACTATCTGTAAAAAAAAAAAAATGTTTCTTTTTTTTTTACTATTACCTATCTTTAGCTTCATTTTGACATGGTTAGGAGCCCCTGTTTGTTGACTCTGCTCAGCAGCAGAATAAAATTATAAAAGAAACTGGACAAAACATTAATAAGATTTTACCAGCAATCTATATTGACATACTGAACCAGACAAAGAAAAGTATTTACTGTTAAAAACATTGGAAATATACACAGTGATTATATAATTTATACTATTTTACCCTAATTTACTCACTGTATGTTCTATCGTTTTTTTCGAGGTTATTAGCAAAAGCACAGTATTTGATTTTTATCAAAGTGAAATTCTGCCTTGTTCCTGTACCATGTAGACACTGATATGAGGGTGAGTGCTACCTTTTTATCTGAGACTCTTACATTGAAATAATAAAGCCCTATTGTTCTGACTTTAATGTTAGCACTCAATAGAAAGAACATGTGGTGACAGAGTGACAAACAGAACACAAATGAGTTATCACTTTGAAAGTATCCTTGACTGGCGAACCTCTAACTTGTAACAATGTTAAGGTAGTATATGTGCTGTAGCTTCATATTGGCAATGAAGGGATGTGTCTATGTGATTTTTAAAAAAGATTAGTGTTTTTATTTGATTATTTCTACATCAAACTCTAAAAAACTTAAGTCAGGGACACACTACATGATTTCCACAGTTTCCACAGATTCCTTTAAGCACACTGACATACCTTTCTTCCACATGCAAGGAAACTCTTAGTATTTTACAGTGTTACTCAGTAGTTTACAGGGATACTAAAAATTACTTTAGATTTGTTTTTGGACTGCCTTTAAATGTATTCTTATCGCTATTAATCTCATGCATCTCGGCCTATAAAAGTTACATGGTAAGTAGGGAAGATTATTTTCTGGTTTGAATAAATATTTGAAATATTAAAAAAATATATATCCTTAAAATGCCATACTAACTAGTAGCTTTTGGCTTGACATGAAATATAGATAATAATTATTACAGATTCTCATTCAGGGTCTTACTAGAAGAAAATGCAAAAGGTATTTTATCTCTTGATAACTATTAGGAAGTTAGATCAATCAGTGACTTGTACCTAATTTACATTCAGTCATAATTTGCTGTTATATATAGTTGTAATACTAGGCATGTGACAATGGGCAACTGTGGCATCAGTGCTTTTGATTTAGCTTGTATTTACTTCTCCTCTTTGATTACTACTCTTCTAAACAAGCCTAAGAAGCAGTGAAGCAACACTTTACTATTTTCGATGTGATATTGTTTCTCAAACACAAACAACAGAAGGCCTGTATAACACAACTACCGCATAGAAAATAAGATAATTTTTCATTTAAATGGAAGTTAGCTTTGCTAGACTAAAAAAATGGATCTGAAATCAGCAGCACATAAACAAAAACACCTGTGCAGTTTAAAAATGTTGATTTTAACTCTAAACTGAAGATTACTTTGAAAATAAGATCTGTTGATCAGTTACATGCAAAAGATAACTTCAGTCGAAATTTAAATAAGGATAAATTAAATAGAAGGGGACTAGAATCAAAAGATGAGAAATTGGGGAAAAGGAAAGAAGAGAAGAGTATAAAAAATGAAAGCTTGAGAAAAGGCAAATAATATGATAGATGAATGCAAAACCGAGGGTGAAATTAAGTGGGTTGATTAAATAGAAAGCGAAAGAATGAAGAAAAAAGACAAGGAAGGTCAGAAAGATGAAAGGGGTTAGAGTGGAAAAACTACAATGAAAGTCAATTAAAGACTTTAATTTTTTGAGAAGCTATAATGAAAGATGAAAAAAGGCAAAAACAACAAAAAACACAACATGCAGACAGCGGAGACGTGATGATGAGCAGAGAACGATAGGAGATGGAGGTGGGGCAATGGAGCATGGGTAATGTGTTGGCAGCAGAGCAGGAGTGAGGGGGAGAGCAGAAGGCTTGTAAATGTTGGATGAGAGAAGTATACATGGCACTGTGACTCACTGGAGCTGCCCCAGCACTTGTGAGGGCAAGTGTTTAACACATGCGCACACACACACATGTGCACACACATACACACAAACACACACACAAAAAGACCATACAGCGATGCAGTCATCTTTAATAGAGCTTTAACACCAGTTTTAACCGTGACCAGGTCATGACTAAAAAAACTAACGTTAATATACCCTCCACTCTCATGTTAGACCTAAGCAGGATCTTAGAACTGAAACTTTGGCTTATCTGGAGTGAGTTTTGGTCCCTCTACAAAATCAAAATAAAACCTGAAAACTTATATTTAAATAATTATTCTTGCAAGCAATAGCAATTTTTGTTTCCACTCTTCAAACATTGCTGTTTTTTAACAAAAATACTACCACCAGTCATTTACACATTGCTTCACTTTCTTACTCTGGCTCTTTTGTTTATTTCTAATTCTTTTTCCTTTAATAACGTTTTATTGTGGAACAAAAATGGCTTCAACAGCCCACACATGTATACATTCTAAAGATGCAAACACGCAATGTGTCGCACTTCCCTCTTTCTCCCTCACTGCTTCTTGTGAACACAGTACTCCAGACAAGTACAGTGCTTTTTTTTCTTCCGCTGGATGGGCAGGTAAAATATTTATGAGTGTTTTTAACCTCTGGGTGACCCAAGTGCAGCAAAACAAGGAGCTTCTTAGAAAGTTCCCAGGGAGATGGAAAGAAACTGTGTAATATACCGCCACTGCCGTTTGAAAGTATGATTACACTGTATCAAAGGTGCTTCGATCATGAGTGTTAATATGAAAACATTTTGTTTTTTGAAACAAATTTAAAAATGCAAATTTTTATAACAGCATGGCAAACATATAGTACAGATTTTTTATATATTTATATTGTGCGAGCTTAAGGCGCATTTTTCACTTGAATATCCCCTTTGTTGGGGATAAATAAAGTATCTATCTATCTATCTATCTATCTGTCTGTCTGTCTGTCTGTCTGTCTGTCTGTCTGTCTGTCTGTCTGTCTGTCTGTCTGTCTGTCTGTCTATCTATCTATCTATCTATCTATCTATCTATCTATCTATCTATCTATCTATCTATCTATCTATCTATCTCATGCCTCTTTTTCTACCTCTTTTCCCCCTATTTTTTCATACTTTACATTCTCCTGCTAGTATTTCCAGCAATGTCTGGAGCCTGATGTCACTGACAGGTCATAATTTTACACCCCTACAGCTGTTTATGTGTTACCCACATGATTGAGTAATAGCTAAGGATGAAAAAGAGTATTTAACAGCTTAATTACATCCTCTGTCACAGTGTTTAAGGAAAATAAACTATTGTCTGCCGTCATTCATTTCCCCACTTTTCTGTGTAGTTGTTATCTTCTTACAAATGTTTGGTACTTATTGTGGTGGTTCAGGATAAAAACAAGAGTCACTCTTTCCATTCTAACATTCGAAATGTACATTCCTCATGTTACTTTTAGGTGGTATTATTGTTCAAATATCTACCAGAAAAAGTGAGCTGTTTTGTATAGAAAATGCTAGGCTTATTGTAATATAGTATTAGAAATATATATGGCAAACTTCTGAAATTTGAAAACAAGAATGTTAATGGTTTAAATTAATATAAATACACTGTTTTCAGATGGACAAATTTGACTGATGATGGGAAAGCCATAGTTGCTTAAGTGTTGATTAAAGCCAGTGTCAAATTTAGAGAATACTTTGTGCTTTAAAATAAAATAAAAATTGTATTGCTCTTCACCCAGAAACAATTTATTTAAGTAATTATGAAAGTATTTTTCTGGCACACATCACATCGGGGAAAGACCCAAATGCAGGCATTATTAGAGACAGATAATACCTGAGTGAGTATAAAGATGTTCTAACAAGGAGTTAAGATAAGCAAGGATTAGTGCAGTGGTCTCCAAAGTCAGTCTTTCAAAAGCTTTTTTTGTACAGCGTTTTAGGACTTTCCCACATCTAAATAAAAAATGGTTCAATACAAGGCCTCTGCAGAACATGATGACATGCTGAGTAGGTAATTAAGCCATCTGATTCAGAGACACATCAAAACATGGACTACACACACTGACCTCCTGTTGTACCAAGGACACAGGATAAAATCAGACCAGGCAAAGTAAGGGAGCAGAAAGCTAACTAACAGGCACTATTAGTGCAACACATTACAAACAATACAATTTTATTTAGACAACTTGAGCATTTAGAAGGACAACCCATAGGATGATCTGAAAATACAAAGAGCCTTATGTATCAAGATTCCTTACCGCAAATTGTGCGCCTGTGGGTTGTTCTTCAATTGCGGGTGATCTTATAAGATTTTTTGAACAATTCATAACAGGCGCAAGGAGCAGTATTAAAATGAAGACTTTGCGGCTGTTGCTGAGCTGCACCATGGCTAGAGAGAGGAGAAATATGTGCATGGATTTATGATGCTCTATTGGCAAAAAAAGGGTGGAGAAATGGGGGCATATGGAACAATTCTATGGCTGTCACAGAGTTCATTAGTATTTGGCTATAATGCTGAATTGTGTTTTTTGTTTGTCAGCAATAAGCTTAATGTGTGCCGTGTACATGTGTTGCTCTCTGCTCCATGCCAGGATCATAATCCAGAGTTAGATTTATGAAAGCTGCATCATTTTCAGAACAAGGTCACAAAGATGTCCATATTCTACTAACGTTGTTCAAATGCACAACACTTTATCATGGCCACTATTATATATCAATTTGGAGAAGAAAAATGTTATTGTGAAATTGTGTAATCTGAAATGTATGAATTTTCTTTTTACAATTTCATATATATTCAAGCATTTTTGTAATTGCAATTTATGTTGAATGTGGTGGCGCAATGTTCAGACATGCCTTTCAGAAGCGGTAAAAATAGGTGCTAAGATAGCCTGTGCTTAGTATTTAGTAAATCACACTGCGCCTGGAAAGCCATATTGACAGCCATATTGCATATTCAGCATGGAGAAAAGTTCCAAATGGATTGTGTGCGTGTTGCTCTGGATTTATTAGGTGCAATCCTCTCTGTAAGTAAAATCATGCAAGTAAATCAGCTACAGCCTGTTTTGTGTGGGTTGTGCTGGTCCAAACTTTTGATAGATTAGGCCCAAAGAGTTTGAGAGGTGAATCAGCGGCAGGAATGACTCAATTCCCTCAGAGAGCACAGGAATCATCCAGAAATGGTTGCCCTTTACCAACCAGTTGGTATATCACTTTGCAGAGAGAGGTAATGGTTGATCCAGTTGAAAAAATGGGGGGTGAGGAATTTCAGTGAGAAAGATGTTTCCATTTTGGGATCTGGACAGATTGGGGGGGCAGTGCCCGCCCACAGAGACAGCTGTACCTGCCTTCGGAAGCTGATGTAATCAGGCCAAAGCCGGCTGGGCTGTGTATTGTCTGTTGTACACACTCTGTACCAGTCGGTGACGGTACTGCACCAATTTGTTGTTAGCAGGCCGTTTATAAATACAAAGAGTAAGAATGAGAAGAAGCTCTGTGTGGCTATCCTGCATGCTAATGGTAGTTCTAATGAAAGTTTGTGAGAGATCAACACAAGGAAGGGAATTATGAAAGTGTTGAGCAGCAGAGGATTTTGGATTTCAGACTTAGGACTTTTTGTGGACTAACTATTTAAATGGAGGACATTAACTGGACCATTGTGGATGTAAACAATACGTTTTTGTTTGAGATCGCTGTTCCAAGTTTTTGGAATTCCTTTTCAATCGGTGAGTTTTCATTTAATGCTTTTTAAGTGATTTGAGAAAAGCTTGTACAGTGTCTAATGCTATGATTAATATGTTTGACTGCCAACAGAATTTTAATCATGAGCAGAGATGGGATGGTGACGTCTGCTTTTTCCCTCTCATTTACAACTTATCAGCCTGACTTAACCATAGCATTGATGTATAGAAAGGGTGTCAGGCAGTTTTGACCCGGAAATATGTAACACACTGCAGACAGGAGATAAAAACGCGAAGGGGTGAAATAAAACCATGATAAAAGTCCTCTAATAAAGTGATTAGTACAGGTAAAAAATAAGCGCAATAAAACGGTAAAATTCCTGAGTAAAAACAGCTCCTGAAAATGTACTATAATGTATGTAGTTCTTTACCGCGGAAGTTCTGCCTCTGATGACATCACTTCCACCTTCAAGGGTCAATGCCCGGAAAACAAAAAAAAAAGCAACAACATCCAGGGATTATCTTCTGGGTCAGATTGCCAGCCAGCTTTATGTGTAAGTACCTGAACCAGTCACGGTGCACAATTCTGATGATTGACACATCGAATAGTCAACAAAATGCTGTAAATGCATATATATGACATGGCTAGGTTATGGAAGTTTTTTCCAGCGTAACTCATCAGCGTAAAAATTAAAGACACAGGAGTTTATGTTTATGTCCACGGTGCAATATACTGCTTTAGAAACGTGTCTAATCACCCATTTTTTGTCAAAATACAACTTAGATGGAAGCACAGGATGTTTATGTGAAAGGAGAATGTAATGATTGTGAATGTTTTTTATGCATTGAAGACTAACACGTGTAAACAGACAGGGTGCAAATTGCATAATTTTTTGTACCTTGAAAATGTACTTTAAAAAGATGTGCAGAATATTCACTTTTTAGTATATTGCTGTCAAATTTGGTGTAGATAAAGTTAACAATTCAGGTTTTAGACACAGCACGTTTTAAGACACCACCTTAATATTAAACAAAATTTAAAGCATGCATTCTTAAAAACTAAATAGGCAGTCATAACATGTTTATATTTTTCAGTGTATTAAAAATCATATTGCTTGGTAACAATAGGACTCAGACATATCACAGTTGTGAAATAAATTTCAGAGTGTTTTCTTTCCAAAGAGACCTCAGCAATATCACTACTCAAAGTGGTTGAAGAATAGCTTTCATTTTAATTTGGGTATGCATTTTTTTATATTTAGTGCAGAAAATTCAGGAATGTTGGGAGAAACCAAAGTTTTGATTATGGATGTTTTGATGGTTTCAGGCAAAGCTTAAGGTCATAAGACATGCCGTGTGTCTCCTGAATGCGCCGTGGTGGCATCGCAATGCAAGAATATTGCTGCATTCATGCTGGCAAGCGAGATAGCAATATTACTGCAATATTGCTGCAAGTCTTGTCTTATGAATGAAAATCATGCCTTGCTGCAACAGAGGGTTATGTCATGATGATGTGCGAAATGTTCGCTGAGCTCTAACTGGCAACAGTATGTAAAATGCAAGTAAACATGGGGAGTTTGTTTGGCATTTGTAAACTGTATCCGTTGAAACAGCAAACTGGAGTGAAGCAGACGTCTGGGGGCTTCTGGCTTTTAGAGCTGAAGACCAAACCACCAGACAGTTCACAGGGACTGTGAAGGACCACCACCTTACGGAGTGGCTTGCAAAAACTCTTGAGGAGTGGGGCTTCGGTTCGGATAAAAAACATGTTATGTCCAACTATTTTCTCTGTTTACCACAGAGTCTTGTGTCTCATGGTATATATGCAACCCTGCACATCGACAGACCTGAAACCAGCACCATATCGTCCTTTATCCAACCGTGGCACCAACACCTGATCGCAGCACATGGAGAGCGTAAGTCTCCTCCCCTTCCGATTGGCCCATGGGTCCCCTGGCCGAAAAAATACTAAATGAAAGTCAATGGAGTGATAAAACTTATTTTCTGCTTCGCTTTGTCTTATGCCCTGAATCACAGATATGTTATACCGCAATTCAAATGATAACCAATGATGTGCACTGCAAAAACTGTCGCTCTAAACAAGTCCAGCAATCTTGTTTCCAGCCAAAAAGTATTCCTGATCTTGTTTTGAGACTATACTAAGTAAGAGCAGAAGGCGTTATAGTATTAATCTTATTTAGATAATCTGTCTTATTTTACATATTTTCAAGTTATAAACCCCGAAAAGAGGCAGCTAGAATTGCCTGAGACCCATTGTCAAATGTTTACAATAATCTATTTTGATGTCAGTATGCTATTGAAGGAAATTAATCCAACTATTAAATTGTTCGCACCTACCAGCTTAGCCCTCACCCCTAAACAACCGATGATCGGTCAGGACCTACCTGTGTTGACTGTACATCTCCATCAAAAAACTCCAGTTGCTACTGTAATTGCTCATGTTTGCTTTAGTTTGGAAAAGTTCATTTTCACCAGAAATACCCACCAGGTGGAACTGCGCTGGAGGTTTTTAGGATGGAGAAAGCCTACAGGGTCTGACTGTAATAGACAGCGATATGCAAATGTGTCAGACCACAGGACTTAAATTCCTGTGAGTGTATGTGCTTGTGTACGTGTGTGTGTGCATGTGGTGGTGTGCATGCTGAAAGTGTCAAAGGCTGAAACTGAAATGTGCAAGTAGACCACTGGTGCATGTCCAAAACTCGGCCACAGTCACTCTTATTTCTGACACACACACACCCACGCACACACACAATTCTCTGACACATCCCTCTGGATGATCAGTCCATTGTACAGGTTCTCCAGTGAGCCATGGCTTTTACATACATTAAAATGAGCCTTGGGTACAGAGCTGCCCCTGAAGACCAACTCCTCTCAGTCCACAGTGCACAGAGGACACATGAAATATCCACACAGACTTGAAAGCAGCAGTGTTTTCTGTGTGTGAAGACAAGGGTATAAAGACAAGCAGCAGACCATATCTGAGGCAACACTAGTCTCTTCTTTTTTTCAATTGAAACTTTTTCTACTTTACGGGGTCTTTTTACTTTAGTCACCTCTGGGAAGTCAAATAAAAGAATCTTTGCTCTCAGTGGGACCAAGACTCATAAAAAAACATTATTACTCTTACAGCAAAGGAAAGAAGCTTAGACCATTTAAGAAAGTCTTCAGTGGGTATAGAGACTGAGGCCACTGCTTCATTGTACAACTATAAGGTGGTGAAATTGAATCCGCAGTCTAAATATGAGTAATTGCAAATATTTGTAACAACTTTTACTCACACAGAATAAATCTAAACCATAAAAGGAAGCTGTTTCCAGTAATGCAGTTAGACAGGTGATAAATATATCATTTAACAAAACTTTCAACTTGAAAAGTGCACCACCCAGTGTAAATTGAGCAACAATATAGTTGGTCCATAGGTCCAATTTGTTACTTTTCTGTATAGTTTTTTAATTTTCTAGTTTGCTTGATTTTTAAAGGCTTGAGTAGCACTAGTGGCCTTGTTTGCAGTGGTCAGAGAGGAAACAGGCAGGGAGAGAAGGGGGGAAGATATGCAGCAAAAGTTCCAGAGTTGGGGATCAAACCTATGGATGAATGTGTGGAGGACTAACAGCCTTGAATATGAGGTGGCCGCTCTACCTCTAAACCATGCACTGCCCCTGAAGTTTATGGTTTTGATTGTAGAGCTGTATATTATCAAAAAGTAGGAATAGATGGTTTTATATGGGTTTTGATCACACACTTATCAGTTAGTTATCTTATTCAGCTTTCAGCCCTATAGTTGCACGCCTCAATGAACAATTGTTTACAGTGCCAACCTATGTTTTGATTTAAAAGCAAACTTTCTTTGTACATAGATATAAATTAGTAAGTTTGCACATTGCAAGTAAGACCCATTGGAGTAAATTTAATCTTACTAACTTTGGGTATTTTATTGCCTAAAATTGTTTTATATGGCTGATGGTAGAAAAAACACTTAGCAATAGCCGGGGATAACAGGAATTAAGAGAGGGCGAAAACCTAAAAAACAGCTTGCAGTATATTTTAAATATCCATCCATCCATCCATTTTCTTAACCGCTTAATCCTTTATGGGTCGCGGGGGTGCTGGTGCCTATCTCCAGCTGTCAACGGGCGAGAGGCGGGGTACACCCTGGACAGGTCGCCAGTCCATCACAGGGCAGGACAAACAGGACAAACAACCATGCACACACTCACACCTATGGACTTTAAATATCTTCTAAGAATTTATTCGATCACTGTTATTATATAATACTGAAACTCAGGCAATCTGAAGAGAAAGACAAACTCAGAGAAAAAGAGGATTTGGTTGCTCAGATGACAACTTGCTTTTGGTTTAAATCTATCTTGTTAGAACTGAGTTCAAAGTTCTAACCAGTCTCAAAGGTCAACATATTAAGAAACCATGAGTCTCATATCCATGCAGCTGCTGACCCCACCGGGGTTCTTAGTTACAGTGCATTTCAGAGCAATTTCACAGACCAACTATCCCAGCTGACCCTGAGTGAAGCCATGACAACTCTGTTGGATGGAATCATTGGTAAGTCAGCCAGGTATATAAAATCTCCATAGAATGCACTGGAATATGGTAAGATGAAAGCACAATGTTGCTGACAGGGCTGTTGTAAATGGAGCTAGGAGTTACACATATATAGCCATAAAATGATCGAATCTTCAAAGACTTTTTTTTATCAACTGAAAGTAAATTTCAATTGCAAATTTACCAGCTATAACAAAATTGTATGTAAACCTCTAAATCAATTTAAGAAATCCTAACTGACCTACATGGTTTCAAAAATAAATGGTCAAACCTTCTAAATTGAAAAGCCAGTTGTGGCAGTTTCAGTTTCAATTGACAAACAAGAATGAAAAAAAATTATAAGTGATTTCTTTACTGTTTTTTGTTGTTGTTGTTTTTCTTCTTTTGAGTCAAATATTTTAAAAAAATGAAGAAGGTCTTGGTTTTCATATTCTAAATGTTACTTTTTGATCAAAAATATGATATGGAAAAAATGGCAGCAGGATTAGATTTGATTTTAATTGCTCAGGTTTATATGACCCGGATTTAATGCTCTGTGCAAAAGTGCAGGTTATCTAGTGTCACCATGCTCGAAGCACACACAAACTTGATTACAGACTTATTCAACTCCAGAATATCATGCAGAAGCTTCCAGCACGCTGAAGTAGATGAATATCCTACTGTACTTGAAAATGAGTGTCAGAAGATCTGAAGAGAAAAAGACATTTGTCAGACACTAAAAGGGTTTTGGCTGGAATGATGTACATTCAGGTTTCCATTTATTTCTCAGACTTTACCATTAAATGTTTAAGTTCAGGCTAATCGTATAGCTGGTAGTTTATGACTGGCCAACTATCATCAATAGGGCTGGACTGCATGCTGTATCCTAAGGGTGAGGGTGAGTTTGAGGCCAATGCACAATGCACAGCCTACTGACTGAGTGACACACTGTGAAATACTCTTTCTTAGCAATGCTGCACACTTCTTGTGTTTCAATTCGACTGTAAGTACCTCATGTTTGCATAAAATCGCTCAACATAAAATAATGTGTCACTAGATTAGCTGCATTTTTAAAAGCAGAGCAATCTCCAGGTCACTGAAACCTGAACAATGAAATATCAAAATTTGTTTCATATTTTTATTTGAGCATATAACTGAAAATATTAAAAAGAGGATTTAGGGGAGGCGGTCTCATTAAAGAAGTAACAAAAAACAATAACTTTTTTGTTTGTTGATATTGTGTTGTCATTAGAAATGTAAGGAACAAATGATACGGAGCCTCATACTAAATTATGAATGGATTTTTTTATTTAAAAAAAAAATTGTTGTTGGGATCCTGAAAATTACTTGTTGAACTTCAGGTAATCTATTTTATCATTATACAAGCCATTTGTTTTAGCATAAGTTAATGATTCATAGTTAAGTTGACTTTGATGTATTTGGTCCTCCATATGGCAAAGAATAGTTTAAGGTAAGACATGGACTTTAGCAAGACTTCTGAAGGCTTCATGTTGTTTCTGGCATCAATGTGTTTACTATATTTAAAGGTCAGGACAACAACCTAAAGTCCTCACGATGTATGTTTGGAAAATGTGTGGTTTTAGGAAAAGAATATCAGAAAGGTACAGTATGTGTTTTGCAACATTGAATGTGAATATCTTTTGTCCTATTTTAAGCACTTTCCAGTCTGTTTTACTTTGTATTGTTAAAATGTGGAGAGACGCTTTGATGACATGGTAATATTTAAATTGGTTACCTTCTAATGAAGACAAGAGAAAGTAGCAACCTCAATCCATATAGTAAAATAGATTTTAAGATTTTAGAACTGAAATTCCCATCCTCATTTCAGTTTCATGAAAATGCTGTTCTACTGGTTTTGCCATTCAGTGCTACAGCATGATACATAAACAGCATTCAAGAAGCAAACCTGGCTTATCTGCCCTGTATTTTAGATCTTTATAGCAACACACAAGACCAAATTCTAAAAGACTCTTAGTCATTATTAAAAAATCCACAGGTTATGTGATTTTCCTTCTAAATTAGTATTTTAATATCACCCTGATATATTTCATTGCACAATATTTTGACACTTTACAACATTCCAGGTTGTGAATTACTAAGGAGGTCCATAATATTATTCTTAAGTGTCAAACAGTCATCCGTGAAAAAGGAAATCCTTCCATTTTTTATAATGCACCTTCATCTATTATCTGTGCTTCTAATACTTGAAGGTTCACTGGGTGGCAGGTGACTTTCTACATTCACACACACCTAAGGACAATTTAGAAAGATCAATTAAACTAAATGTCATGTCTTTGGACTGTGCTAGGAACCGAAGCACCTGGAGGGAACCCACGCATGCACAAGGAGAAAGTGCAAACTTCAAGCTAAAAGACTGGCACTGGCAACATACTGGCAACCCCAAGCAACAGTGCTAGCAATTGCACTATGGTGCAGCTCTAATAAGAAATGTTTACATTTTTTTTTCAACTTAGAAAAAAACTGCACCCTATCTATTATCTAGTCCTTCCCCCTTTGGCCGAGACACACTTCGACGTGACAATTTTTGTAGGCATCTAGCAGTCTCTTACATTGGGCTCAAGAAAGTTTGCTTCACCCCTCACTTTCACCTGTTAGACCTTTCAATATTTTTTTTTTCTGTTTTTATATACACACATTTGCAAGTTACCCCACAGTATCTCCATAGGATCTAGACTCTGACCAGAACTGTCAGGTTTTTTTTTTAACCTTTCAACCTGTCCTTTGTGGATTTGCTGGTATGTTTTGGGTCATTCAGTATGTTTAAATTTTCACATCTAATTTGAGCTTCTGACAAAAATTTTGCTAATAGCTCAGTAATAATAACCCGAAATGGAACCTTTATCTCAGTTTACATGTCACTAAGAAAATCAAATTATTGAATGAAGTGCGTACGCCTCCGCGAGGCCAGGTGGCAACCTGTGCCATTTCATATTGGTATTCTTATGTTGGCCTAGAGGGCTGCACGGTGGCGCAGTGGTTAGCGCTGTTGCCTTGCAGCAAGAAGGTCGTGGGTTCGTATCCCGGTCCAGGGTCTTTCTGCAGGTTGCTGTTCTCCCGTGATGCGTGGGTTCTCTCGGGTACTCCGGCTTCCTCCCACAGTCCAAAAACATGCATGATAGGTGAATTGATCATTCTAAATTGTCCTAGGAATGAATGTGAGTGTGAATGGTTTCTGTCTCTCTGTGTTGGCCCTGCAACAGACTGGCATCCTGTTCAGGGTGTACCCTGCCTAACGCCTGATAATTGCTGGGATAGGCTCCAGCTGCCCCGTGACCCTGAATTGGATAAGCGGTTAAGAAGATGGATGGATGGATGGATGTTGGCCTAGAGTGTCACACAGATAGTAAAGAAACACTGACAGCAGTGAAGCAGACAGAGTAAAAGTAGGATATGTACAGTGAGCAAAGAGTAAGTGCTGTGCCCTTTGATTGTGTTACACTCATTGTTGTTGCAAATTCAGGTGTTGTTATTCCTGCTTCTGTGGTCTTGTCACTTCCCGAAGGGGGAGTGTGTAAGCTGCTTATAGCTCGACTAAGCTTTGTTCCCAAAGTGCAGACAGATTTAGTTTTATAACCACATTATCCAGGTGTATTAGTTAGGTGTGTAATTGTGGCATTCTACTGGATCCTCATTAGTTTTCCTCGTAGTGGATAACCTTCCCGGAGTACAATTATTAAATGTAGTAATCATATACAATACCACAATGATTATTGGCATTATATATGAAATTTTAAAAACAAAATTCAGACATGCTGCTAGCTAGAACAGCATATTTTTCATCATTAATAGAGGTACATAAAAACAATCCTAGGTTTCTTTTTAGGACAGTTGTCGAACTTACACAGAGTCATAGCTCTGTTGAGCCAACTATTCCCCCTTCTCTCAGTAGTGATGACTTTTTGGGATTCTTCATAAGTCAAATAAATTCTGTTAAAATAAAATAATTGGCATTCTTCCAAACATGATTTCTTCTATCTCAGTAAATGAAGCAGTATTGGAGAAAAATGTAGAACCATGTTTACTGTTTTGTTCAGTTGAAATTTCGGAATTATCACAAATATTGGCTTCACTAGACCTTTAACTTGCATGTTGGACCCAATCCTAACCAAATGATTTAAGTAAGTGTTCCCTCCGGTTACTGGGCCTATTTTAGATGTGAAAATCTATCCTTAATAAATGGAAATGTACCACAGTTTTAAGGTTTCTGCAATTAAATTTTTACTTAAGAAACCCTCCCTCGATCAAGATGACGTAGCTAATTACAGACCTATAGCTAACTCTCCTTTCTTATTCAGAACTCTTGAGAAAATAGTTGCTAATCAAGTATGTGAGCATATAAACAGTAAAAACCTGTTTGAAGATGTCAGGGTTCATCATAGCACTGAAACAGCACTGGTGAAAGTTACTAATGATATTCTAATGGCCTCAAATAATGGACGTGTGACAGTTCTGGTCTGGTTGGATCTGAGTGCTGCTTTTGGCACAGACAATCATAATATTATCTTAGAAAGGTTTGAATATGTAACAGGGATCAAGGGAACAGCACTAGGCTGGTTTAAATATCTGCCGACAGATTCCAGTTTGTTTGTGTAAATGATAAACCTTCACACTTACTTAATTCTTTGTGTCAATAAGTACATTCTCATCACAAAACACAGAAATCACATCCGAGATCTTCTAAGGTTCCATCCTAGGGCCCCTCCTATTTAGCATTTACATGCTCCCATTAAGCCAGATAATAACAACAAATAACATTAACTACCACAACTATGCTGAAGACACTCAACTTTATATTTCAATGTCACCGGGTGATGTTGAACCTGTCCAAATCCTCAATAAATACATTGAGCAAATTAATAGCTGGATGTCCCAAAATTTCCTCCAACTGTAAAACCAAAACTGAAGTACTTATCTTTGGACCCAAAAAAGATCGATTAAATATCCACTCCACTTTCGCTACATGCTTGCTCAGTTTGAGGGTTTACAGAGGGATTGCTGTGTTTGGAGTCTACATGTTCCCAGCATAACCTCAAGTCAATGATTCAACACAATCTGCTGGGAGTCCTTACATAGAAAACTTCTCACTGTTTGGAATGTTTGTATAGTTGTAATGAAATGACTTTTCTTTTAAATTTCCTTGAGATGACATCTATTGTGAATTGCCACTATATAAATAAAGTGAATTTAATTACTTATAAAAGGGTTTAAAATCTATGAACTAAACTTCTTGTTTGGTATACATTTGGAGATTTTTTGTGGTACTGCCACAACTTTTAATCTTCACTCTATTTATTTTTATGACTACTATTGGACACTTTCTTCATGTTAAGTTTGAGAAACCACTGTGCTAAACAAGAATGTGAAGAATATGTGGACGGAGCTCCTTTTTTGTCGCTGTAGTTCCTTTGACATTAATTTATCCTTCGGGGATGTTTAAAGGCTTACACATCTAAACATAATTATTGTACTAACAAAAAAAGAAATAAAACCTCAGTAGTGCCTTAGTAGTATTCCTCCACTTCATGCTGCTGGGGATCAGGATGAAACTTTAGGGGAACTTATATCTCCTTCTTTCCACCCACTCATTATGCTCTTTTAGGTCAAAATATGACCCAGAAAGAGCTGAGGTTGTCATCTACCCAGCTGATTTTAGAAATCAAATCTGATAGGGGGCAGGGTGCTTTCTTCTCTGAAATAGGATGACTGTTGATGTGCAGAAAGTAATAACGCAAGCAGAGTAGAGGTGTATGGCTCACAGTATCTGAACTGCACTTCCACAATCTACATGCTGCTTACCATCCCGACTCGCCCCAACCAAATACTTCCAATGATCCCTCAACAGCAAGCACTAAGATTATTACCATGACAAAATTGACATATTATAAAATATCACATCACAACAACCCACCAATTAAACTGATTAAAACAACTCAAATTTGGTAACTGCTGCACATCAAGTACAAAAAATGTCGGAGGTTTTATCCAGGAAAAATGCTTTCCTTGACAGTCTAAACCACATTTTTTAGATAAACAGGTGATTCTTTTGGTTTAGATGGGAGTGTTTACAAGATGTTTTTGACTCTTTCCATTATTACAAACCATGTATTTGATCAGTGACCTCTTCTGCTTACTGACAACCATGTATCTGAAGATCCAATAAACAAGTGTACTGTATTTAATGCAAATGTCCACTGCAAATGAAATACAAAAGTGTACTAATAGTGGGCATTGATTCCATACAGCAAAAAATACTTGTTTGAGTGATGTTAATGAGCATGTCCTAGAAAGGTAAATTAGCATCACAGACATCTCATGTTAATTTAACAATGTTAAAACGTATTTATTTTCTCAATCCATCTTTTCCCAATAACTCATGACGTTTTGTTTGAATTTGGTATACGACTTTCTGACCGGGCTATATAAACATACAGTCTCTTGCAGAGTAAAGGAGAGAATTATAGGCACAGCTGTCTACTGCACAACTACTGTGAAACATTATGCAACCTGTCTTTGATTTTGAGTTAATCAAAATAGATAAAATAGATAATTTACAATAATCCACCAAAAAACTGCTTTACTGTAACTTCCCCCTACTTACAAGAAATTACATCCGAAGTCAGTCTTATACCAACATCACTAGGAATAGGGTTATTATTATTCATTCGCAAATAGAACTATTATAATAAGGCTTCCTCTTCTTTGTTTTGACAGATGACATATTGAATTTTTAATTCAGATCAGCACTTTTTACTTGAGGTGTAAAATCTGAACATATTGTTTACAGTAGGCTGCTATGATATTAACAAAGGATAATTCAAGTGTGCATTTTCTAAATTGCCATACAACCTTACCAGAACTTTTCCTCTTATGTAGCTGTCAGATTCTATGACAACCTCCTATAATACATTGGGATTAAATGTCATGATGTACTGAAGAAAAACCAAAAGGTAGATTGCATTAAAGACAGTAAGTATAACAACACAGAATGTTTTCGTTCTTTTTTTCATTCACTACTGTCATCCCTTCAGAGGAGCGACTTCACTGTTACCACCAAATTACAAACCCAAACAATGTCATTTGTTTTTAACATTTTCTTTTAATCATATGAGATGGCTTTTGAAAATGATTAACTGCTGGTTAACATGCTGTGTTAATAAGTGTTCTTTCACAATCAAGTTTTTCAACAAGAAAAAGCAAGGTATTTGTATATATTTGTTGTGTGTTTGCTATCTATACATCCCAGTAGGAGCCACGCTAACTAGATCAAGAATCAGGTATCAAGGTTTTTCTTTTTTTTACTTTTGAGCGATAACATTTGTTTTGCAAAGGTATGTCATATTTATTGCATGTTGTCCCATAAAAAAGGAAGATCACTATTCACCCTTGAATTCCATATTTTAAGGTAAAAACTAGAACCACAGTTCAAATAACATTACATTTATTTGTTTGTATCAATAGTTCAACTGAAGAAAGATTTTGCACTAAAACACAGGTAATAATGATGTACAATTTTATAAAACCTTTCATTCATATTGGACCCTATGCTAGGTTCACAGCTTTTCTTATATTTTCTAATTCATTTTTAACTCCAAAAGGGCAGTACTCCAAGCCTGGAGTAACCTGGGGTTTAATGATTTAGTGATTTAGCATCAGTTCAAACAAACTTTGCTCGGTTGGATTTCTGATTTCATCAGAGCAGTGGAGTTTCATCAGCAGCTCGCACATCGAAAAATATTGACAATACACAATGAGCAGTTCAAATTTAAAAGCCTGTACCATTTGTGTTTATTGCGCTGACACAAAGTCTTCTCCTCATGCATCTGTTAGGATTTCATGGTATGAAGGCTTACTCTGACAGCGTGTCTTCAATTTTACAGGTGTTAAAGGTTTGTCAGCTTCTCAATGTTCATACAGCTTGATCTCAACAACCCCAGAGCTTCTCATTTTAGATACAACACTACCTTACTTCTTACAACAACAACAAAACACATAAACAATCAACAAGCTGTCATGTTAATAAGAAAACACTACTGAGTATTTTTATGAAGCCTTATATTTGCAAATATGTTTAGTCAGCTAAATTAGTAAATAAATATTTCCTGTCTTTGATGATGGATTGAAACCTAAATATTTTTAAAAATTGTCCATACAGAAGGATCAATAGACCCTCTGATATCACATACAGTTTCATAGTGACAAAGGATTACATTGGAAGCAAAGGTTAGATCAGGGATGTTTTCTTAGTTCATATGTTTGTAAAAATCCTTTAAACAACATATGTTTACAGCCTAAACATAATTTAAATAAGTGTTAGATAAAACACAAAAAAAGTGTAGCGAAGCTAGCATTCAAAGAGCTTTGTACTTTATTTATTCAACTTTGTGGGGAGAAAAGTACTCCATCCAGCATCCATTCTCTTTAGGACTATTTATCCTTTTAGGATCACAAGGGGTTTGGTTTCTGTCTGCAGTGGTCAATACGAAAGTGATGGGATACACCCTAAAAAGGTCACCAGCCTATGACAGGTCAACAAAAAGATGCACAGGACCAGCAACCATGATGCACATGCTTATACCTCAGTGCGATCTAGTTGGACCATTAACCAGAAGTTAAGTTGTGGGACGAAGCTAAAGTACTGAGATTTACATGTTTGACCTGAAAATAAGATGGGGTTGGAAATACTAGTGTTCAGACCAGAAGAACCAACAACCAGGTGAAGTTGTTGGTATTCTCACCACAGCAGTACAGTGGAGAACGCCCTAAAATATTGCATCACACCCTGGTATGCCAACTGCACTGTCACAAACAGGAAAAATTTGCAGAGGGAAATAAGGTTGCCCAAATCAACAGTGGCTGCCCTCTTCCCTCCCTGATAGACATTGCCAGCAAGCAGTGCCTCAAAAGGGTAAGAGCTATACTTCCATACTCCTCCCACCCAGGGCATTACCTCTTTAACTCCCTACCCTCAGGGAGAAGATACAGGTGTCTCAAAGCCAGGACCAAGTGACTTAAAATTAATTGATTGTTGGTAGATTTCTTAGAATTTGTTTTTCATAGTTATTTATATCGATTTTATTTGCTTCTATTGCGTTAGTTAGAAAGCAAACTCCAGTGTTGTTGTACGAGAGTTTGTGCAATGACAATAAAGGCTATTCTATTCTATTCTATTCTATTCTATGGATCTAGATTAATCGATTACCTTTTAAAATGCAGCTTCAAGACTACTACACTTACATAAATTCTCAGTTTAAACAGTGAACATTGTTAGCCAACAAAACTGAACAAATTCAACGAGTGGTAGCAGGAGAATAATTTAGAAGGACTTTCCTGTGTAACTGTAACTGAGCAGCATGAACTTATTATTGCAACTTTAAGGCAGTTTTTTTAAGTTATTACAAAACTTTGCAAATAAATGTTTCTGAAATGGTTATGATTGACAGTGTACATATGTCATAACACACATGTTTTCACTCTGTATCTTTTGGCAAGCACCTTTCATGTCATGCACATTTGGGGACGTGCACAATTAGTAAGTATTGAGGATGACATTTACGACCATAGCACCTTGAATATAAGAGTTCAAGAACCATATGGTTATATTCATAAGTGAATGGTATAATGGAGCAGAAGATAGACAGGCAGATTTGGGTAGTCACTGCAACAATGCACCTACTTTGCCAGTCTGTTATGGTGAAAGTGACAGACATAAAAGGTTGCTGAAGAATATCTTTGTTCCAACCCTCAACTATGATTATGTGCTGCTGGTAATGACCTGGGGACAGTATGTCTTACAGCTGATCCTCAAAAGAGAAAGTGGCTGGGAAGAGAAGGTCTGAAAAATCAAGTCATTATTAAATATCTTCAAAATGGTGGTGCAGTCAAAGAGAGACTAAAACTATGACAATATATTAATGTTACAGCATTAACACACAGAATACAATTCAACTTGTCAAGATAGACAGAATGTGACAACAGTTTATCAGTTAAGGCAAACAAATGATCATAGTATCATTTCAGAACAAAAACAGATATCTCTTCCACTTGTGTTATTAACAAGTTAACAAGTTATTGGTGCTATATGGTCTGGGTTAAAATTAAGAGAAGATTGGTGATGTAGGCTAGAAAATGTTCCTTTTACCTTATTTCCATGAGCCACATAATACCTCTCCAATGTTTCTGCTCAAACAGCATCCTCACTCCAAGGTCATTAGTTGTATTTGCCAATAATATTAGATTCTCCAAATGCCTCAAAGCATAGTATACATTCCTTGTTTATTCTCAAAGTTATTGCATTACTTCAGTCTGACAAAACATAATCGGTTCCCACATTTAAACAAACTTAAAGTTAGTATCCATTATGCTGGAAAGTGCAGGAATGATCAAACTCCCTTTAAACCGCAACCAGCCTTAGTTAAAAAGGAAGCTGACATATGTCTTGCTTTTTTTTACCATTATTAAACCTTTTAGATGACAGTTTATGGGCATTTGTGCTGGTTTGTGGTCACATTTTACAAGAGTTCAGTGCTTAATGGTGGTTAACATGCCCTGGCTCTTTAATTGCCAATGTTAAGACTTCAGCTACAGAGAGATAGACTGGAAAAAGTTATATGTGCAGGGTCTGGGATTTTATCTATTTTGTCTATATGTGGCTGCAGGAGTTTGCTGAGCCATCAGTAACTATCAATCACATGCTGACATACGCAGGACTATGCTTATATCTTTAAGCAGAAAGGCAAGAGATTAGATGTTTCAGGAGACTGGACAGTCCTGTTATTGACGCTCTCAAATGAGCTCCCACATTGATCAGTATTTCAGTGATTATGCTGTAACACTTCCTTTTGGGTGAGCAGGGAATGCCTGCATCCCAAAAACGCATCTCTATGTTTTTCCAGCATTCTTACACAGGAAACCAAAAATTGACCTTTATTCAAAGGACCACTTATATTTCTTCAATGGCCTGAGACAGTGTTTGCTGATGGAAACAAAGACGCAAATCTTTCTGCTTGGCCTAAAACTGAACAACAGACGGTACTAAGAGCAGATCAGGTACAATTTTATGTTTAAGAAAAAACAGTAATGTAATTATATTTCATGATCAGTAAGAGCTATTCAATACACAATATCCTTGTCTTTCAGTTTTAATTTTGCTATGACGCGCCGCTTCACAACACATGCCAACTAGGCAAGGCAATTTTATTTATATAACACACTTTCAACACAAGGTTTAAAGGTACTTCACAATAAAAATACGTTTTCATTTCAATCATGCATACAATCCAATTAGTCCTTCAGTTCGTAATTCCAATCAGTTTTACAATTTACCAACTCAGGAAACCCGGCAGATTGCATTGAGTATATATTTGAAGATTAAAAAAAGTCAGAACTTTGAGTTTGGAAACGTGTTCTGTGTATGCTAATGAGCGAGACCTATGTATGCATCTGCATTTCTGATGATCGAACAAGG
Organism: Apricaphanius iberus; assembly: GCA_028564705.1. Taxonomy (NCBI): domain Eukaryota; kingdom Metazoa; phylum Chordata; class Actinopteri; order Cyprinodontiformes; family Aphaniidae; genus Apricaphanius; species Apricaphanius iberus. Next base: position 1,004,868 of record JAPXFQ010002058.1, read on the forward strand.
CTGACTTTTGGCAAAAACAAAGTGCTAAGTAGCATACATTCTTTTTATTTCAGCACAGCTGTGAGAGGGTGCACACAAGCAAAAATCAGGCACAAATTACAGATTGCAGCATTAATCAAAACTCTCCTAGCAACAAGGCAGTCTGCCACTGTGCTTGACTGAAATCCATGATGTCAACTGCCTATTTACTTCTTTTTTAAGCAATAGGGTAAAAGGAGAACAAGATTTTTTTTAGGGAATATGTTAAATGTCTTTTCAAGCTGCAGCTACTTGAACAAATCTTTAATGTTTGGTTTTCAGCAGTGTAACCCTGAAAGGAGACTTTCAGCAGTATATATCATACTTTGAGAATACCTTGTTTGGCCCTAGGCTAAGATCAATGACAAATCCTTTCAGATGATTTGAAACCTTAGTGTAAGTGAAGGCAAGACTCTTGGACTGTTATTAGCCCTCGGCTGAGAACAGGACCAAAAAGGTTAAAATAGCAGAGTGCTGTGTAAACATCAGCTATCAACTTGCAACTCTGGGACCAAAGAATTTCTCACCATATTCTCCAAAAATAGATAAATATTGAATAAATAAAGCTATTGGTATTTATATATATGTATATATATATGTATATATATATGTATATATATATATATATAATTATATATATATATATAATATATATATATATATTATATTATATATAGTACAGGCCATAGGTTTGGACACCTTCTCAATCACTGTGTTTTCTTTATTTTCATGAGTATATTCTCACTGAAGGCATCAAAACCAAAGTGTGAAATAGCCTGGCCTCCAAAGTCACCGGACCTGAATCCAATCGAGATTATTTGGGGTGAACTGAACTGCAGAATGAAGGCAAAAGGGCCAACAAGCCCTAAGCATCTCTGGGAACTCCTTCAAGACTGTTGGAAAAGCATTTTGGGTGACTACCTCTTGAAACTCAAGATAATACAAAGTAGTAATCAGATCAAAGGGTGGCTACTTTGAGGAATCTAAAATATAACACATGTATTCCCTTATTTCACCCTTTTTGTTTAAGTACATACATAATTCCATACATCATTTGTTCATTCATAGTTTTAATGGCCTTAATTGAGACTCTAAAATGTAGTCATGAAAATAAGAAAAAGCATTGAATGAGAAGGTGTGTACTATATATATATATATATATATATATATATATATATATATATATATATATATATATATATATATATATATATACCGTATATATATATATATATATATATATATTACTTTAACATTAAGATCAGAAATTTACATAAAAAGCAAAACCTTTTTTCCCCAAAGTCTGATAATGAGTTGGATAGATTTTTTTCCTGTTTTATGTGAGATAGAATTATGAAAATGGTTTCTATATATTAAAAGCCAAACAAAAGAGGAAGAAGTTATTTTTCTTTACTTACTTTGACGTCATACGTTTTTACTGAGTTTTCCATAGTATTTAGTAGCATTGCCCTTAAATTGCACTGACTAGGGCAAATATTTGGGTATTATACCCTAAGCTTTTCAAACTTTTTCTGGAAAGTTTTCTTTTTTCTCCTGATAGAACTGATTTAAAAGGACTATATCATGCTATTTTACAGCTTTCAAATTCTTGGATGAACATATGATAAAATGTTACTGTTGGTGTTATACAGTATTAATTTGTCATTACATTTTACTTGTATCCTGTAGTTAATGTTGGACCACGGAGTACAATGGCTTATTTCTCTATAATCCTGTTTCCTGCACCCCCCACTATGCTACGCTCCTCCGCAAAGCCGAGAGAAGATCACGCTGAGACAAACAGTGCTAAGCTTCATTACAAACAGTATTCTCACAAAGAATTTGAATAGCACCAAGTACCACAATCAAACTCTAAGATATATTAAGAGCTTAGACATTTGGTTTAATTTATTATTTTTGTAAAAAACTGAGTAAATAAAGCTTATTTCAGTTGCAAAATCTCCAGGCTTTAGACAGAGCCCAAACCAACATAGCTGCGTCCACTAAGCAAATATTTCTAGGCCAGTATATAAAAAAGAGGTGGGTGTTGCTTGCACCCGTTTACTGAACATTCGGAAAAGCTACAGATCAATTAATTAAGCACACAAGGCTGTTATACGATAACATAAGCAGCTTGATAAATGGATAACACCATTGCATTACCAGATGGTTGAAAACTCCAAAAACTTTATTATGCATGATATAGGCCCTTTAATTGATTCAGGTTTGCAAGACACTTTGCTCATGCACAGTTTTCGATTTTTACTCTTTCCAAAAATGCAGGAGTTTAAAGGTCTCATTCACTGATAAACCTAGTGATAGTGTTCTTTTCGAAATACGATTGGCTACTGGATTACAAATTCATGCTGTACAAACATTTTTTTCACTCTGGAATGTGCAGTTTTTTCTGCTTTAATGGGGATCTGGGGACTCAGAATTGGTCAGTATCTGGGTGGCCTTTTATTGTGTGCAGTATAAGGTACACCTGTGCACTAATCATGATGTCAGATCAGCATCTTGATGTGGCACATCTGTGAGGTGGGATGGATTATCTCAGCAAAGCAGAAGTGCTCACTATCACACATTTAGACTGATTTGTGAACAATGTTTGAGAGAAATTGTAATATTGTGTATCTGGAATTAATTTTAGATATTTAAGTCCATCTCATGAACAATGGGAGAAGAAACAAAGGTGTTGCGTTTATATTTTTGTTGAGTGTAAATAAAAAGTGACTATAGATATACTGTATATATCAACAGTCTGGTATTTATTAAAAAGAAGCAGTTTTAGGTAATTTTTGTAGAAAAAAATTGCTTCTTCCAAGTCTTTCATGCATATTTAATATTAAGGATGTTGGCCAAATGAAAGCATAGTGTGAAACCAAACAGTTAAATAACTTATTCTAACCCTTAAATTACATTTAGCAAACAATTTTTGTCTTCTAAAAGTATGAGCTCAGTTCATGTCCACTCCTGAAAAAAATAAAATAAAAATGAATTATATTAAATAATAATGAATTAAGTAAATATTTGATTTGAATTGTGTGTAAATAAAAAGAAAGACCAATAACAAACTGTGCCAAAGATAATTAATTATGTAAAAATCAAGACAGCTGCCAGTCAGCCTCTGCCTGAGTACAGTAGACAAGCAGAAAGTGTCCCTGACCTGACCTGTAAGAGACTGTCAGCATGTCTATGTGTGGCAGAGAGTGAGCCAGAGTCATGTGGGAGTTTGTGTGTGACAGAGTGACAGGGACAGGGAAGCAGCAGTGTCCCCAGTGATTGTTTTTACTTGTCTGCTTACATATTCAGTCTTGACATACTCTGAAGGGTGAATAAGGATTTGCTAGTTGAAAGAGTTACAGTGCGAGCAACACTTTTCAAATCAATTGTTTATTTCAAGGCCGATCATGGTTGTATAACATGAGTGTACATATCACTCCTGTTGGGCAAAAACCTTCTATCTCCAAAAATGTAACCTTCACAAAATGGAAAAAAAAATCCTGCACTTAAATGATAATTTATGATGTTTGGTTACAGTTACATGGTGTTTTTAATACTTTTTCTAGGAAATGTAGATTAGATTTTTACAAGTGAAAAAAAATTGAGATATTTGTTTTTTGGTTGACGAAGTATTCTGCTATATATCATGTTTTGGTGATGTATGGTCATCATACATAACCAATCTATCTATCTTTTTTGATTTATTAAGTGAAGTAATCTACATTGATGAACCAACAAAAAATATATGCTAATCAAGCATCTCCATCTCCAGCTTGCATTTCTGCTATATTAGCAATTCTGCAGCACAACATTCTTCATTAGAAAATCTTTTCTACCATCATCCATTAAAATAGGCACACCTCAAGGTTTTATGACTGAAAAAGCGTGACATTCAACAGGAAGGTTATGTTCAGTTTTTGAGTGGCGTTGATGACCTCCAATTATTGATGACTGGGATGGCTTGCGTTTACTGCCTTGAAACACCCAGCCTACACCTAGAAATTTCGAAATCTTTTTGCTGCTCAATTCACAAGTATACTAAAAGCATGTTGTACTACCCAACAGCTTTCCAGCCAACATAGAGAGCAGAGGATAAGTAGCATGTTATCCTCTCAATAGCTAAGGACATCTTGCTGGCTTTTGTTGGAAGCGAAGTTAGTTTGCAGTTATTTTATCTGGTTTCTACAAGGTACTCAAACTTGAAACTCATAGGGGGTTTAGATAACATTACAAGTGGGCAATGCAAGTTATAAAAATGTTGGATACTGACAGACAGAACGCAATTAAAATTGGAACATGCCACTGCTGTATGTAACACACTGTGGCCTATGTACTATAAAGTTAAGCCTAAAGTTACTCATACCCCTGGCAGATTTAGTTCTACAAATATTTTCATTTACACTAAAAGTTTGTTTCTGATATGAAAAACTAAAAGTTTGTTTCTGATATGAAAAACTAAAAGTTTGTTTCTGATATGAAATAAAACCAACAGCTCTAAAATAATAATTCAATTTAAAACTAATTCATTACATTTTTCTTTTTCTTTAAGTTATTTTGAAAATTTGAAAAATCCATGCCCCTTTCAATGATCAGTAGAAACGTCTTTGTTGGCTTTACAGCAATTAAACCTTACTCATAATTTCTGCCTGCCTTTTTTGTATAACTTCACAATATTTTGACTTGTTTTTTTGGGGTATTTATTGTGATAAGCGGCAAGTTCTTAAATTTGGAAAGTCTCCTCCCCATCACCTTGATCTTTATCTCCCACCACACTGGCCCAGTCGGAGTCCAGACATGAACGTCTGGACTCCGACTGGGCCAGTGCAAAATGTTCATATCACTTCCAGTCAAAAGAAAACTCTTCATCAAATTTGACAAAGCTGCCAAGTTTATAAATAATTCTGGGCTTTGCTGTACATGTGACAGAATTTATTATTATTATTATTATTATTATTATTATTATTATTATTATTATTATTATTATTATTATTATTATAGAAAAAATACCTTCTGTAATTTATTCCCATCTGGACCCACAGCCAAGTCTTTCATGCAGAGATGGTTTGGCTTCAAGTTGGAAGATGATAGACAAATAGCCCAATCTCCCAACTATTTGGAAAAGTGATTGCAATAAAGGCAGGATGCACCAGCATCAACTTCTTTAAACTAACTGGACTATCCAACAACAGTGTTTCTGTTTACAGCCACCCTACTTTAAGACAGACACACAGGGGAGAATATAGTGCTTAGGCCTGAAAGAAGTGCTAATATGGGGATCATTAAGACTTTACAATTAACTAGTCAACAGAAAGTGATGCCAAACTGGTGAACTCTGCTTTGGCTACTGTTACTAAATATTTACTTGTTTTTATCACTTGATTATAAATTACTCTTGCTGGCTACACCATCTTCACAAAAACAACATTTTCTTTACTGTTTAAGGTTTTCAAGAATTCCCATTGATAATTCAAAATAGACATACCAAAAGTATTATTATTAATCATCTATTTTTTGCTTGTTTGTTTTTCTTTCACTTTTACTAGTTTATTGTTAAAGTTTTGGTCTGGTAAAACTGATTTTGATTTATGTGAAGATGAGGAGTATATTTTTTAAATAAACCTAATAAGTAATGCAGTCGTTGATGTTTTCCAGTAGACTAATTACTTAAACTAAACAGATTTGACACATGTGCATGTATTCAATTTGCCTCAGTAAGCAGAATATATTTGATCAAACACTTTATTCTCTTTTGCTATATCTAATAGTGAAATATATATTCTAGAGTAACCAACAAAACTTATTTTTTCTAAATGAAGGGACAATTCCAAGTGAACCTGCAGACCTTTATTCTAACCAATGAAAAAGGTAGGTAATTTATCAAAGAACGTCAGCTGAAACATTATAATCGTACATAAAGTTATTTTTAAAAACAGGCTTTTTTGTGATTAAAGGTCAAGTTTTTCTTAGGTTTAATTCTTGACTGTGGTACATATCACAGTGTAAAAATGGGTTTAGCATTTTTGTGTGCAGATTCTTAACAACAATTTTATTTATAGAATATAATTATCAGACCAATAGGTAGAACATAACACTGAGCACTTTTTATTATTGAAATATTGTCAAATGATCATCATCAAGGAGCTAAAATAATGAATTTTCATTTTTGGTTAACATCACACTAAAGTGACAGGTTTCACAATTAATGAGTGCACAGCCACATAAATGTAGAGAGGGTCACAGACAAACCTCTGCTGAATATGCTCAAGTAAGGCCAGTGACTGATATATAAAAAAAAAATTCCATTGAATGCATAGGCCAGATGATATATCGGCCTACCTTTAGTGTTTTATTACCAATGTATTTATTTGTTGTAGATTATTTATGGTTCTTAATCCATTGTTTATACCGCTTATCCTTATCCTACATAGATTATTTCCATGTGGGTTAAAAAAAAGTCCACAGGTTTTGTATGATTTTCCATCCAAATTAGTCTTTTAATATCAGCTTCACGTCATTGCACAATATTTTGGAACAAGAGTTTGTGAATCACTAAGGTGTTGCATAAGATTACTGTTAAAATTGTCAACACCTTCATCACTTTGGGTGGTGATTTAAAGCCTGGCCTTCCTGCTGGAAGGCAGGAAGGCCAGGCATATGCGTGGAATATGCATTGGAGCTAAATAGTACATAATATTATGTAAACAAGGATTTATTTTTCAAAGAATTACACACATTGTCTGTTTAATCCCTGAGGGGAACTATGGAAAACAATCCAATGACATAAAACTAAAAGGGCAGCGAACAAAAAAAAATTATAGAGTTTACTTTTACAAGGATATTGGAATTGAAATTACCTTATGATTTGTTAAGGACTTCAGGTAGGACTTTTTTTAAGTATCAAACCAGTATTAAAACATTGAGAGGACAATCAGAAACAGTTCTTTTAATTTTACCAACTTGCATTTCAAAATCTTCTCTGAAGGTAGGTATACTTAAATACATTTGGATCAATTTGTTTGCATTGCATTGATCCTGTTCTGTAATTGTGATTCACAGCTTATTGATGACTCACGTACCATTTAACCCAAAGCTAAAGATTATTACAGATTGCCTGTCCCTGATGTAACGAGTGAGAATAACACTCCCTCAATCACTCGCTAACAGTGTCATTAAAATAAATGTATTTCCAGGTCCTGAAACTATGAAAACCTTGCATGAAGGTCAAAGTTCTTAAGATGCACAGTCTAGAGAGGTCAGAAATTTCAAACAAGAAATTAAGATAAAGCTACAGTCAACACACAACTTCAGTTAATCCAGCTAGAAACTAGTAACACAAAAGTAGTAATTAGTTACTACTAGTTAGTCCGTGAGGCAGATACTCTGTTTTGATATATCACACAACCCAGATGTCTGTTTTTAAGTGTAGGCTTAAAACCTTCCTTTTTGATAAACATTATAGTTAATTGGAGGAGAGACTGACACTTTTCTTCTATCTTCTACTTTTCTCTTCTACTACTCTCCAGATATATTTTTTCTGCTGTTATTGTAATTGTTAACCCAGTTTTCTCTCAGTATTTTTCTCCCCATAGAAGCTCCACACGGTCTGGTACCCTGCTCAACTATAATGTCCCCTGCTGGATGGGGAACATTGGTCCAGATAATGCTCAAAGTGATCGAGCATCCTCCATGCTGTTCCGTCTCTGTCTTCTCAGACCCCGAAACGGTTGTGGCAGATGACCGCTTGTACTGAGCCAGGTTCTGCCGGAAGTTTCCCCGTTTAAAGGGGAGTTTTTCCTCTCCACTGTCGCTACATGCTTGCTCAGTATGAGGGATTACTGTGGTTGGAGTCTGCATGATCCGGGCACAACCTCACGTCGAAGACTCATCACAGTCTGCTGGGAAACTTTTAACTGATTGGAATGTTTGTATAATTCTATTGAAATTACTTTTGTTGCAAAGTGCCTTGAGATGGCATTTGTTGTGAATTGGCGCTATATATAAATAATAGTGAATTTAATTGAATAGTTACTTTTGTAAATTGTAATGAGATTACTTAGCTAGTTACTGTGTTTGAAAAGTAACTTCACTACTTATTACTTTCCTGTACTTAGTACTTTGCTGTTTCTTAATTTACTGTGGAGATACATTCACAACCATCATAGCCCTATCACCACCTATTTGCATAGTGTTTGTTGTTTAATTGTGTACAAAATGAACAATATCCCATCTGCACAAAGAAATACGCCCACATACGTCTACAAATAACAAGATAAAGGAGGCTATGCTTGGGTCATTTTAAAATGGTGTCAAAACACAAGTTTCAAAACACAAGTTTTGTATCGGCATGCTAGCCTGACAAAAGCTTGGACAGTTTGCTCATTGAGTTTGCAGCAGTTGAAAGACACTTGTTGCCTTGGCTTAGATCCAGATATTTCTCAATTTCTTGATGTTTTTGTTGATTTCCATTGTTCTCTGATCTTGATGTAAAATATGTTTTATAAAGTATGTAACAAACTAAATAATATAGGGAGTAGTTGTTCCTTCTGTGGTTCATACTTAGGTTTTTACATTGATTTACATCCCAGGTCTTATTTTAATTTCAGACCCTCATTTTAATAAGTTTGATTCCAAAAGATGAGCACAGACAAGGAGCATATATTTTTGGCTTGCCCTTGCTTTAGCACTTTCTTCGTTCTGTTCTAATAATATGTCTGCATTTATAACATCTCAGCATTGCTGCGGTGCAATACAAATAATATTGCCTTGCCTTGCCTTTCAGTTTACCCCAGAAATCTGGAACAAACTTCCAAACGACTGTAAAGCTGCTTACTCGTTAGGCTCTTTTAAATCAAAGATTAAAACTCTGTTGTTTAGAGCTACCTTTGAGTAATGTTCTAATATATATTTTTTATATACATTTTCTTTTTTTGCTTTTCCTAAATTATAGTTTTTTAAAATGTCAATCATGCTCTCCAACAAATCGTGTAAAACACCTTGAAATATTTTTATTTTATTGAGTCTGATGTTTTATACTTAATTGCTATTTTTAATTTTGATACTTTTGCACTTTTTTGTCTTACTGGTATGCTTTTTCTATTTTTTACTTTCTATGATTTTATCATATGTACGTTGTGTAGCTTCTTTTAATGAATGAAAAAAAATACATTTATTTAAAAAAACTATCAGAAATATCTCTATTCCATAAACCTTTGCTGTGACATAGGCTACATTGAAATTTCATTTGAAAAGGCTGTTTTAGTTCCCTCCAATTTACTAAAAGTAATCATTTCGAATAATCTAAACGTTCATATTGTCCATTAATTTGAATGTGTTTGCCCATATGTTTGCAGCCCTGTTGCAAATTGGCAACATTTTATTGGCTTCACAATGCTTGAATGGACTCAATGATAATCTGCTATGTTAGTTAGGCTTTGTTTAGTTGTTTTTTTTGCAGTTTTATTTGTCAAGAAATTTCTTTTTCATCTGATTTTTTGAAGTTATAGAATTTCTTGCAATTTTGTATTTTCCTCCAGGGCATCTGGAAAACAAATGTTGACTCAGACATTAACAAATACAAATAGCCTCACAAGCTTGTTTGCTCTTTTCATAAACTGTTATCAATGAGCCATACAATAGAAACAAATCTAATCATTTATTGTTTTAGTTGATTTTTTCATCAAAGCGTCACAAAACCAAAATGGAACTGAGAAATAATGTTTATGTTTTCAGATTTTTTACATTGTCTAATTTACACAAGGACACTTTAAAATCACATGTTTAAATTTCAGTACGGCTAAAACAAAGAACTGAATCATCCGACTAACAACAACAAAAGCCAGTCTCCGCCTCTTCTTCTCCTTCCATCATTCCATTTCTGCAGCCATCCTAAAATCCATCCATACCTCTGAATAAAGCGGTTAACATGACCGGCCCTGGTGTCCAAATGTGATTACACAAGTGATTTTTTAGCCCATCCAACCACTAATGTGACAGGCAGCCATTCTCCACTATAGTCACACACACACAAACACACACACTGCACACTTACGAAGACATACACAGTGCATCCCATGATACACACAACTCACGCAAAAACACAAACTCCCCAGACACTCATAAAATTAGATGGACAAAGATAAGAGGAGGAGAAATAGGTAAAAGGGGGAGGTAGGGGGACGGCACAGAGACAGACAGGGGAGGGGTCAGGGACAATGGGGAGGAATTTGATTGCTATTGCTTCCTTTGGGTCTGTGCAAATATGTGTGTGTGTGTGTGAGTGTGTGCGTGCGTCCGTGCATGCGTGCATGTGTGTGTGTGCTTTGATACAAATGACAATTTATAATTTTAATTTTGAGAATTTTGGACTGAAGCTTGCGTAGTTTATTCTGATTAACTTTTAAATACTTGAGCTTTAAGGCATGATTAATTAAGGTGAATCTCAGGCAAAGGAGTTTCTGCGAGAAATAAAACATTATTCCTTTAAATGGTAGTATTGGTCCATATTTACATTGGTACAGCAAGAAAAAGAAATATGATTTTTTGCTTTCCTTCCAGAAAAATACCTGAGCTGCCACTCAGTTAAGATTATTTTGTTAGTAACAAACTGAGGTCGTAAATGTTCAAAACCTTCACCATTTATCCAGATGATAATTAAAGAGGAGCATGAAAACACTTGTTATTATTGGATAATCACAAGATGGAGATAATAATCAAAGGGAGGAGAAATATAAATCGTTATCTAATTACTTTAAAGCCTGTGAAAAAAAAATAGCATTATTGTGTGTGAGTGATGTAAAAGAAGATTAATAAAGAGAACGTTATGCTGGAATTTGATTTAGTTTGACACAAAACATTAACATATTTTTTTAAATAAATCTATGTCTTTAAAATCATAATAAAAATACCAAATGTTAATATGGTGGTACATATTAATAATAACAAAAAACTGGATTAAACAGCTGCTATAGTCTTGATGAGAGGAAAAAGTGACAAGAACAGATTTAAATGCAAATTGTTACTTGAATTGGCAGCAAGCACTTCTGAACCTTCTTTTTTTATGTAAGTTAAAATGCTTGTTTTTTTTTTACCCTTTTTGTATTTTTGTATGTTGTTGCTATTTCTTTTGACTACTCCTCCCACACTGTCCAGTTCTGAGTTGATCTGATTAGAAAGGAAAAGGCAGGATTCAAACATCAAATACCGTGTTCACCTAGGGATTACAAATGTACTATACATACCAGGATGAGGAAAATAAAAATAACCAATAAAACTGGAAAAGTTAGGAAAGGCAAAATAAATGTTGGACAAAAAAACAAACAAAAAAACACTGCTATTTTAAATTACAACCATTATTATACAGCTTGTTGTTAGTTTAGTTTTTATGATGCTCAGTTTGTCTAAACAACAAATGGCAATGGACCACGTACTAAATTGCCAATAGAAATCCTGAAACCACAAAAAGCAGATGTCTTCTGAAAGAGGAAAGAAACACAGACTAAAATGAGCAAGCTAAATCTCTACATCTTTCTTTCTTTTTTGCTAGTGGATAACACTCCCTCGCCCCAAACCCCCTTCGAGACAGATGTGACACTCGGGACTCCCCCTCTTTCCACTCTCCTTTGATGGATAGCAGGCACATACACACACACTCACGCACTCTTACTGATGTATTGCCAGAGGGTGGGGAGGGTGGGATGAGGGCAAACGATTACGGGAATTGTCATTCGCCCATCATTTGTCTGCATTTGTAAACCATCAACGTCAAGAGCTCTCTCTCTCTCTTTCTCTCTCTCTGTGTCTCTTTCTCACGTGCACACACACCTTCATACTTAAAGGGGTTTAAGGGGTGGCTGTGTGTGTGTGAGAGAGAGAGACAGACAGAGAGAGAGAGAGAGAGAGAGAGAGAGAGAGAGAGACAGAGAGAGAGAGAGAAAGAGAGAGAGAGAGTTTCTGCCATTTTCCATCACCATCTCCAAAACTCACATTAAGAACATTATAGGCAGATCATGTATCACTGGTCTCTATCTATGTGTCTGTGTAAATCTGTCTGGATGCACCGCAGCAATGCTGAGATGTTATAAAAGCAGACATATTATTAGAACAGAACGAAGAAAGTGCTAAAGCAAGGGCAAGCCAAAAATATATGCTCCTTGCCTGTGCTCATCTTTTGGAATCAAACTTATTAAAATGAGGGTCTGAAATTAAAATAAGACCTGGGATGTACATCAATGTAAAAACCTAAGTATGAACCACAGAAGGAACAACTACTCCCTATATTATTTAGTTTGTTACATACTTTATAAAACATATTTTACATCAAGATCAGAGAACAATGGAAATCAACAAAAACATAAAAAAATTGAGAAATATCTGGATTGGATAAACCCTCCCCTTCACCATCCATGAAAGGGAATCAAACACCATTTACAATCCCCCAGAAGCAGCGTGCCATTGGTCTAAGATTAAGAATCATTAGAAATCTAGATAGCCTAAAGTCTTTGCCAAGGCAAAATGACAAAGTACCTCCTGAAAATCTGGTAGATGATGCAAATGCAATACTCAGAACATCAAAGAGATCAGTAAGCTTGTGAACACCACATGATGACTCATCCTGAAGATGCTTGGTCACAAGCCATCGAGCGAAGCAACCCCCTATGGAGAGGTAAGATGGAAGACTCAACCAAAGGGGGCAACAGACAGGTGCAATAAATATCTCCTAAAGCTTGCATAACAAGTCAAACACTGCAATACTAAGTCACTGAACAGTTGTCTGTATTTGTTGTAGACATTACCCTTCTAATTTTATCAATAAAAAAAAACTTGCTATGGGCTTTTCTAAGTCTGGACCACTAAAACAGTTCCATTAGTGTACCAGAGCGAAATTGTGAATGACATGAACATGTTTTGTTGTCAATCAAAATTTCACCCTCCCTGATTTTACTTAGAGAATACCAACTTTAGTATGTCTCACCATCCCAATGTCAGTATTTTACTTTTTTAAGAAGTACATTCTTAAAGTTTGGACTATATTAAGATGTAAGTGTGATCTATGAACAATACACATCACAGGCGCCAATTTTTGTGCAGCTTGTTTCTTATCCTTTAAGATAATTTACAAAAGCACCATCTGCATAGATCTGGCAGGTGACATTTGATGGGCAACATTCTGGTAAGTCATGAATGATAAGCTAAAAAGCAATGGTACCAACAACAACTCTTAACCAATAACTTTATCATAACTGTATTTCATTGAATAATAGTATGAATTGTTGAGCATGTGCCATGGCTTTCTTCCATTTTTTTTCACAAAATCAACAAAATAATTCAGAGCTTTAGCAAGATCACCTCATTCACAAATTACCTCATCATCTACCTGCAACTCATTTATTTATCCACGTACTTTATTTTTTTTGTCCTCGTCTATATTTCCTTGTAATTTGATTGAGCGTTTCCTATTAGATTTGAAAAAAAAATTGATTTAATTTTAAATGTCCTATTACTTTAACAAACGGATTTCAAAAAGAAGTAAAAAAGTGTTTTATCATGTACTCTTTTGGTTTTCAGACATTATTTTAAAGCCTTGTCTTTTTGCTTCATTAAAAATCATATATCCTCATTTAGCCATGGCAGATGGTTCTTTTTAGATGGTTTGGTTCAAGCTTTTTAGTCAATTATGACACAATTTCTTGAATCACATTTACAAGTATATTACAGTTATCATTAACATGGTATTGTGTGAGATTATCAGATAAATTAATATTTAATGCCTGTATCAAATTTGTAATATCCCTTCTTGGTATTCTCATTTGTGCACATATTTGATTTAGGAGCAGAGAGTCCATGTTTGGCTAGTTTTCTCAAAAATAAAATCAAGTTATGGTCTGATTAAACCATTTACCATATTGAGAATTTTGAATTACGTCGCATTAATAAGTAAAAAACAGATATATAAGTGTTTTAGACCAATGGTCTGCAAGCAGGAGTAACACTCTATTTCAAGTAGGATTAAGTATCACGAGTTATCAATGTTTATAAAATAAGTGACATTAATAAATTAAATACAATTTATAAATGCAGCTCTGAGCCATTTCTTGCTTTGGTGTGGTGATTACAAGCCACAATATTACTGACAGTAAGAGAGAAAAGAAAAAAATAACTATGCTTAACTATAGAAATTACTCTCATGTCACTTTGTCATCACATACAGGAAAAGCATCGATAATTAAAACAGAAGAGGTTTCGGTGAGAACCGTGTGGAGTGCCAAAACTAACCTTGAAAGCTGTGACACATGCCCAAACTAAAATCTATGTATATCATTTTATATAAGTTTACGAAATAGGTTAAGAAAGATACAAATCAGCAGACAAAATCTTTCTAAAATGAAAAAAAAAAAAATACACATATATATATATATATATATATATATATATATATATATATATATATATATTATATATATATATATATATATTAGGGATGGGAATCTTACAACATCTCACGATTCAATTCAATTCATATTCTTGGGGTCACGATTCGATTCAGAAACAATTCTCGATTCATAAGCGATTCTCGATTCAAATCAATTTTTTTTCTTAATCAATACTCTTTCATTCATCATTTGTGTTTGTAATACACACAACTTGATCTTCCAAATGTCTGTGATGAAGTGAGCCATGAATGTAATAGGACATGAACACAACATTGATTTTACAATCTATGTTGAGAGAAGGGAACTGGTTCAAAAGTAAAAAGACAATGAAATTTCAACTGGACAGCCAACACTTTCTAAACAAAATTTCTAGTCTTGAAAAAAAAATGCTGATATGTTTTAAGAAGAAAAAAAAAAGTATTTTGTTTGTTCTTTGGTACGTAGTAGAAAATACATTGAAAATGTTTAGTATGCACCAAATGTTGCTTATCAACCATCATTAAACAGAAATTTATGGCTTATGTTATTATTTTCATTGTTTTTGTAAGAAATTTTAAAAGTCCCCACGTTATTGAACTAAGCATATATTTCGTACTTCCTTGAAAGCGCCACAGGTGTGCAGCGCTGCTGGATGTTTATGTGTAGCTAATAAAGAAAGATCGCTCTTATATACTTGCAGATTTATAAAAAAAATAAAACTTTAGCCAAGGGTGTCATTAGCATGGAGAAGACCTTTTAGACGGCCCACACATAAACCTTCAGCAAAGGTGGGGCGGGCTGCATTTCTCTTTCGTCTCTAGCGCTAGCTAGCCAACGGCGCATCAGACCTGTCAATGCGATGGTGGCCGTTGCATGAAAAACACTACGCGAAGTGGAAATGTAAAAAGGTTCAGAAAACATATTTTTTGAGAATAGATTCTCAAACATTTCGGATCGATTCTGAATCTTGTTCAATAGGAATCGAGATTCAGACGTGAATCGATTTTTCCTCACACCCTAAATATATATATATATATATATATATATATATATATATGTATGTAAATATATATTGTTTTTACTTTAACAATGCAACATCAGTACTTTAACATGCTTTTACCCCTTTTGGGAATTCATCATAAAATTAATTTGCAATTCTACAAATCACTGGTTTAAGGCCACATATTCTCTTATTTTCAGGGATAAAACAGAGATTGGAAATCAGCCTGTACCTAACACACTGTAATCAAGGTCAGGTTTTCAAATAATAGTTTAGTGTTAAATTCGTAAAAGCTGAGATTTACATTCAGAAGAAAGTAATAAAACATTCAACAGTTTGAGGGACATAGGGTGAAAGATATTCCAACAGATATCTTTACAATGACCTAAAGGACACACAGAATGGATAGGTGCCCCGTGATTCCTCAATTGCCTTACTATTTAGCATTAGAGAAAAAAAAATACAAGAGAAAAACTCCCTTGGAGTTTTTTCAATTGGGTAGGGAATGCCTACAAAGTTCACATATCCATTTGCTTTGGTTCATTTTCACTCTGCACTCCACCAAAGTGGTCCAAATTGCCTATACAACCCCAAGCAATTACAACAGCTGTTTGTTTGGGTGCCATCATAAGAAACAACCCAGCATGAGCAGCAGGTGTGGCAGTGACATATCCAGGAAAATACTTTGTATACATGAGAGGAATACAGCACTACAAAAAAAGGTACCAAAGGCAAAGAGACAATATGTTTTGCTGTGGTTAAATGATTAAAAGTGAGGATTTAGTTTTCAGATCACATTCATGTCTATGAATTATACAAATAAAATACATTTCTTTTTTTCCTTTTTTCATTTGCTTGAAAAATTATGTCAGAGCTGGCTGCCTTGTAGTGTCAGAGGCAGTTTTGCTCAATAACAGGGAGCAACTTGAGACGTCAACCTATTGCTGTTATTTTTTTAAACTAATTGTTATGATAAAAAATGAGTAATACATTCTTAAAAAAATACCTGCAATGGACGGGTGACCTGTTCAAATTGTATCCCGTCTATCGCCCATGACCACAAGAGATGGGCAGCAGCAATTAAGATGTCATCTGGCATCAGGGAAAACAAGCCACATTAATCAGCCCCCAAGCCAACGGAGCAAAGGAAAAGACGCAGAGCACCAACACCCCCGAACCAAGCAATACAGCACTAACTCAAACCCTTTGAAGCAAGAACGGCCAGCATCAAGGAGCAGAAATTCCATGAAAACCCACAATTCCTTGGTAGGCACCAGTCTTCAGTGGCATCCAGAACTCAGAAGGACCAAGGAAGCGAAAGCCGTCCCTCCTGGTGTGCCAGCCCCAGGACAGTTAAATGGAATGGATTTCCACCAGAGCACAAATTCATCCCTATGGCCTGCAGTAATCCCAACACATCCAAAGAGCCACAGACAAACAGCTTGGAACCCACCACGACTGGCATTGTCTGAGCCCTACACAAGCAACATTTTACCAAAGGAGGCAGCCCCGACACCCCCATGGTGTAAGAACATACTTCCAATACATTTTCTACAATCACATTGCAAATATGTTACAATATACATAATAGTTTGATTTTCATTTTTTATGTTAGGAATTTAAGAAATTAAATGTATTGAATGGGTTACCTTAGCTTCTCTTTGAGGTGTTTTTTTAAATACTATTCTCTTACAAAAAGACCAGCAATACAGTATTAATGTAATGTGAAGAAGCTTAAGAAAACAAATGCCCATGCACACTGGAATGAAAATACACACATTTGCACATGCACAAACTGTAAATAGGGCAAATGACTAAGTGGGATCCATCTGTCCAGCATGACTGATAAACACCATGCAATATGGGCTTCAGAAGTTGTGTGTGCTCAGGGAGAGGTTGTGATAACAGTGAATATGGATTAATCTGTGTAGAGTCTTTCTGTATTAGTAGCAGAATGCTATCCCATGGTTTTCAATTTTTGGAAATTACCAGAAAATTGCAGTTTTTGAAAAGGAACTCAGAATAAGTTATACCTATTAGTATAATCATTGACAAGAGTAGATTTTTGTGTGGAAATTATAAAAAAAGTTGATACAAGGAACATTGCTATAATGAGCCAAAATGTCCAAGCAGCTCTATCCTCGTTAAATATTTGTCAGAGGCAAAAATAACAACCTCTGTTTATGATCATTTATTTGCAAAAAAATGGTCTGCCATTCACCATTTTAAGGACTCTAAGCAAAGTGCAGATTTCTAGCATTTCAAATGGGTTAAATGTATAGATGAATATCATCAGCATGAAACTTATAAGAAACCTGTTTAAACACTGGCATGATGTGACAAAGAGGAAGCAAATACAGGGAAAACAAAACCGATCCCAAAAAATAACCCAGAGGTGCACCATACTGGACTGGATTTGAGGTAGATCTGAACTTAGAATGAGCTACAAATAACAACCTATAAGACAGATGACAAGAAAACCAGTCAAAGGCAGAACCTAATATGTCAATCCAGCACTTCAGTCTATCAATCAGAACACAGTGGTCAACTGTGTCAAAGGCAATGTCATGAATTATGTCATGCAGTGCAATTATAATTCAGAAATGGTATCACATGTGTTGGGCTTCTACTTGGCACTCAGGCATTAATTCTGAGTGCCAGAATGTCAGACAGGAAATGTAAACAGGAAAAAAAGAAGATATAGGAAAAGCCTGAGTCACTACAGGATTAGTGAGTGAATGTACATATACACTCTTAAGTGAACAGTTGCAAATACACATTGTTTCCTTTTATAAATCACTGTTGACACTCTTTAAAAAGCACAAACGCTGAAAAACATTTTTTTTTCCTGGACAAGAGAGAGTTTTCTCATTTACGAAAGCGCAGGTATGTTAGCAAAAGAAAGTATTTCAGGGAAAATTCAACTTCTACAAAAAGCATATTTTCCAAAATAGATTCCTCCACTTCAGGTAAATTGTAGTCATTCACACTTTTTAATTCACATCTCTTTTAACTTACTTTCCTTTTAGAAAATTGTCATCTCATAGGATCAACAACACACAAGAATACCACTTACTTTTCATACACATACAGCGCACAGTTGTCTGTCCTTATTTGCTATGTGGAAGCTAATCAATATCTTTTTATTCAGGAGGAGCTTCATGGTCACTTGGTGAGAAGGCATCCATAATTGAAGACGCGTAAAATATAGGAAACAGACGCTCTCACGATGCAGTTGCTAGCCTTAATAAAAAAATATTTTGCAGAATCGTAACAATTCTTTGGTTATGTGCTTAAATCAGTGGTTTTTCATTGTGATAAGCTAACAAACAGGTCAATTTGCACTCTCACAACCAGATATTCCTCAAAAAAATTATGAGCATTGACAACATCTCTGTAATGTGAATGCCCTTTTTGGGCTGTTTTCTTTGCAGTGATTATCTTTTTTTTTTTTTACCACAGTTTCTTTTTGCCTCATCAACCTCCCTTTCCTTTTAGTCCAAATCTAATATAACAGTTATTGTTCACACTTTCCTTTAGTTTATTGTGGGACTATAGGTTAGGATCTGCGTAGTGACCACGAAGACTGGGATTTTTTTTAATCTGAGACAATCTGTGATATGTTCAAGTCTTGTACTTTTCACAAAAAACTAAAGTGTTTGCTGGACTTCAGAATGGACTTAAAAAAGAATTTTGCTTTACCATTTCATTTTTCAAGATTTTTCAATGTATTGTTTTTAGCACATTAGCAAAATGTTTTAGTTTTTTTGTTGCTCTAGTAACTCTAGATAGTGAACTATTAGAGTTGCTCTAGTAACTCTAATAGTTTAAGTAAAATGGGTTGTTGAGATGCCATCATAAATGTATTGTTAACTTTTCTTATTTTAATGTAACTGTGTTATTTCATTTAGACTTAACAACATGCTGGGATGCGCTTGAAAAGCAAAACGATTATTCCACCTGTTCATCGACCACACAGCTTATGATTAATTGATCTGTAAGATACAGTTGTGTACAAACAGATGTTTTTGTAATGTGTATGTTAAATGTTGAGGGAGTGTGTGAGATGGGGTTAAGGAAGGTCAGGTTTTCCTCTGAAGTGTGAAAAAAAGAAAAAAAGAAAAAATTTACTGAGTTGAAAAAATTCACATCTGGTCTGTTTGCCTCCAGGCTTTAACAGACTTCTTTTGTCCAACCTGAGAGTGCATAAGTGATTAGATGTCACCAACATTATATTTCGATTTTAATGTTTATTTTTGCTTTTTCCACCGAAAGTAAACTCCAGATGAGTAAAACGTTGTTTGCCATCCATCTCTATTGGTATGATTTCCATCAATCCATCCGTCCATCCATCCTCGTCCTCTAGCTCTTCCTATTTTTTTTGCTTCTTTTTTAGCTTCCCTTCAATCTCTTTTCCTTACCCTTCTTTTTTTTCCATGGTTCAATAATTGATTTGAGACATCTTTCTTTGGTTGGCTTAAGAGACATGACTTGGCTATGGAGGGCACTTTGTACAATCTTTGACACACATATAGAGATAAAAACACACACACATTCACACAAGTTTTACAGTTGAGTTCAAATAGAGGTCAGTTTTGTTGCATTAATGTTTCAGGAGGGAAACTGCTTGGTCTGCATGTAGATTTAACATTTATACAGATGACATCAGTAAAAACCAAATATGGTTTTTCACCTCTGCATGCATTTAGTTTCCAATGCTCATCTCATTTTTAGAACTTTAAAAATAAACAATCTTTTTGGGGCTGGTAAAGAAAGCTATAGAATTGGTTAAGAGTTAGTGTCTCTGATGTTAAAGTACTGCATAACATTTTGAAGTCTTGATGAACAATTAACAAACAACTGTGTTTGCAACATGATCATAGCTGAGGGAAGATGCTAACATATCCATAATTCCTTTTTCTGTTTTTTTCTCTTGTTGTTTTTTTTTTTTTTTCATTAAACAAACACCTTTGGGACTGACATGCAGGTAGGATCAACTCTGACTGGATTCTGACTTTTTTCCATGTTTTGTTTTTTATGAATCTGGTTTTCTAAATTTACGCTATCACAGTAAGTTGACAGTGATGAAGATGATGACGATATACATATAAAGTACTGCAAATGTTGTTTCCTTTAAGTGTTTGTGATAACTAGCAATGCCAAACATAAGAAGGTTTTTGTTACTGTAATCATAATGAAGATTCTCCCTTTCATTACTTAGAAAGGTATAAGAAAACCGTAACAAAAATTAAACTTAAAAATAGAAATTGATAGTACTTTTTTCGTTATTTTTTGGGAGATTTCTGTCTTGTTAACTATCAGATAAAAACGTATTGGCTATATGAAGAAAAGTTTAAATCCGAATCTGTCATGGGAATTAATAATTTTGTATTCCACTGTATGTATGTGTATATAAATATATATATATATATATATATATATATATATATATATATATATATATATATATATATATATATATATATGTCTATTTTTTTATTATTATTATTTTATTTTTTACATACCTTAGGTAGCTTCTGTTCTTGTTTTATGGCTACATGTCAAAAAATAGTTACAGATGAGGCCATATTTTATATTTCAAAAATAAAGATGCTAGCTCTGAGGAGACTTTAAATAAAAGTTTTTTTTAAATCTTTCAGTAACACATAAAGTATCAAAATGTCAAATTCTATACCTTTTCCAAGTCAATATAAAAAAGAATTAAAAAAGCAAACAGTAATTGTTTTATTTATGCACTCATCTATATTTCAGTTTGCCATTCACTGTGTCTCTTCTCCTTTCTAATTGAAAGACCATGGCAGGGGACCTGAGCAGCAAAGAGCCTGATCAATACATTAGCAGATGTGTAAATTGATCGACTCGTGTGTGTGAGATGGAACTGTTCATGGGCGCAAGTGTATAAGTGTTGGAATAAGTGTTCGCCTGCGTGTTAGTGTGTGTAGGAGCCACCTCACTTATTGAGGTGTCAGTCTAATTCATTCTCGCCCAGAGACTGTTGTGTGGTTGCAGGACGATTCATTAACTCTGCAGGCTCCAATCAAAACTATTCCCACCATTCCCTGCTGCAATAATCACTGCATACAAAATTAGAAGATTCATAATGCCAAAGGGCAACAGAGAAGTGTGAATAAAGCTCATTTCAGACATGCACTCCTTTCTATTAATCTGACAGCTACTGAACATGTCAGGTTCATGTTTAAATGAATACACTGGTGATTTTAAAGAAAGAAAAAAACATTGTGCCTAGAGAGAATCTAGTAATATGCACATACCATTCCTCTGAGTTATAGCAAAGCACAATGTTAATCATTAAGAAGGTACTAATACATAGTAAAAATGTTAAACTTCACAAGTTTATTTTCTTTTTATAATTACATATTTTAACAATATGTGACAACCTGTTCCCACTAAAATACAAATAAAAGAATAAATCTTTATAAAACCTTATAATATATTTTGGACAACTCCATGGCTAAAACAATGTTACCTTCCCTCCTATAATATTTTGCTACACTTAAGCATTACTAAGTGTCTTGTGGTGATAAACAAAAAATCAAAGCTTCCTAATGTATAAATCCCCCTAACACATTTAAATAGGGCCTTATCTCAAAAGGATTTTTAAAATACTGTCAAACTGTTTCAGTGTAGAAAACCCCTGTCATTATGTCAAAGAAAAAACAAGAATATTCTCAGCATGGAGTATCACACTTTCAACATGTGTTATCACTTTAACTAGATAACCAATCACACTGATTGGTGTATGTTGTAAATAAATAAATAAATAAATATATTAAGCTACACTTCTTTCTTTTTGGAAATTTGAATTAGGTTTATGGCTCTGGTTAAAATATATTGTCTCTTACTATCTAACACAACAAACAACACAATGCTTAAAGAAAATACTATTACATTCACGTAACTGGAAACAAAAACCTTTGCTTTATGTTCTAACTGTTACACAAACTATTGCAGATTATTAAATAATCAGTTATATGTTTAGATATGTCTGAGATTTTGGATCCAACTGTGCAAGCAGTAAAATATGTTACAATTAGTCCTTTCAAATACAACTTTATTCTTTACAAACTTGGTTAATAAACTCAAAATTATTATAGAACTTACCCATTTAACTTAAGTACTTAGCCTACTTGTTTAAGATTTAAGTTATATCTTAATTTAATCAACATGTGTCTCCTGACTGGAAGACAACTTGATGTTTTGGAGCAAGAAGCCCAGCCGAGGCCTGACTTGATTCTGTGGGAAAATCTGCAGAGAAAGCTAAAGATTAGGGTGATGGTGAGGATGTTTTCAAACCGAAAAGACTTGGCATTCATCACCAAAGATAAATCATCAAAATACCAGTGAAGACATCAAAAATACTTTTAAGCAGTTATAGGAAGGATTTGATTGATTTAATGCTAATAAATAAGTTTTACTGATTATTGAGAAGTGTATACATAATTCTCAATATTTCTATCCTAAATAAGAAAATAAATTATTATTCTTTAAAAATTATAACTATACTTATTCTATATTTTTTCATTTTATTTTTGGCGATGCTTGTGGCATTTCCAATTCGGGATCAGCTTCTTGGTTAAATAAAAATCACATCTATAAGTAATTTGGAGCCTCACTGTATGTCTTTTTGATTCTTAGTCGGAGTCTCATTCCAAAGTCCGCAATTTTTACAGCAGTTTTGTACGCTATATACAGTGTCCTATGCATTATACTCATTACAAATTCAAATATATCCAGCAGTTCTGAAAAATAACACTAATATGAAAAAAAGTGTTAATGATTGTGATAATATAGTGATGAAACACAAAATTAGCCAATTTGTAGCCAATAACAGAATTGATTTCTAGTCATAGATTTAAGAAATTGTCCCACTGAGCAATTAATTCACACAAAAAGGCTTTCTCACTTAAGACAACATGCTGCTTAGTTACAGTTGATCTGTTCAATTCCTAGATTTTCCTGAGGGCCCGCCAAACTGTGAAAGCATGAGGGGCTGCACCCGCATATTCAAGCTGCTGTCAGTCTCAGGCCAATAATTACTGCTGTCATAAAAACGTGCCAAGTGACAAATCAAGTGACCTTTTAGACAAGAAGGGGCCAATATTGCTACGCGAGAGAAAGACAAACCACCGTCTGTACTCTGTTCTAGCAGCAATTTTTAAATAATTTCTACCAAACCAACTGGTAAAATTCTGTGATTTTTTAAATTCTTATTATAACCTTCACAAGGATTTAAGCTGTTCTAGAAAAGTCCTTAAAACATTTTATCTATTTTTTGTTCATATTTTTAATGACCTAACCAGATGGGAGCTCAAAACAGCCACTTTAACAAACAAAATATTTAACAAATTAAAATGCAGAAACATTTTTAAAATGTGACACTTTGTCACACCTCTTCTACAATTCAAAGCTGTTCTTGACATTTGTGTTAGTGTAGCATATGCTCAACTTTATTTTCTTGAGAATAAATCCCCATTCTTCAGCCATTTTGTTTGTTTGTTTTCTTGTTTGTTAACAGTAATTCATTTTCTGCAGTAAGAAAGCTATTTCTAAAGGTAAACATAATCACAGGCCTCTACCCCAGCCCCATTACAGTTATTATAATCTGGCTGAGCACTGCACTGCACTTCCCTATTTGCCTCTTCTCTCATCTTGTCAACAATCATTTATTAGATACATACGCTTATCCAAAAGTGAGTGGATAAACCAGCAGGTCAGGCAAAACAAGGCAAATAAAAGGGTTATGAGGACATCTAATGTCAAATGGACAGCAGCCAAACAGAGCGTAGGCGATAACATTTCACTGACAAAAACCAAGTGTAACTGTGGTTTTATTCCATTACAAGCAAAAAGAAATAGATAAAAAAAACATTTTGAAAAAATAAAAGAGAAAGAAAGAAAGAAAGAAAGAAAGAAAGAAAGAAAGAAAGAAATTGTGTCTAAGAATAAATTATTTCATCTTCTCTGGAGCTATAAATGAAACCTGAATAATAAATGAACAGATAAATTAAAAGCGTATTCTAACACTGAGCAAGAAAATCATAGGGGTCAGCCATTGGAAGGATCTGCATGTTCTAAAGGTTTGGTTTGACAAATAAGAATGGCCTTTCTGATAAAGAAAAAAGTGAATCTTGTGAGCATGCTCAGTGGATCAGAATCTGCTCTGAAAAAAAAAAAGTATCGTTGGGATCTTTCATCAGACTTCATTCAAACTCTTTTGCAACCATGAAGAGCATATTCAACTTTAATAGTTTTGTTACAAGAAAGTTGACATTATATATTAGTGAAACTGTTTTCCAAAAGCATGAAATGGATTTACACACTTGGGGAATCGCTTGCACAGCAACTCTCCAGAACTCCAAGAACTGGGTATCGTAACGTAATGCGTGTGTGTGTGTTTGTGTGTGTGTGTGTGTGTGTGTGTGTGTAGGTTTAAAATGGCGCCTGTCTGGATATTGGTCCATCATGGTTTTAAAGTACTTTTAGTCTACCAAACATTCCTGACTCACTTATTTTTTCACTTTGCTATGCATTCTCCTTCACTCTATCTTTCTATCTCTCTCTATCCCCCTCCTTTCCTCACCCACGGTTCTCACCACTTCTTTTTGCCTTGTTCTCTATGCTGTCTAGAATATTCTCTCTGGCCAATTAGTGCTCAGTTTGTTGCAACAAAAGACAATATGTCTGCTTCAAATCCAGAGAGCGGGTCCTAAATGCTCTCCAGAGAGATAGACAGGGAGACGGAGATTAGTAGAAAGAGTATGGTAAGTAGGGGGAGGGGGAGGGAAAAACATACGAATCAGGTAAAGAAAACCTTCTGAGTTCACTGAAGTTACTCTAGCCTCTAGAAATTAAAATACCTAAAATGCGAGTTTAATTGTTTCAAATTTTTATCATTATTTTCTTTCAAATGCAAGTGTAATACTAGCTTTTATTTGAATAAGTAACAGCAGTGCTTTAGATCAGTTATGCTAGTGATATCACTAAAATAAAAATATAAATCCAGTACAGGTGTGAAGCATCACAGAATAGGTGTGAGTGTGTGTGTATGTGTGTGTGTGTGTGTGTGTGTGTGCGGACCTGGTATTACTATCTTTGTGGGGACCAAAAATTGGAAGTTTACTATCCAAGTGGGGACCAACCTCCCTTGTGGGGACCAAAATCCCGGTCCCCACAAGTTTGAAGCAATTTTTGAGGCTTAAAATTTGGTTTTAGTGTCAGGGTTACACTTAGGTTATGGTTAGGTTGGGGTAAGGGTTAGGGTTAGGCATTAATTTTTGATGGTTAAGATTAGGGTAAGGCGCTACGGAAAACATTATGTCAATGAGAAGTCCCCACAAGACATAGAAACCCAACATGTGTGTGTGGGGGTGTGTGTGTGTGTGTGTAAATATACAGTACATCATGATGCAAGGTCACCAGGGAAAGATACGGTCAACCCTGACGCCAGACATCAGACATACCCATTAGAGTCTACAGACTGACAAAAATGTGTGGGGCCGGCAGATAAAAAAAGCAACAAAAAAAGCAAAAATAAAGCATTCAAATCTAACTTAATCAGACATCAGTTCAAAAGACGTGTAATACACAAGTAGATCTGAAAAAGATCAGAACAGCTCAATCCACGTGTTCCCACTGTGGTGCTGGGGGTCTATAGGCATGAGATAAATAAGGAAATGAAGTACTGTCAGAACACTAATGTAGGATGGTAGGTGGAACCCGTCATTCTGACAATAGACATATGCATTCCAAAGATTCTTATTTTTCAAATTAAAGTTTTGTAACTTTTGTAAAACTTTTGTAAAATAATAACCTATAAGCGGGTATTAAACATACTTTTCATTCAGCCCACATTGTTGAATTATAATATATTTTAGTGGAATATGGAAACACTGTATTGATTATGACTGGATATATTTAATTTTGTTAAGCATGCAGATTTTGATTTGAGAAAAAACATTTCACGTACAGCTACAATAGTTTGTTATTGTTTATTCTGATAAATTATAACATAGATTTCTTTCTGCTGCAGATTTGTTTGCTTTCAAATTTCATACATTTAAGTAGGTATTCTATAAAATGAATTTATCACAAACATTGGACAATCTGTTCATGTCATGTATGTCTGACTTCTTTTGAAAGAGGTGTGTTGAAATGTGACCTCTACACTGTTTATGTTAACAACTTTAAAATGTATGGTGAAGAGTGGGAAAAAAACTGAAAAAATGTAATTTAAGCTATTGATTCTCAGGAACAAGAACACAAAACCAAAATCATTACTATGAATAAAGGCTGAAATCATTGACAAAAAGTTACTATTTGTAAGAAATTTTGGGGAATCAGTGATAACAAACTGTTCAAAGCAAAGCAAACCTCACCTGTTATAGGGTCTCAAGACTGAACAAAAAGGCTTAGATGAATGGATTTCAAACTATTTTACCATAGAGTGCATTGAATATTGACATGACAGTCACATGTTCCTGTCAAAAGAAATATATTCTCCTTTAGGAGCTACTGACCATAGAGGATGATCATTCCTTTATTTCATAGCATTGGTACTGCCCAGTATCAAACATAGGTGGGTCTGTTAACAGCTAATTAAGCCACAAAGCAATATGGACAATTGTATTGAAAATATTTAAGTATTTTAATTGTGACTGTTAAAATAACACAAATGATACTTTAAATAAATTGATGAATGAGTATGTATAATAACCTGTCAGTTCAATACAGGTCAATACTAAATAAAATCCTTCAAATAATTAATTTATTATTCATACTTGAAATCATTATATGTTAGCATTGTATCTAATTATTTAATATGTTGTGTGGTGCAGTCCATGAAATAAGGTGAACTGTCACTGTATGTTTTCAAATGGAACCTAACATTGTATTGGTCCATTTGCACAGTAGTTAACCTGAAGACTAATAAGCTTTTTTTGTAATAGTGTTTGTCCAAAAGAACTTAGTTTTATGGGTAAGACTGACAGATGACAAAGAAAAATAAAACATTTAAAGGCTGGAATGGTTATACATAACTGAAATCAATAATTTATTCAACTGTTTATTATTTTATTTTATTATGTTCCACTGAAAAAGAGTGCAAGATCATCCCATCATCTCTTTTCCTCCATAACCACATTGTTTTATTTTTCCGTTGCGTTCCTTTCCTTCCATTTGCTACTGTCTGATTTCAGCTATAGGAATCTATAAACTTCTCATTTTGGCAGCCAGTTTCAGCCTCATCTCGTCATGCCTCTTGCCACCGATGTGCACAATAGGTTTGTTTTCTAAGCTCTACCATCTCTAGACATACCAGAACCATATATAATTTTAAGTTAATGGCAACCCAACCAAATGTAGGTATATCAGTAACTTACTTACTTGCATGGGTCAGTGCTAGTTTGGTTAAATGACAGCCTTTGAAAAATATGAACTGCATAAAGCAACTGAACTGTAACACAGAAAAGCTCAAGACTTTTCTTAAATATTCATAACTTTAATCAGGTTTAAATCTTTAATTACTTATTTATGATTCATTTCAATATTCCTTAAGCAATTATGGTGACATATGTTGAGTGATTTGCTTCACTTGTTTTCATTAATATAATAAGTAAATTAACACAAGAGTGGGTGTTAGACCGTAGGGCTGTATTGATGTGAAGTGTTTGAATAAAGATCTGGAAATGTCCATGCCCCACTTGCCCAGAACAACTAATAAGCAATTCCACTACAGTAACTCAATAGTATAAAAATACCACTATTTTACATGAATGTGGAATCTGCATAAACAGTAAAACTTCAAACATTTACTTTTAATCTCTAAAGAATATTTGCTTATGTGCTAATTTTAATTCACTGGTTAAATTCTATTACTCACAAAATAACATTTTAGTGAGATAAAATAAAATGTCTATTTCAGAATATTTTTCAGCAGCCTCTTAAAATAATGAATATTTTCCAGACATTCCAAACTACTGTTATTTTTTTGTTTTTGTTTTTTTTAAACCAACCTGCAGCATTGGTCATCTCTCTTATCAAACAAAATATCAAATATTGAAAGTTGTTTATTGTCATTGAATATATTTTTATTCAGTGCAATGATTGATGAACTGTCCAGAGAAGGCCTGTCCTCTGTTTGTCTGAAATTATTTTCTGTGGATGGAAAATGTCCTCTGAAAAAATCTTCCTTTCCTTTCCTTTCCTGATTATTTTCTACAAAACAATTTATCTGGATAACATTAAAGGGTTTAAAGCAGCTTTATTCCATAGAGAAAGAGGAAAACATGGGATATATTTGTTTTATTTTAATAAATATCAAGCCTAAATTTAGAACAGAAATCTACTCGTCTTCATTTTCAGTGCAGATTAACATTTGGGAAAGGTCCAGTCCATAGCTCATATGTAAATAACTATTTTGTTAGGTTATACAATTGATTTGATGTGGATAACCAGTAGGACTTGTCATTTTCATGACATTAAATAAATTTGAATGTGCTTGTAGTTTACAGTATATACTAACCACATTTTTCACAACCAAAAATATGTCCAGTCAATATCTTTCTGGTATGTGTGGATAAATGCAGTAGACTAATTTCAGTCAGCTGTCCTACAGTGCATAGCAGCAAATGGTGGAGGGGCAGCATCAAGTTACTTCATTTTCTTTAAAGGATTGAAAAGTCAAAAATTAATCTTAATCTTAATCTTGATAGTAATATTACCGCAATATACCTGCAACGCTGGTCTTATGAATGAAGATCATGTGTTACCACAAAAAAACTTCCCTTCTGTTTCATCAGTCCCCTGAATATGTTGTGGAAGTCTTGGGCATTATCCGTATGTTTATCTTTTTGGTTAATGTGAAACAGGCCTCTGTGTGGCTTTTTGTCAGCATTGTTCTCATCTTAAATATCTCCCAAGGAGGCACTTTTTGCCTGTTTTTCCACCTGCTAAATCGTGAACATTGACTTCCGCTGAGGCAAGTAAGGCCTGCAGTAGTTTAGACATTGCCTAAGGTTAGTCTGTGATCTCCTGGATAATCTTTTATTGCTTTCTCTGGGTAACTCTGGTAGGCCTGTTACCCCTTGGAAGGATCACCAGTGTTCCATGTTTTTACATTTGTGCATAACACCTCTCACTGTCTTTCACTGGAATAAAAAAAAAAGTTTGATATGTATTTGTACATCTTTCCAAATTTATAGACATTAACACATTTCCTTATTGATAGGATCGTAATTTGCACAGAGGGCCAGGCTGATTTTATTCTTATTTTTTCCGTAAGAAAAAAACAAATTTTTTCAATTATGTCTGACATTATAATTTTACTGAATATCTAAAAAAATGCAATGAAACACAAAAGTAAAAGCAGAATAAATCTGGTCCAAATATGGCTGTGTTTTTCATGATGTATCTGTTTCTTTTAAGTTTTCCCAATCCTATGAATGTTCTAACATCTTAAGGTCACATTGATCGAAAGAGATATAGGTATGAGTGAAAAACAATGTAAAAGGGAGTCATAGAAAAGGTGACTAAATTGTTTTCAACTTTCTTCTCTTCCCCTCATCACCCTCCCACCCGCCCCAACGCTTCGTCTGTCTCTTTCCATCTCTCAGGAGAGGAAAAGGATGAGAGCAAAAAGACAAGTGTCTGCAACAATTGCCCCTCAGTTCAAGTGCATGAGCTTGTGTGACGAAATGCTGCACAAGGAATTGTCCAACTAAAATCCCTGTGAGACCTTGTTGTCTCCCCCCTTTTCTTAATCCATCCTCCTTTTCTCATGTCCTCACTGATTCTTCTCCTTCTAGAGTCCACCCCTCAATCTCCTTGCGTCTTTTATAGGCACATTTCGTACAATCATACAGATCCAGCAGCTCATACCCATTCTGAAAGGTCAGAGAGTTTAAGTGTTGTCCAATAGATGTGGGCCTCATGGGAATGCCCCCCCCCCTCCTTTATTTTGCTTTTAAGACACAGAAACCACAGTAACCAAGACAACTCCAGG
The DNA here is from genome assembly GCA_028564705.1 of Apricaphanius iberus. NCBI lineage: Eukaryota > Metazoa > Chordata > Actinopteri > Cyprinodontiformes > Aphaniidae > Apricaphanius > Apricaphanius iberus. Next base: position 1,035,337 of record JAPXFQ010002058.1, read on the forward strand.
CACAATAACTACCTGCTCTCATATGTGTGAGTGAGTGAGTGAGTGAGAGAGAGAGAGAGAGAGAGAGAGAGAGAGAGAGAGAGAGAGAGAGAGAGAGAGAGAGAGAGAGAGAGAGAGAGAGAGAGAGAGAGTTGAGTTGGGACCAAATGCAACACTTTGTCTGGCTTTATTTACAGACCCATGCCTACATGCTCCTCTCAGACGCTCTACAGATATAAGTGGTTTCATGGCACCACATTGAATACATGTTGATATGTACAGTAGAATGTCTTACTTTATTTGGTGACAAAAATAATCAATACTTAACAGTTTCGGTTGGAATAAAGTATAAACCCTCTTAATGAGTCTGTGCGTTTCCTCTTTTTTGTCGCTTGAAAGTTTAAGATCATAAAATATCGGCATAGCTTTTAAGAGAGAAAAAAACAGTATTGTTCAACCTGGCCCCATGGGAAAACATAACGTTCCCCTGGCAGTACTGTAATCTCATCAAGTTTTTTTTATCGTTTTGTTAACCAACCACAGTACATGAAGACACAGGGTTGTGTGTGTGACAGGCTGTTCAGCAGAACTTAGCTGGCACCGATGCTGCCCCACGCTGCCATCTCCAAAAGTTTTCAGGTGACTTTGCCATTGCTGGCCTAATAACTGATGTGGATGACTCATCATGGATTTTGCCATGATGCATCAGCAGAAACATCTCCTAATCAGTGTTGGGAAGACTGAGGAGCTGGTGGTGAATTTCTGAAGGCACTGATGCACCAAACTGATACCAGTGAAAATTGAGAAAATGGACACTTTATAGTCATAAAACTGGACAATAGATACAATACATGTGTCCTTTACAGAAAGGGTCAAAAGGGGAGACCTTGAATAACTTTTTTTACCCAATCTGCTTTAGTGTTGTCTTTTGAGGCAGTTTATCAACAGCTAGACTTCCTCTAGCTGGATGAACAAGGTTATCAGGAAGCAAAAAACTCTGTACTGGGATATCCCCTTGACCAAGTGCAGGTAGTGAAAGACAGTAGAACATCACTCTTACATAATGTCCCTTCAGTGACAGACTGCTGCATCCTAAGTGCACAAAGGGGTGATATTGTTGGTCCTTCCTCTGAACAATTCCTTGGGACTTGAAGCAAACAAGTACTACCAACACTGTGTTTGACTGTTGGTAAGTTGTTGTTTTTCTGACGTGATAAAAAAATCTATACATTGTCAAGCCTAGGTATCTTTAGGGTAACTAAAATTGTATTTCCAAAAAACTGTTTAATCACAATCACAATAGGACAACCTTATAACATCCAACAAATTAAATCTCGCTATCTCCAAATTAAAAGGGGGGACATCTCTGGGTTTAGATGGCTATATTATCAAATGTTACAAGACATTTAAAGGAGAATTACGACCTGTTCTAGTTAACACCTTTAATTGGATTATACAAAATGGAACCCCAACCTTCTTGGAATGTTATTTCATTCATACCCAAGGAGGGTAAAAATGAATTGAAATGGACAAGCTATCACCCCATAAGTGTCCTCAATACAGATTATAACATTTTCACAGCGATAATAGCTAGAAGGCTATTATAGGTCTTACTTAAATTAATAAATTTAGACCAATGTGGATTTATCCAGTTTAGACAGACTCTAGATAATATCAGATGTCCCATTCATGTAGTAGGACAAATAAGCAAAAAAAAGAGAATGATCGTTCTTGCTGGAGTAGATGCCAAAAAGGCTTTTGATTCAGTCAGATGGATATTCCTTTAGAAAGTTTTGGAAAAGTTTTATTTGAAACATAATGTTATTATTCTAATATAATCCCTATAGAGTCAGCCAAAAGCCTGTTTAAAGATCAGTGGTGACCTGTCTGTCTATTTCCTGCTGGAATGGTGGACATGACAGGATGTCCAATTATGCCTCTTCTTTTTATTCTTTTCATTGAGCCCTTGGGTCAATGGATAAGACAGACTGTAGGGTTAGGGTGGCTGAGAATGAGCAAAAAGTTCCAATGTTTGCAGATTATATTTTATTATTTCAGGAGGAGCCTGATGAATCATTTGTTGAGTTGATGTTTTACTAAATAACTTTGAGAAGATGTCCGGTTACAAATTAAACATATCTTAAACTTAAGTAATGGTCCTTAACTATAACATGTCAAAAGCTGTTAAGGACAAATAAAATCTTGATTGGGTGGCAGGCTCTATAAAATATTTTGTAATAACCCTCACAAAAGAAATCTCCAATCTGTTCCAATCAAATTATTTTCCACTATCATCAGCAGTTAAATCAGACATACAGAGATGGAATGTTTTCTCCTTCCTTAATTTAAACTAAAGGATTACTGCAGTGAAAATGAAAATACTTCCACGACTATTATATTTGTTCAGAACGCTACCTATTGAAATAATAATTAGTTAAAGGAATGGGACAAATGGATTTCCCTTTTTATATGGCAGGTGAAAAAAATCCAGAATTCGATATAGCGTCCTGCAACTGCCAAAAGTGGGAGGTAGAGCAATATTATTATTATGCCTCCCAAATTATCTCATTATTACATTGGTGCAATCCACAATATCAAGCCCAATGGTAGATAATAGTAATCAATATCTTTCAAATAGTCCCTTACAAGCTGCAATTGCAGACTAAACACTGGCGGATCAGTTGGAAGGTTTGAACCTGCATAACGTGATAAAGATTTGTTATTTCAACAATGTGATGAAAAACCTTCGATGGGTTGCTTTTGACACAGATTTTTATCCAAATACGACAGATAAAAGGTTCCAGACCTAGATCAGGAAAGGATTGACATCATACCTCTCCTTTACTCATAGAGGTACATTATGCAGCTTCCAAATTCTGCAAAATGACTTTGGCCTGGAACAAGTAGATTTTTTTCAGATTATTTCAAATGAGGGATTATTATTATTATCATTAATATAATTTTTATTTACCCTAACCCCAAATGAAGGATAATTATAATAAACACGGTAAAATCTCAAATCTATCCCCAGTAGGGGCAGACTTCTTTAAAATGTTAAAATCAGCCTATCATACCATGATAAGAAAGATAATCTCAAAGCTGTATAATGGAATAATGAAAGCAAGAAAGTATAACACGGCAAATAGTAAGAAAAAGTGGGAGCAAGAAGCACAAATAGTTATCTCTGATGAGGAATGGGAAAAGGTCTGTATCATACAATGGACTTCCAACAGTTCATGAAGTTGGAGAGAACATTGTTGCAAAAATGACAAAAAAAATTTAAATCTCCCCAACCAGATAAATTTAGGAATAAAACAGCAGAATTATGAAGAAAATGTGCTAACAGGGAGGCAAATCACCTTCATATATTCCGGGAATGTCTCTCCTTACAACAATACTGGTGTGGAGTTCATGAAACCTTTATTGAGGGGTTTAAGGTACACATTACAAATGATTTTACAATTCTGATATAACACTGACGGAAAACAGACGATGATGGAATATAACTCCACTGGACGGTTGGAATGGAATAATCATGGGAATATATCAAATGGAATACTTAACATTTTCTTTAAGAATACAAATGGAAGAATTCCACCAAATTTGGAACAAATGGATCAGTTTTATTTCCCCCCACCTGGAACGACTTTCTAAAATTTTAAACTAAATAATCATATGGATGTTTTTTTTTCTCTATCTGAAAAATCAAGACCATAAACTCCCAATCTATCATTTAGTTTTCATTTATGTGTGTGTGTGTGTGTGTGTGTGTGTGTGTGTGTGTACATTAAAAAAAGAGATTCACTAAGTTAAAAATATGAATGAGAGTATATTAATCTAATGTAATATTCTCTAAATAAATTGTAAAAAAAAAAATCACAATTAAGGTTTTACAGTCATGCTGAGAAACTGTATTTTTGTTATTACCATAACAAACAAACTGTACTGGAACTTTAACCGGAGTTCTGTGTTCTGATGGCAGTAAGATTTTCCTTTTTTACTGTGAGATAAAATGAAAGAAATGTCCTCTATTACACGATGTACAGTGAAGGATCTGCAATGCTAACTGTGAGAAGAATATTTGTATCGGGACGGGATAAGATTTGGAAATGTGTTTTCTAAATAAGCAATGGATGTTGTTAATGCAGGGGGTGTTAAATATTGCTTGAGGAGCTACTTTATTCAAGCTGTGATGATTTCCAAACACATTTAGGAGCAAAGTTTTCTCATTGCCCGAGCCTGACCATCAATCCACTCTAAAGTCCCCTTTTCTAATCTAAAGAGACAGGGTAGACTCCAGGCACCGTGCCAGCCAAGAGATGCACAAACAGGCATGCATATAGGCATATCTGTTAAAAAAATCAGCAGTAAACACTGTTGTCTTTGACCAACAGGATAAACTACAACTATGTTTAAGAAATAGAACAAAACTTTCAGATGTACTGCAAGGAGCCATAAAAGCTATGCAAAAGCTGTAAGACAGAAAGTGAAAAGAGAAAGAAAGTAGAACTACAAAGAGGAAGAAAGGTGAGTGTCCCTGGAATACAAATAAAAAATGGTGTGAATTTGATATTACAGATAAAAAGGTGGGCAGGAACTCGAGAAAAAAGTTTTACAACAGCAGTAATATAAATCTATCCAATTTACTTTGTCTGTGTGTATGGAATGTGTGATTCAGTGTGGGTAGCGTGGGTCCTCTAAAAAGCACCTATGTGGCACATAACCAGGCGTAGCCCCTCAATATTACTATGGGGATCGGTCGCTGTGTCACAAAGGCGCGCACACACACACACACCTACACGCACACGCATACACACACACACACACACATCTTCAGAAATGGGGTGCAGGAACAGAACAGCGTGCCTTTGATGAAAAGTCTGATGTCCTGTTAGTGGCCTTTTCCTTGAGTCTGATCTTCATTTACGTGGTGTGTGTGTTTGTGTACATGCGCATGTGTGTCTTTATTTGTGTGTTTGAGAGAGAATTTTTATGGTTTATTCTCTCTGGGGAGGCATGCATGTAGTGGCCAGAGCCAATTGGACATGCCTGAAAGATTTCTTTTGGAGAGCGAAATGGTTGTAGGGGAAAGAAGAGAAAGAGAAGGGCAGTGAAGAAGAGAGCTATCTAAGGAGTGTGTAAGACAAAGAGTTAGAACGAGAGGGAGAAACATTCTTAATCCTATTCATTATATAGTCTCTTCGTGAAAGGAGGATGGTATGACCATGCTAGTGGTTACATCTTTGTCACAGTGGCTGTCATTATTTTAAATACAAATTAATGAGGGCATTCTTTATTTAAAATATTAGTAAAAACGTTTTCTGAGTGGCCTCTAAGGTAAAGTATCAATAATGTTATTTGCTTCAAACTAATGCAGTCTAAAAATTGTAGAATAATTTTCCGCTTCAACTAAAATTTATTTATTATCTGTTTTATTTTATATGTGAAAAATATTCAGCCAACAACATCTCTAGCTATAAGGAAATACTAAATTTTAAACTTCTTCAAAACTTAGGTACAGATTCCTCCCTTCATTTTCTACTATATATCAGTATCAGTATGGATCTACCTGATTTATCTTAGGATTGTGTGAAGCCCATTCCAGTAATGTCCGAGACAAACAAAATAAAAATTTTACATCTCTAACTGACCGTACATTCATGTTTTAGAGAGAACCGAAAAATGCACTGTGAGGACATGCAAACTCCTTGAAGAAAAGCCATTACTGGAATTTGAACTTGGGATGTCCGCAACAAGGTGGACAACTGCTCATCTACTGAGAGCCCTCAGTTCGTATTAGTTTCAGCGCTATATGCTTATAAAGACCATGACTTGAGCTAATCTGGCTATTCACTGTGACAAATCTCCTAATGTTTAGTGTCACCATTCCATTTCACCACCACAACCATGTCAATTGTTACTAAAAAGGTTTCTTCACTTTTGTTTGGGAGATAAGGTTAGTTGTTCAGCATTTGACCTGTGATTTATCTGCTTTGTTGCAGGGATTTATTTTTGACCAAATCCTATTTTAAATTGTTCAGAATGAAGCATCCATTAGTTCTTTTCAGCATCAGCAGCAGGGCTTTGGTGAAACTCAGGAGGCTCTTTAAAATGAAGCTGCAGTACATGCTCTAGAATCTAATTTTTATTTAATCTTCAAATAATTTTATTGTTTTTTTTTATCCTTCCACTGAAGTTCACTCTCTTTAATCATCGTGGTTATGTTTTTTACAGTTTCTCACTGATTGCTCTGCATTAAAAAAACAATAAGCTACAATGTCAGGCAATGATGTGACTTTAAAGGCTCGATACAATTCAGAGGAGAATACATCACAATGAAATGGTGATTTGCCGTTCTATTCTCTGATATTTGTATGTCTAATATCACATGTAATAACATGTTACCCTTAAGTCCTGCTGAAGTCCTGCTTTTCTTGAAGAAAAAGCACATTTTCCAAGCCTGATTTAAAATCAACTTACAAATGAACAAAAAATCTATTTTTGGTTTCCTGCATGTCAGATTGTAAATCAGGCAACATTTGCAGCAAAAACATTAATACATAGTTTTGCTCAAACACAGATGTTGCAGTGAGTCAGAATATGTTCTTTACCACTGGATTAATAGGTCTACGTGGCAATTAATCGGTTGGATCAAAAAGTAAATTTTTCTAGCTCAAGCTGCATTACTCACATTTCAACAACATACATACAGTGACACCAAAAAATTAGCACAAATCCAGCTTGTAATTTACAGGAGTTGTTTCTATTTCACTTTTTTGGAAGAGGTGAGTATTTTTGTTGTTGCTGTTTTTACTTTTTGTTATCTGCCATCAAGTAATTCCTGAATATCAAATCGCTTATACTAACCACACAACAATTTATTCAGGAGTTGTAGTACAATGTTATCTCTTTTATCTCATGATGAGAAAGTTCTGATTTTGATTTACATTGAAACAAAAATATACACATTTACAGCATATTTTTATCTGGGTTTAAAAAGAAACAATTTAAATGTGTCACACAGCCTTGACTGTAAAATACGACCTGCAATGTGCATACATTGTATGAAATGAAAAATAGCAAAGGTTTTTTGTTCTTTTTTTCATCTTTCAGACATTGAATTTGAATAAACATTGCCTATTGTAGGTCAGTTAAAAAATTTGTACTTGCCTCCAATGTAGGGATTTTCATAAATTGTCTTAGTCTTTGTAAGAATTTACTTTTAAACTAATTGAATTGGGCCAGTGTTTTGTGTATCCATCCACAAGCTTCTTCTGGAATGTTTGGTCAACACATTTTTTATTAATTTGGAAAAAATATATAATAATAAGATGTAACTCTCAATATTTTGTAATACTAATGGACCTTGAGAGGAAAGGATTAAGATAATTTATTGTCAGACAGATAGGAAAAAAATTGTTTTTTTTTCCATTTGTTTTGTTTTGTACATTATCTATTGGTGCAAGTACAGAGTACGGAGTGAAACTGACCTCGGACATATTTTTAAATACTAAACAGAAAGTATATTTAGCCTATTTTAACCTTGTAAGGAAAAAAATGAGACTTTTGCTTTAACCAGGCTGCACCCAGAAACCCTGCTTGCTGTCTGCGTTATACAACCATATAGTTTTTTTTCCTCAGGTGAATTTAGAAAAAAAATACTCCAGCTCTATGTGGCCCTGCATGGTCACGTCCAAACATGCATTTCTGCACTGCTAGAAACCTCTGCCTGTCTAAACGTGGGCTTTTGTGTGACATTCTCTTTTAGAAAGAGTCATATGGAGAAATTCAGTCTGTCAGCAACATTAGGAGTGATCCAAAACATGCTTTAATGTGGTGGCTTTGATGTAGCCTGAAGGACTTCTTTCAGCTGTGTGAAAGCTATGAGATAGGGGCAGCCAAGGTGGAGTGGGGGGTTGTTTCAGTTTTATGGATTTCCAAAAAAATCCTGAAAGTCAGCTGCTACTGGTGAAAGCTTCATAAAAATAACTAAGAAAAATTCAAATGAAATATATTTAAATGTGAAAGGGTAAAGTAAAATTAAGGGAACAAAAAGAATATGATTTAAAGTAAAAGCGTTTTTTATCCGCTTATAACCAGCCACAATAAAAGAGGAATCCTATCTGCCTATTCTTTTCCTCCACCGTGATAGTTCCGCCTCCCTGTAGACTGTTAGGAACTTTAAGATGCACGGAAAATTTGGATTCTAATTTGGGATTAGACAGCAGACACTAACCCCACATTTATCTAAAAGAGGTATGTAAATGTGTCTCCTCTGTAAGAAGTTTAAAAACTTCTTACAGACTGTAACAAATAAATTCTCTGTGATTCGTCAGCCCTGGCGCTTGATAAGAAGTTACATTCTTAATTAAAAGGGGAAATACCGGAACAATCAGCCAAATGTTTTGTGTTTAAGCCTAGCAAAATTTTGATTAGGTTCAGGAGATCTGCCTTTATTTTCTAATGAAGCAGTAAATGACATCTTGCCAAGGATACTTTGACCGTACTAAAGAAAAGAAAAATTGGGGAGTGAATGGGGTGTTAAAAGTTATCTATTATTTGGAAACACAAAAAAGTGAAGGAATTTATTGATTTTCCCTTACAGAAAACATTTCTGCAAATACATACTTTTACTAATTAAATGAGCGATATAATTATGGAGGAAGAAATTGTGTATACCAGAGAAAATGTAACTTAGAATAATCTTAATATATAATAATTTCTTCTCTTTTCCATTATAGTTTACCCCAATAAATTGTCCTAAGGCATTGCAGTAAAATAGTATTAGTATTATAGTATTATAGTATTTCATCAATTATTTAATGGTGAAATAAGTACATAACGTTTATTAGACACTAGACTGTTTGGAGGAGGAAGAATGCAGAGCTGCATTCAAAGAAAACCAAAACATTATGCTTTGGTGCTGCTTTTCTGCAAAGGGGACAGGACACTGATTATTATCAAGGAACGGCAGAATAGGGCAATGTATTGTGAGATTTTGGGCAAAAAAACTCTTCCGTCAGTAAGAGAATTGAAGATGAAACTTGGTTAGATCTTCCGGCATGGCAATAATTCCAAAGACACCCCATGGTCAACAAAGGAGTAGCTACATAAAAAGCATTTCAAGGTTCTGGAGTGGCAGAGTGACAACGTTATTAATATAATAAAACCAAGCCACTCTCTCGACATGGCCCGCCATGTTGTAAACTAGCAACAGAGAAATCCCCTCCCCCAAAACTGACGTACTGACGTGACGTGCTGGCGCAGACTACAAAGTGTGCAAGCAGCTGGGTTTTAATTTTGAAGCATCAACTCTCGTCCACTTGAGTGATTTGTTGCCTGGACGTGCTTCAAACAGTGAAGTGTATTGTCAGCAGCGAAATCTCCAGGTGGCTGAATCTCATGGCCTACGGAGCGCACCGTGAACATTCCCGCTTGTCAGCGGATGCTTGATCCGAACAGACTGCAGATCAGGCGAGCCAACCCGCTAAATTTAAGCTTATTACTGAGCGGAGGAAAAGAAACAAAGTTTACTTCAGCAGTGAAGAGGGAAGAGCACTGAATCCCTGTCCGACTGGATGGCGTGTGGAGTAGACAAGCTTTCCCGGTGTAAATCTGGCTTGACGCTCAGTATGAGCTGAGTAATGGCCACGCTAACAGCCCTGTCTTGTTTGGAAATGCAGCCTAAACTGGGTGGTAAACTACATCTAAGGCTACACACCAACATAATTTTTGTTTCACATTTCACTGTTCTGATTTTAGTAAGATTTTAAGTAAGATTCTTAAATCTTAATGTGAAAGCACCCAAATCGTGCTGTTTATCCCCGCCCACTGCCGTACTGAACTGTAATACTCTAAAAATAGTGAAGGGGGGAAGTTTTTTCAAACAAAACGACACAGACAGCATTCTTTAATACCAGAGAAAAGGGAAAAAATATATAAAAAATATGGAGCTGAGAAAGTCTCATAATGAAAATAACATAACATCCTTGGATTCAAACCCACAATATCACTTTCAAAAACCCTACACCCTAACCACTGTGCTCGTTAGGTGAGTCTCAGAAGTCACCACACAGAATTCTCTCACGAATACAGGGACGTTCACAAATGAGAAGTGGTGGTTTAATGCACATTCAGGAATTGGTATGATCTGTGAGTATATATTTGAAGCATTTTTCAAAATCATATTTGTGAAACAGCTTGTGTGTATTTGTGAAACAGATTGTTTGCATTTTTGAAACAGATTTTGTGCATTTTTTAAAGAGATCGTGTGCATTTTTGAAACAGATCGTGTGCGTTTGTGAATTTATATTATATTTATATATTTAAATTATATTCGTGAACCTATGTGTATGCATTTCTGAAACAGACCATGTCCATTTCCGATTGAGCATATGCATTCATGAAAAACCCTGCGTTAGTTTATTCATCATGAAACTTTCTCGGCTCCATAAAAAACGCAGGTAAATGAGACACAGATGGTGGCGTATTTTTTCCCCATTGTACATTCCACAAAAAAATCTGCAAAGAGTTGAATCCACAAAATTTGAACGGCCAAACGGAAGTTGTACACTGTATTAATGTATACACTTTGAGTTGGGAGAGGCACTGTTGTTTAAAAAAGAAGATAAATTATTTTTCAATTGATAAAAAATATCACAATCATTTATTTTATCTAAAGAGGTAATTGCTAGTTTTGGAAGTTGTGTTTTGAGTTTTTTCTCTCTGAAGATCTTTGCTAATAACTACAATTTAAATTTTTTTTCAGATTTCACCAAGAAATGTTCTTTGCCATCTATGACAAAGTTCAAGTTAAAAAGTGCATCAATTGGCCTAGGGTCATCAACAGATGAGGCAATGTAAAGTTGTCTGTCATAAGTGTTCCCATGTAAACTAATGCCATGTTTCTCTTTTGAGGAATGGCATTTGAGCTTTTGATTGATTCATTCATTTATTTATGCATTATTCATTCATTCATTTGAGACAAGCAATTTTCTTCAGATACATGCATTTCATATAATTTGCTTAAAACTCTAAAAAAGTTGAAGAAAATATTTTACAATAAAGTTACTGTATAATTACTTGAGGTTATACTGTCTTTTCCCCCATTCTTCTAAGTGATTATCCTGGTAAATGTAATCTAACTGCATAAAAAACTCCACAAATGCAAGCTTCAAAGGGACTTTATGTCTTGGTAAAAAGAGACAGACAATCAGAAACATTCTGAGCATCTGAAGAGCACGGAGTGACTGATGCCTGAGAAAAAAAATCCAGAAGAAAGAGAGAAAATATGCACTAATAAGCATGCACAGAGAAGAGGGAGAGTGAGTGACTGTTATGAGTTAGAGTGAGAGAAAGAGTGCGAGTCCATTGCTAATGGATGTTTCTGCTTTGCGTGTGGTTGAATGTGTGCTAGTCTCTCAGTGTTTTCCTTTTCTATTTAAAAAGCACTCTAATCCTGTAATACAGCAACTGTATGTGTGTTTGTCTGGAATATTGTCTGTATATGTTATGGAGGGTTTACTAAACTTGTTCAGTATTCCTCTTATTTTGTTTCCCTTTTGTATCTTCTTTCCTGCTTCTTCTTAGTTCATCATTTTCTTCCTCTGAAATTTAGTTTTGAGAAAAATTATAACTTCTGATTTATACTACATGTTGTCTTTTCACCCTTACCCTTATTTGCTTTATAAAATATAAATTCGGATTTTAAAAGTACCTGCTAAAGAGATGTTCAAGTTGTATAGGTTTTTCTGCAAGCATGTCGGTACAATTATTGTATTGTATTTTAATTTTTTTATTGAAAAAAAGTGATATATTAAAACAATTGTTCTAAAAACTGGTGTTAAATACTGATGAACATATGAAACACACACACACAAACCAAACAAAAGAAATTGGCACAGCCACTGTACTTTCTAATGTACTTATGTAAGTAGATGTTTTAAAATGATGGCAATATACTTTCTGTGACTGAAAAATAAAGACCTGAGGACTTCTGTCAAAAGGATCATCAATAAAAAAATGTATCTGCCAATTATTAATAAGTGCCAGCTGCGAGTCCGGTGTGCCAAATATGAGAGAGAATATCAGTCTGCGGATGCCTTCTAGTTGCGTTTAATTTCCAGTAAAATAGTTTTTTAAGAGAAAATGTATTTATGAAAACTAATTGTTAGCCAATATAGATAGATAGATAGATAGATAGATAGATAGATAGATAGATAGATAGATAGATAGATAGATAGATAGATAATTATTTATTTATTATTATTTAGTGCATGCTTAGAAGAGTCCTATTTATTTTTGCACAAAGTACTTTTGGACATCTGTCCAACAGCAATCGTTTGGTCTAACCTAGATGGTCAAAAGGATAATAATTCCAAACAAAACAGCAAATTTACTGCTAAATGGCTGAAAAAGTAAAGAATTAAGGTACTGAAATGGGTCAGTCAATCTTGATCAAACGCACTCCATTTTTATTTCCAGCATCAATCCTTCCCAATTGCTGTTGAAATATACCATCTCGGAAGAAACGCTTACTCACAGGTGCTTTCTCAGATACCTCCAACAAATATATTTTTTTAACTAATTACTTTTGCTTATCTAAGCCTGAACTCATTTCATGTCAATTGGACAAAACATTTTTGTAGGCTGTTGTATTGTCAGTCTAAATATACCGTTAATATTTACACAGGGCATGATTAGTAGTATTTGTTTAGATCTATTTCTTTTGACATTACTTCAGAGTTACTGGTGCACTTTTGTCAAAGTGGTCAAAGTTGGCTTTTATTTCTTTAAAATAAGAAACCTAATACTGTGTATATTCATAGTTTGTAGATGACAAGAAAAGCAACATGTTTCCAGATACATAATATGTATTATCAGATTTCCATTTCACCCCATTAAAACTATTTTGCAACCAGTTATGCCAGATGATGGAATTTGATCCTTCTTTTAATATTTTAACTATGTTATCATGTTCAGTTATGAGTTACAAAGACACACATGCTCACAGAATATGTTAATCTATCTTCCAATGTTCTAAAATATACTAAAACAAATATGTTTATATTGTAATCATAACTGACTAATCCATTCTTAGTTTCTTCCCCAAAAAATTATATGTTTAGTTTTTATTTAATTAAGCACTGGGCTCTGTGATAACTATATTTTTTTTCTATATTTATAATAATTATATATTTTTAAACATATTACACATTTGGGTATTTGAGTGGAGCTCAGTAATAAAAAATAGGGCATCAAAGGCTAGATGAACTTTTAGGAAAACATTTGTCATGTCAAAGCCCAATAAAAATTCAAATAGAGTTTGCCATGTTAAAAAAATATTTTACATTCCTTGTACCTGTCTGTGATGAGGTCATGTTTTCAGCTAGTAATAAGCTAGTTTGATCTAAATAAGAGTAAATTATGAGATACAGAAATTATGCCTGTGTCCTCACCTCCCTTCTCAGTTGTTTCATCACCCTTCACCCCTCTTTTATTAATAACAACCTGATTAGGCGCCACAATGTGTTGTTACTGAGACGCTCAATAACACACAAAGGTCAATAGCAACTGAAAAAACATTTTGTGCTGATAGTAATTACAGCTGTGGAAAAAGCTAAAGGCTTCGCTTTTAAATGTCAGTAAGGGTAACAGTTTTCAAATGGACCTCATTAAGCATTCATCTGTTATCGTTCCTTTCGTTATTCTTCTGAGTGTATTCTTATTCCATTATTTTATTTTCCTCCTGTTTTCGCCATCTTGCCATCCATCCATCAGCCGTTTTGGAGATGTAGGGGTTGCTGTTAATGAGCCATTAAGACTAATTGGTATAGTTGGATTTCGAGGGACAGCAGGGGATGTTGCGCTTTGACATTTATAAGAACAGTGTCAAATGATACTGCAACAATCTCTGTTTATCCATGACGAAATATCTTAAAAGTCCTAGTTTTTCTTACAATAGAATTTAATGTAGATTGTTTGTTATTGCCTAATTTTTGTGGCTAAATTGTTGGATTGAGAATGACTAACTGCACAATTTCCATTATAATGCACCTTTCATCAAACTTGCAACTTCCATTTGTAGAATTGTGAAAACTTATTTTTTATTACATGGGCTGTTTTATCATTCCGAAATAAATAAAAATGTTAGGTTATTGGTATCATGTTTCAGTGAAAAACAAGCCAAGCAATCTTAATGTTAACACAAATCATGACAACCAAAATCCTTTGTTTCTTTGTGTTCCCTCCTGCCTGTTTTTCTGAGCCCTTTTGAAGAAAAAACAAAAAACAAAAAAATACACTAACGAGTTGGCACCACTCCAGAGATGTTCATTAATTTAGGCTGCGGGATTTATTTAAATATTTATTATCAAATGGTAAGGACTCTTTGTTTGTTTATTGTATTTTATTTATTTAATTACTTTTTTATTCCCTCCACCAATTTTAAATAACATTTGTCCTTAATGGTTTACATGTTAACTTTCACTTCACATTAAATCTCCTTAAAGTAACAATTTTAAATATGATTTTGTAAAGCAGCCACAAAATGCAATAATAATAATAATAATCACAAGTAAATGAAAATAAACTGTCACATAACTATCCTCTAATGAGAGCTAAAATATTCCTATCCTAAATATTCTGTAGCGATTCTGTGTTAGTAAACGTCTGTGTGAACTTTTTTTTTCCATTTTTGTCATCCACATTGACGAGATTGTATTGCTTCATTACAGATAGTGCATTAACAAACAAAATCCTCTCAGTGCGCACATTAAAAACATCTCATTCCTACCTAGATGCACAGTCGCAGCCATAAAACAATACGTTACCACCCTGACTAATTACCAATGTGAAAACTTTCATAATTGAATAGCACCTCTTAACCAATCCTGCTTAGCTGAGACATATTAAAAGAGGCTGCTCTCAATTTGAATTTGTCATAGCAAACAAATTAAGTAGTTGGGATGGAGTGATTTGTCTGAAGTCAGGTAATAAGGTGGGATTCAAAACCACTTTGTTGTTTGGGGTGTTTGTGAAATTAAGCTCATTAGTGGTAGTAAAACTCTGAGGAGAATGGTACGAAAATATACCCCAGTTATGAGAACATGAGTATACACATGCTCAAGCAAACCCGTATAGATAAATTTCAATAATGTAGTAATAAAGTCTGTAATTGAGTTTTCTTTTTGGAGGCCATTTAAACTCAATTCAGTGCAAGATCCTGACCAACTAACCACAAAAAATTAACTATATTCCACTGAAATAAATGCTCTTATATTTTATTTGGCTTGGGGTGGTGAAATCTGGGTCTCTCTGCTTAAGCTGCTGCCCCATGCTACACCCTGGATGAACGGAAGATAATGGACAGGTAATGAGGATTTTTGTCTATTTTTTGTCAGCAGCAATGTCATCCCTATAGACTTACAGCTTCTCCATAACAGAGGTGCTAATATAAGAAAACTTTGCATCCGTTTCCTGTGTAACTCTGGCAGTTGGACCTTTGGTCTTTTCCAGTGAAAAGATTTGATAAACAGTAAAATTTAGGTCAATTGAACAAAGATGGAAAATGCCGCATACAAACAAAGATTAATTCTCACTACAATAGCACATACCGTTTTATTGTCACTACAAGACAACTACTAAACTACATTTTTCTTTCTTTTTTTTCAAAACTTAGCACAAGCTAGTAACCACTGTCCTTTGGGGCCTAACTATGGCTCTGTGACAGACAGAAGTGGGCTCTCTGTGTCACGGCTACAACAAAGCAACAACATTGCTGTGCTGCACAAAGATATGTTGGTTTCAGTATCAGTGAAGTGTGCACTTGCTGATACTCACTACAAGTCGGCTGATTTATATAATATTACTCGACCTCTATTAAAACCTGGTGATAGTGATGAAAGCTTCCAAAATCATTCAAATATATTCTGTTGCTTTTATTTAACTATTCTTTGTTCTTATATCTTTGAAAACAAATTTCTATTTCTAAGCAAATAGTTTCAAAACTCTCAATAGCAAAATGGCATTCTAGAGTATTGACCAAGATAAGTCTATAACTTCGACTGAGAATTGAATAGCCTGGTCTAAGCTTAAATTTAAGCCTTTACGTTTTCTCAGTGGACTAAAAGAGAACCAGCATGTGACAATACAATGATGGGAATGCAGGAGAAAGGGAAGAAGGACCTGACTGCAAGCAGAGGTTGGTTGTGATCCTTATTACTACTCATCACATAAATCACTCCACAGCGAATAACCCAGTTGACTGGTTTTATGAGGGTATTTGTAGTCCTCAAAGAAGGGGCTTTAGCTTGTATGTTTGAAAGACCAATAGATTTTATTCGATTCTGCTTTACAAGTTCTCAAAGGATTTGTTGTTAGGGATCATCAAAAACTTTAATCTTTATTTGCCTGTTTGTCCACTCACTTGAATTTGATTTACAGAGCTTTTTGTGCAGATGACAACAGATCCCATCACATTCTTATCGCTATAATCGTGATACGTTTTAAAAGCTTTCATAGTATCAAAACTAAAAGTACCTAATTAAAAACAAGGTAGCAACTGTTTTAAATCTGATATAAAAAACTTCAGGTGTTTATCTGCAACTCAGTCTGATCTCTGCTCAGAAATCTCTGTAGCTTTTTGACATCAAAGTCCCTGAACGCAGCTTCTTCTCCAAAAATTGTTTCACCATGTTAGTTTTCAAAGAACAGCATGAAACTGTTTGTGGCCATTAAATAGCATTGTTGAATATTATCATTTTTAGCCGCAGCCCAAGCTTTACTGCACCACTCCGTGGCTGTTGTATCACATGTATCAATGTGGCTCCTCAGAGCTATGAGCCAGTAACACTGTAGAGCTCCACAACACATTAACCTTTCACCTCGCAAGCCATATATAAGCTGGTCATTGTCTTGCCAACTATATGCTTAAACACATTTTTTTTTACAACTGAGAGTCACATCAGTAACTATGCTACAAAAATAATTTTCACAGCATTTATTTAGATTTAATGAACCAAAATGCATTTTAAAGATATGCATGCATAAATACACTCAAACCAGTAGATATTTAAGCTAATAACACCCTTTAGTTTTTTCATGTATCCAAATGAGTCTTTGGAAAGTGGCTATTTTTTATAACTGAACTGCTCTTTTAGTGTAGTTTGTGTTGTTACACATTTAAAGGGATGTTAAAAACTACAAAAAAAGATTAACAGAAATTCTAAACATGGATTTAGAAGAATAAAGATAGACTGCAGAACAGCTGGTAAATACAAACTAAAAAAAGATGTTCTCAGTGGTTCTATTAAATATTAAAAACTGTAATATTAATTAGAATGTAGTTCTTTATTTTTAAAATCTATACATTATGTTGCTACAGTGGCTATATAATGTAAAGTTTTTATATTGAAATACTAATGTATACATTTGAGAAAGTAATGAAACTAAAAAAAGGACATTTAATATAATTTAAAAAGTTTCAAGAGATAAAACCGGGTATTAAGAGGTACCACTGCAGGCATGAGCCTTATAAAGATATCATGTAAAGGCTTTTATATATGCCTGCCCTTCTTCATTAAGAGTTCCTTATCTTTAGACATAGAGCTAAATATCACTCTCCTTAACGTAAAAGAAAAGAGCGCCAGAGAAAACCAGGTGAACTCAAATAAAGTAAAAGAGACCGTAACATTCACATGACATTTACTGTGGACGGAATCCTCACGAGAGACTGAACAATACATGAGACCCGAAATAAATGGTAAATAAATAAGTAATTATGAATATAAATGTGAATAAAATGCAAAAAATGTCAAATGAAAATATATAGACCCACATTTTCCCTAAATACAACAATTAACTCACATTTAGTTTTGTTTTTTAGAAACAAATACTAATACTACTACAACTAATAATATAAATAATTATATTTTAGATTCTCCTGCTGATGTGCTTATGTGTCGTTGCAGACAAGTAAAACTGGGGGTATTGGCAGCAGTCGTCAATCCTTACACAACCATTTGGGATATTTGTCTCTTTAAAAATGTAGGTACATTTATTTTTACCTACATACATTTACTTAACTATTATTTAAATTAAACTATTCCACTGCCTAAAGGAGCACTCCTGCTCCTTTCTAGTACATTCAGTGATATTTACATTTATGTAGTCGACAGGGAAAAAATCCCATGAACCTGATTTGTTAATGTCAAAGGGGATTACTACTACAGATAGATGAAGCCATTAATTTTTGCTGCTGAGGGACTGAGTAGAAAGAAAAGAAACAAAAACAAACAAAAACTCGAAGGTAAAAAGTACAGGCAAATGAAAATGTAATCCTACAAGAGGTAAAATAAAGTTGAAGTTGAAAAATAAAGCAGTGAAAAAAATTGATATTTGAAAGAACAAAAAGCAAATAAAAGATAATTAAACTAAGGTCATCTGTCAATTTTATAAAAACAAGAGAGGAAGTAAAGTACTCAAGAAAGAGGAAATAAATTAACTCTGAGAACAGCAAAGGTGGGAGAGAAGAGAGAAAAGAAAAGAGGTGAGATGGGATGCACGAAAGAGGTGGATCTTATTATTCAGCATGAAGTAGATGAAACAGCTGCAGTTGTTGAGGCAGATGGAGCTCATCTCCCTCATGAATACGTCAGCCTGATGAGGAGCTAAGTCTCACAATGAAAATCCTGTTTGACTGCTGTTTAAAAAGGGTTGACTTATTTCATTCATGCTAAATCTCCACACACTTACACACGCACACACACACATCCACAGTCTGGTTTGAGATTACGGAGTGTTAATGCTAAGGCTGTTGATTTATTAAAGGTGAGGCAAAATTCTGATTCACTGTCCGTGTAGTGTGTCCTAATCAGGTCTGTTGTTTGTCATTAAATTTGCACAAAGGAGCCAACTTATAATGATCCCAAAAGAACAAAATCCAGAACTAGATTTTTTATTCTATTTTTTTTCATTTAATTTATAATTTAAACAACAGGATACTTATTTGAGAAGGTACCCGGTCTGCCTGAGAGGTTTCATTTTAGAGAAAAGAAGACGTTTGATGAGAAACTCTAACGAAGAGTAAAGGAGGGACGAAGTTAAAAAAAGTCCCACTTTGCAAAGTTTTTTTTTCTCACAGCATGATCAGGCTAATTTATTTTCCCCTTTGAGGATTTTTTTTTGCTGTTGTTTTAAATTAGGCTGCACATACAAGAGTGAGATCACTACGCTGTTGCATGAACACAAGTGACACTTTCTCCGTGATATCAGGTTAACACACACACTTTCAAGCGGCAAAACAGCTGGAAAGTGGTGTTTTATTTCCAGGCACAGTTTCAGCTAGCTCAGAACATCCTGATCACCTGCAATTTTCCAAACAGGTGTAAGCTTTGTAAAGCAGTTGTGATTTATTCATTTTAAATGATCTAATGAGGTTTCCAAGGAGACTGAGCAAATAGCCGAGATAATCTGTGAGATCTGTGCAGAAAACTTCCTTTATCTGCACAAATTGTCTGGAAAAAAAAGACAGATCCACACCTTGAGCACCACACACATACACTTAATATATATATATATATATATATACTGGACTTTTTCAACTTCATCCTTAAGTGCAGAACAGAGAAAGTACCGGAACAATTTTGCTCCTGCTGGCAAAAAAGCTCACAAAGATATCAATTTTTTTTGATCAGAATCAGAATCAGAATAGGTTTTATTGCCATTGTTTGAGAACAAGTTCACAAAATAGGAATTTTTCTCGGTACAATCGTGCAACATAAAACTTTTAACATAAATAAAAATAAAATAAATAAAAATAAAAAGAATGAGCTATAAGGCTAAAGTCTTTATAAAAATTATAATCTATATGTATATAAAAGAACTATGAAGAGATAAACATCCTTTTAACATGAGAACAGCATCAGGGTTCCATTCACAGATGTGCAGGTGAATGACAGCAGCAGATCTAAGTGTGGTCAGACCACACAGTGCAGTAAAATAAAGTTACGTAGTGCAGATGGTTATATCCTACATGGGTCTTTAACTGAACTATCGGGTCTTGTTATTGTTCATGAGTCTGATGGCGGAGGGGAAGAAACTGTTCAGGTGGCGGGAGGTGTGGGTCTGGATGGACCGTAGCTCAATGTGAATGTTGTTGCCTACATTTTTGTTTGTATACATGTTTTAAATATGTTTGACAGTTCACTTTTAAATTGTTAATCTATTTATTGACACAATCTTGCATATATTTTCTATCACATCGCCATTGCATTTAAGTCTCTTTGCACTATGTTTTCTATTCTAGAATTAGGGGAATAAGCTGCATGTAATTTGCTGCAGGAAAATGTACCTACAGGTATAAATGAAGCAAGCTGAATCTGAAGTCTTTCCCCACTGAATAATAAAAATAGTCTCAATCATTTCTGACATAGTATTTTTGTTAAAATATAAAGTACTTTTTTTAAATGACACCTTTTTGTACATTGTCTAATCTTTGATTTAATTATTGTATAAGAAACAAACCTTTTAATTGAATGAAGATAAATCGAGATTTGACCGTTTTCTAATAAAACAAAGTATATATCCCTGCATGGTTTTTATCAATTAGCTAAAACATCTTAAAGAAAATAACATTGTTAATAACATAACAAAAGGCACATGTTGCATTTTCTAAAAACTTGGTACAGCATAGACAAATAAAGACACTGTTAAATATTGATGTGGTTCAGGAGAAGATGATAAAAACAATAAAGAACAAAATTATCACCTTCATGGAGGGTGTTCTCTTGCAGTTTGTCTCTATGCCTCTATGTGACAAACAAAACCCCAGTCTAATTCAATAATACTGTTATCTCTTCTAAGTTAAGTGACAAGATGAACATTGAATCGACCTCAAAGTTTCAGATGATAAACAACACTGTCTCAAAGAGATCAACAACACATATTTGCCCAAATGTCTGGGCTGTTGGCCTGAAACGCCACATAAGCCTTAACGCCATTACTTATTCAGCAAGTTTATTGGTGTGTTAATAATTGATCAGCCAATTAAGGGGGGAAGTTGGGGAGATATGAGTCTCTTTACCAGTGGGCTTTTGGTAAGTGCATAGTTTGGTGGAGCACGACAGAGAGGCGCCAATGAAAGTCACTTCTGACCAGCGCATAAAATTCCTTTTCATGTTAATTGACCTGCGAATGGGTTACACTGAAGAGAAGATGCAAAACAACTAACAGTTTTGCACATTTTAAATGACGTTGACGTTCAATACAGTTGCTTTTTACCAAATTGTCTGTAAGATATATTCTATTTTACAGCTTCTGTTTTATTTGCTTTTTTCATGATTTTGGAATCTGATTAAATCTGCTTGGTGTGCTGTTGTGGATCTTGTATTTCAAGTTTCTGTCTGCATGAAAACAAGCTGGTAAGACCAATGCACAGGAGCTAAAAACATGAAAACATCTACTTTCAATTTCAGTGATGAACTAGCAAGATATAAAAGTTTAGTTTTTGACATACATTTGAATTAAATTCAACAAAACTCTCTAAGGACTATAAAAATAAATTGTCTGCTTTATTTAGAGTAATGCTTCGCTAATTCAGTTTAAACATACAGACACCTTCAGAGTCATTTATACAATTAATTTTATTCATTTTATCAAAAAATACAGTCAAACAGCTGATTATTCTTTTTTTTAAAGCTGATTGCATTGAGTTCCTAACTTTTCTAGTGCTTTTCTAGTCATATTGACCACTCAAAGCGCTTTACACTGGAGCCACATTCACCCATTCACACACTGATTCAATTATTGGTGGGCAATTTGGGGTTAAGTGCCTTGCCCAGTGGCACAACGACATGTGAACGGAGGAATTGAACCTACGACCCTCCGATTGCAAGAGAACTACTCAACCTACTGAGCCACAGTCGCCCAGTGTGAGCAGGAATCAAGTCACACCAGACTTTGTTGAGGAAAGGTAGGGTCAGTTTAGGAATCTATTTAGTTCAAAGTAATTATTTTCAGCAAAAGACCCACATTTTTTATTTATTGTGGAACCACAATAACATTAACTTCAAAGCACTTGGCTATGAAACCACTGTGTTCACTAATAAATATTATTTTATTATTATCAGTGGTAGTATTTTGAGAGAACCATCAAATTTCAACAAAAAAAAAATGAATGTGGCCAAACAGCAGTTTTATAATAAATATTTAGTACGAGAAATTCCACTTTCAAAATAATTACCAATCAAATTTGGAAAAATCCTGGTCTTTGGCCTTTTTTTGGTATTTCATTTCTCCAAAAATACTCCCTGTTCCCTATAAACACCAAATGTTATACTCAGAAACAGATCCACTTAATATCTCTTATTTATATATTTTTATATATATTTTATTATTTTTTCAGATTAGTATTTTTTGTTTGTTTTGTTTTGTCTGGAACAAATAAAGGCTAGATAAACAAGACGCTTCTGTTTGATAAACAAAGACTTGATTTTTTTGTTATTATATCATTTCAAGCTTGTTAGCCTCACACTTTATTTTACTGTTGATGTACTGTTAATAAAAAGCTAACACTTAACTCAGTTTTGATAAAACTGCGCCAAATACTGTCATTTTTAAAGTAAGAGTTCTTTATGCCCTTAGCCTGTGTCCTTGTCTATCTTCCTGATCAGGTATGGAAATACAGTGGAATTATTACCTTAAACATTTATATATGTATTAAATCCTTAAACAGGTTTTACATATCACTGTTAATAATAATAATAATAACAATAATAATAATAATAATAATAATAATAATAATAATAATGTGTCAATATTAGAGAATCGCTTTTCTCATACACTCTTACAAGACTTTCTGTTTTAGACTAATGATTTCTCTCCCGGAGCCAATGGATTCTTCCAGTGAGGCCTTTTAAGAAAGCTGGCTAATGTCGGCTGTTCATCATGCTGTTGTAAAGCACATGTCAAGCCAGCCGGTAAAATTGGCATTCATGATTCCATTTATCGTACACCAACATAAATATCAGCCACTTGGGCAACACTTTCTGCCATGCACAGATTACAGTAGAAACATATTTAGAATGAGAGGCTCCACAGAGACTCTGGTGAACCTTTGCACCAAGCTTCATCTACGTCTGTTTTAAAATAGCTCTTTTTTTGACAGCATTTTGGTTTGTGAATTTAATTATTCATGGGAAATTGTTGTCATCCTCAGGATGGAGATTGTTTGTGTGATGTGGGAATAGTTTGTCGAAACAGTCAGACAGAAAATTTGACATCACTGTCTGCCGAAAGCCTGTGAGAATGTCATAAACCCGAGTACTAATTTAGACATGGATTTGATAACTACACCACCAGGAGTGCAGCCTCATGTCAAAGCTAAAACCAGCAAGTCTGAGCAAAGCGGTATCAACAGTGCTGAGAGGGAGGGAGAAAGCTGGTGTAGCTTTTCAGTATGGCGTATAAACAATACATATAACAAGCATTTCAGTAAAAATATCCGGAATTTAAAACACATTTTCTCGAGTTTCACAATCTGTTAAAAACAGTTGAAAGCCTCTAGTTAATAAAGTATGTTAATTATGTTTTCTCACATTAAAATCAAGTACTGTATATTGGATTGTATGTGATGCACTAAAACAGAGTAAAGCTTATATATTGAGGGTAAAAAAATTATACATGATTTTTAACA
The DNA here is from genome assembly GCA_028564705.1 of Apricaphanius iberus. Lineage (NCBI taxonomy): Eukaryota > Metazoa > Chordata > Actinopteri > Cyprinodontiformes > Aphaniidae > Apricaphanius > Apricaphanius iberus. The sequence continues at coordinate 1,059,008 of JAPXFQ010002058.1, forward strand.
AAGTATTTAAAAAAATACAATCTAGAAAAAGCGTTGTACATTTCTATTCACCAGTGGTGTAATACTTTGTAGAAGTTAACTTTGTTACCCTATCTGTGCTAAAGAAAACCCTCCTCACCCACAGCATTATGTTGCCACGTCATCTTTTAACATGGAGATCATATATCTTAGTTGATGTGAAGACATAGCATTTTGCATGTTAGTAAGGTAGAATTTTTCTCATCTGAGCAGCTCTTTGAGCCTTGTCAAAGGTAAGATATTGTTTTCTTACCTGACTCTGCTTGGTACTTTTCCACAGCTTTCTCCCTGACCTCCTGGCTGTGTTACTTGGTTTTCATTTTTTCCCCATTTTGTTTTCACACAAGCCCCTGAGGCTTTTAAAAAAGGGGTATTATTATACCAAGATTCAGTTAAACACAGATATACTTTATCGGGTGACTTCTGAGGCCAAATAATTGCACTAAAATCAGAGTGAAATGTGCAAAACACAAATGTAAACTACATTTTCATTTTACTATTAATAATAAAGCTATTAAGTTATTACTATTTAGTTATTTGTGAAAAAAACATTTATATCAACTTTGTGTGTTGATTTATATAAAGTCTATTAAAAGGGTAGCATTACAACAATCAGACGGCTAGAAATCAGAAAGCTCTGGATCTGTGTCTTATTCTAGGTGAGAGATAGTATTTCTTTAACATTTTGATTTAACTTTATATAATTAAAAAACATGTTTAAGCATAAATATATTTTTATGAAATAAATACCAAAAAATAAATACATAAAAGGCTAAGAGTTTATTATTATCAAAAAAGAATAAACAGAAACATAATTTAAAAAGGGATCAAATTATGCCTTGTGGTATTTTTCATGTACTTTAAACTCTGTTTGTTAGTACTTTGCAAAAACAAAATAAAAAATCAAGGTATAAATATCAGTTTTTAAAGATCATAAAGGTTGAATAGCAGCTCCCTTAAAAGACAAGGGGGTCAAAATTGCTCACAGGGATGAAGAAAACAGCGTATCTGAGTAACAAAATTAATTTGAACAAAAAAATACATACATGCATCACCTGGAAATTAAGTTAGCTTTTGTGTTCTGTTTTATTCCATTTGTAGGTTAAAGCAATTACACCACAAGAGTTTTTTTTTAAATGTCAGGGCTACACGAATCCAATCACAGATTGATTTCTTACTCATTATCTTATCTGTGTTGCTTACGTCTTGCTAAAGCAGCACAGGTTTTGTGAAGTTACAGTTGTCATTTCAAAACAAAACGGTTTGGGAGGTGCATCTATGTGGGTTTTCTCCAACTCCCTCCCACAGTTGCTGTAAAATGATGTCATTGTCAGATAGTGTGCCTTATATGGTCTATTTCTATGTCAGTTTTGAGCAAAATATAAATGAATGTGATGTTGCTGATGCAGTATTATGCAGACCTTGAATGATCCAGTTAAATCAATAAAATGCTGAACTCTAATTAAAATCCACTCATCATGTCCTGATTTGCAGGAGAATTGATTTATTGGTATGACTCAAACTAATTACATGTAATACCAAAAAGTGAAATTAATGCATCTCCTAAATAAATGAATGAAGAATAACACCAGAAATGTGACACATTAAATGAATACATCCACAAAAGCAGAACAGATTGATAAACTAAAATGTCTGATCAATCATTTAATAAGCAGTAAAATGTCAAAATGAGAAATGAGAACTTTTTAGTATTAATGACAACAGATCAATCAGTACTCCTTGTATAGGTTAATATCATCACTAATTGCACAGCAGAGGCTGATAAATGAAGACAGTCAGATGATAATATAACTGGAAGAAGGCATGTTGCATCATTATGGATTCTGCTTTTAAGAATGTTCTAAGACAGTTGTTTAATTTTTGCAATCTTGTTCATGTTCCCATTAAATTAAACACATAAAAATGTTTTAATTTAGAATATAAAAAAATATGTACAACTTAATGCAAAAGTTGTGCATACACCTGACAGATTTAGGTTTAAAGTAATGATTTAATTTTACTAATATAACCTGAAGTTTTAGGTAGGTAGTGGTGATGACTGGGAGGCCTTCCAACATCAAAGACTTGGAGGCAATCACCAAAGATAAAATACATGTGGAAACATTAAAAAGGCTGCTCAGCAATTACAAGCAGGTTTGGTTTGGACCTCTTTCATTTTTTCATTATTCTTTGTAATGGGCCAGTTTCCTTTGCTATCAGAAAATAAACCTATTGGCTAAAGAAATAAAAAAACAGCATCCAACCTATATTAGCTTCATAAATTGATTCATGATTACACCTGTTCTGAGAATAATACACATTTAAGACGCTCATTTTGTTCAAAAAAATTGTCTTCACGGCTAAGTTCTGTTCTCATATCACCTGCCAAAGACATCCTCAGGAAATAATCACATTATGATACTATGCTTGACTGCTACTTGTAATTAGCCTTCAAACATAGCAAAGAAAACTGGCGGCGGATAAAACAGTTTTCATATTTCTTGATAAAAAACAGGTAATGGGGGGTGGGGGTGGGGGTAGGGGTCTGGCTTCTGATTACTCTATGGATTACACTCCCATAATCTGTGAATCATTAGGGTTTATTCAAGAACTAACCTGAGGTGAAGCAAAAGTATATAAAAACTGTACAACAGTGGGGAGAGATGGTAAGGATGAAAGTTCACTCAGCATCAAGGAATGAATGTGGTCAGATTGCAACAGAAACAAAGAATGAGTCAGCACAGTGGAAGGTTCTGTAACATTTCAAACTCTCGCAATATTTTTTAACTATTACTTGCTTTTTTTGAGTAGTACTGATACTAAATGTTATGGCCACATTTTTATCACTGATTTTGTTGAGCTGTGCCTTGCCAATATGGAATTCAAGCAAAATATTCCCTTTAAGAGCTATAAATAGAAATAAAATCAGATTTTACTATATACATAAACTGAAAAGGTGGCATATACTATAGCATATAAAACATTATGGTAAAATACAAGCAACAAATAAATAGAAAACCATATTCCCATCATGGGACGTAAACACTCGTGACCTTTTTTTTCCTCTATTTTATGACTGCAAATATTGTTTATAGCAGATTTTTTCATCATTTCACAATATATTTTGATTTTCTAAGAGATCCTTGTAAAATAACAGTTGTGCCCAATCTACTATTTGAGAGAAATAAAACTCATGACAACTGTTAATAGTTTAGATTGTTAAGTCATTTTTTCAATTAATGAAATACATAGAAAAAGCTTTTCTCTCATTATCTATAATTAATTATATAAATTAGGAGCAGAGGCACTGCAAGGATTGGCGACCTGTCCAGGGTGTACCCCGCCTCTCACCCGTTTACAGCTGGAGATAGGCTCCAGCCCCCCCGCAACCCCTTAAGGATTAAGTGGTTCAGAAAATGGATGGATGGATGGAAGGAGCACAGGCAGCATCACACCATGCGTAAGAAAATGTATTTTTACATTACTTTAAGTGCTTACATTTTTCTTTCAAAGTTGTTAAAAGTCCAGAAAAGCATAGCATCGTATAGATAAATATAATTTTGTAAGTGGTATGCTCTAATTATGCCTAAATAACAGGAAGAACAAGTACAGTAGTGCAAACTAAGTCGCAGGATTTAAAAAAGAGACAGTTTTACTAAGACTTTTTGAATAGATATTTAATGGTAGAGACGGATCCCTCTGCTCTCAAACCAACTGGTGATTTGTTGCACCACTGGATGAAAATTTGAGTATTGGCTCATGTGAAGCTACTTGTTCACAGTAACACGCCATGCTCTAGAAGTAAATAGATAGGTGTTCTACTAGACGTGGTATTGATATTAAAGCTGTGAGCTGATTCTTGCAGATGTGTCTGATCAAAGCAGGATTTCTCTCCGGACAGCTCATTCAAAATCATATGAAGTTTGCATTTTAAAATACAGGAAGATACATGAGAAGTTTCATCATCCTGGGTGGGGATTTTTATGCATCCAGATACCTATTTGTAATCCAGCTCAGTTTGGTTTAAAACTGTCCGTAGTGCAGAATTGAACGGAATTTTTTTAAAGGAGCAAAACGGTTCAATAAGTTAGCAGGTTTTTTGGAGTAAGCAGTAGTTGTAAACAATTTTGTAGAAACTTTAGATTTCTCTTGCAAAAAATAAGACCAACATCACGGACAGCATCATGCATTTAATAATTACAACCTCAGACTTCAGTGTATTTTCTAAATTTATTTTGTGACAGACTAACAGAAAATAGCATAAAGAGCATATGACAAGTGTGGCATGCAAACTGTATAATATATATTCAACCCCTTTAAATATGATACTTCAAAAAAATCAAGTGAAAAATGGATTTCGACTGAAGAAAAGTTGCCGAATAAGACTATGAAAGTAACCCAGCCACATACAAGTGGATTGAACCAGCATTCTGTGAAGTGTATTTGTGATTCTTGTGAAAACCTTGCGAAAATGCACAAAGTAGAAAATAAAAATGTATTTAAAAACAGGACGTTTCTTGAGAATATTAAAGCTACTCCCTGTTTTAAAAACTACTTTAAAATATAAACAATTATAATTAAATTATTTTAAATCAAATTAAAATAAAACCGCACTTTAATGAGCTACATAGTCATGAGTTTTCTTTTAAAAACTGAAACTGGACTCATCTTTGGAACCTGTAAACTGCATTTGGAAAAAATGATAATTTGTGTCGCTGAAGTGATACACTTCAGATGAGCTGAGAATCAACATGCAGCAAATCAATAAAAGTAATAAAAGAACAGATTCCTTACTGTGATGCGAATAATAAAAATAGACTGAATTTTTGAAAATATTGTCAAAACTAAGGTGAGTTAAACTGACTTCAATTAAGGAGGGAGTTTCAAGTCGGACTTATATTAGAACAAAAAGAGAAGGATCTAAACTGTTGTTATAGATCCTTCCACCTCCAAATATACAGTGGAATGTGTTAATTATGGAAATCTCACATGGCCCAATGTTACTGAAACATTATTAAAACCCCATGATTAGATACTCTTAATGGGAAAGAAAGATGGACAGAGAAGTATTTCACTTACAAAAAAGAAAGTGACAACTTCAAAATGTCAAAGCTTGACATACAAAAGAGATGGAGGACTCTGAGTCTAGAGTAGATGGAAAAGACAATTTTCTCTCTAAAAAAAGTCACTCACAGAGGCCAGGTGAAGGTTCACTGACAGCAGAATTATATAGATTAATCAAGCTGTAAAGAGTGTTAAAGTGAACTTAAGGTTTGCAATGATTGTTAAATGCCTGGTTGAGATGAGGCATTTCTAACTGCTCTCGGGTATTTTAAAAGTTTGCCTGTATTTGTTCATCAAAATTGTAGAAAACTGAATAGAAGAACATGACATGCAGTCAATGAGAATCTTAATTCTACATGTGCCAGCACAGCAATTTCTGTGTGATCCTTAAATGAACATACTGCAGTTACTGTGTAATGTTTGAAAGTAATTGTGATGGAAAATACATTACGAGATGCTTTCCATACACAATTTCAGAAATATAACACATAAAATAAATACTGAAACTGTAAAAAAACATATTTGGAAAAAAATTCTTAAAACTTTGGCCATCTGTAGAAAAAGCATATCTGAGAATAGGAGAAGAGTAAACAGTAGAGTGCAAATGTACCATGACAAGACAACATACATAATAAGCCTATCAGGCATCTTACCACAACAGCTGTGTTGTGTTTGGTTTGAAATCATAAACTCTGTGACATGTTAATTTGGTCACTTTTTAATCTGTATGAACTCAACTTGCTGTTCATAGTGTGAACTTTATATGTTCAAAAGTGAACTTATACAATCATAAATCGTGTGTATAAATACATACCTTTGAATTTGGTTTCTTCTGTAATTTCCAATGAAATCTTCCAGTGCTCTTTTTATATTTTGTCAAGGCGAGGTGGAGTGGCACTTTGTACGAGGCAGTTCTAAAATCCAAAATAGTAATAATAAAAAACACTTATCAGCATAAATATTTCCAACCAAATTCAGGAAAAATACTGGAGATAACAAATTCCAAAATGTTGCATCACACAAAACAGGAGCAACAGTGCAAAGAAAATATGACCATAATTTCTTCTACATGATTTAAGATATTGATAACGTCACACAGTAAATAACTTGAAGTTATTACTGGGCGATTCGTCAAGCTATTAATTCTATGTATGAAATGTATCTGCATTATTATTATTATTATTATTATTATTATTATTATTATTATTATTAGGGATGCACCGATACCGATACTGGTATTAGTATTATTATTATCCATCCATCCATCCATCCATCCATGTAACCTTCATCTATACCAGGGGTGGCCAGCCCACCTGAGACCAAGAGCCATTTTTTTCACTGTGTTACAGCCAAGAGCCACATCATGCACATGGGCACACTTGAACATCACCCATCCCTTCCTCTCACATACACAAAGAGAGAGAGAGACCTCTGCTCAGCAAGATTTATTGTAAATTAGGGCTGGGCGGATCAATCTAAAATATTGATAGTATCGATCTAACGTTGGTATTGAGTATTGATCGATAGCTGCGTGATGAGATCAATCCTTAAGTTTCATTTTTTCCTCAGTACAACTCCAAGTGGCCGCTCCAGTGCTCCTCTCTCACTTCACTCATGCTGCCTGCTGCTGCTCAGATCTCACTCAGCCCTCACCATTGCACTGCTGCTAAGCCCCTCCCCCTTCCACTGCAACACACAACTGTATTGCTATTTTACAGTCCTTGACCAAACCACTGCAACCTGTATTGTTTGCAGTAAACAAATACGGTAATGTAGCAACACCACAAACCTGTACAAGTATATTAAAACACACCCCAAACAAAACTCTGAGCTGCAGCAGAGCCAAAAGAAGGAAGAACAGAGGGAACGCAGCTCCCCAGCACCGAGGCGGTGTTCCCTTGGAAAGGCGTTTCAGCATTGGCAACAACAATATCCAGGTAGCTTATAGTGAATTGAAAATACTATTTAATCATAGGCTAATGGCATTTTTCAGTGTAATTTTCAAAGTGATGATACATTCACTTAATAAATTACACAAATCTCTGATAGTATTAAAAGTATCGAAATTGACAATACAAGCCCTGTATTTACTTGGTATTGGATCAATACTAAATTTTGCAGTATCGTACACTACTATTGTAAATGTCACACACAAAAATAATAAGGTAATTTTTAACAAGGAACATTGTGTGTACTGTCACTCACCTACACAAACTCTCAGTTCACCTAAGTCCACATACAAAATCCTGTGATATCACCAGGAAAAGAGTCAATGGAGAAAAAGATTTATTGCAATATTTGTGTCCTGTACACCACACAACCACAAGGGACAGGCAGACTAAATCCTAGTTTATCCTTCTCCGACCGCAAATTTGCGCTCAGACGCAGATGTATTGACGGAAACGTTTAAGATTTATAGTACACCGTCCTTCTACTCCATTCTCTAATGTTTTTTCAGCGTTGCTCGACCAGGACAGCAGGGGGTTCTAAGTTTTCATGCCGACAACAGAAAGTAAGGTTTGATTAAGCTGTAAAGCTTTTAACTAGAGGTGCAGCTCATAGAATACTCTAGAAACACATGGAAACAAAACACAACAGCCGTTTTTTGGTGTTTTCCTACACCTCCTTGTGTTCAAAATCACCAAAGGAACACATTAGATAAATTACCCTTTCAATATAAAGCATATACTGGCCAAATGATGTATTAACTACTGATTACAGCAACTGTAGAGCCCCGTTCTGTTAATGCGATCTGTGGCTCTTACTGAAATTGACCAATCAGATACATATGCTCTCCATAGACAGACAGTTAAAATTTGGGCCTCTACTCTGTGCGTCCTTGCATAGATGACAAAGAGCCCTTGCATTGACAGATAATGGCATTGTATCAATCTATCTCCTACGAAACACAGAAACATGAACTAGGCTTCAGGCCTACAACTTAACTGATTGGTATCAAAGATGCCATTCTGGTGCACCTCTATCTCTATCACGGTGCACAGACAAATACCACCAAACACTGTCTTTAACATAACTCGAAGGCTAACTAAAGAACATGACTACATTGAAACACAAATCCATAACATAACAATCCTTTGCGGCACCCAAATGTTCTCCTGGGCAGCCTGTTCTCCTCTGCTACGCCACCATATAATAATTTAATAGTTTTTCTTTTACTGTGCATGTTGCTCAGTGGGATTTCTGGTATGTCTTGCCTTGAAAAATCCTCTTCAAGTCTGGTTGGTATTCCGTTGTTGCAACTCGAAGCGATTCTCTCACATGGGTGTCAGTCACAACAGATCAATGCTTTGATTTCACATGTTTCAGGGTAGAAAACACAGACTCGAAGACGTATGTTGACCCAAACATTGACAGTATCTAAAGCGCAGCCCGTTTGACATTGGGGTATTTTTCCACTGGTAAACTTTTCCAGAATTCTATGGTCCCTTCCCTTAAAGTGACAGTGTCTAGTTTTTCCAGTACATCTTTGAAAATCGCCATTCAAATATTATGTAATAATTATTACATAAAGCAAATAAATTGCAAAATATTGTCGATATTGTAAAATATGACTTTAAAAATCAGTTTTAAAATACATAGGCGCGGGTCCTCTTTTCAGGGGAAAGCCATATTAGATTACGTCTTTTCTTCTACAAGAGCCCGGATGGACAAAGCGAAAGGAACACACCTGCTATTAAAACATTGATTTCCCCTGAAAATGCAAAAAAGTTTTGCCATAAATACATGTTTACCTCTTCACTAGTTCCGCGATGAAAGAGCGAAGAAAGAGGGACTGATGTGCTCGTCATGTTGCTGCAAATAGATGATTCTCAGGGAATTGAGCGTTTGAAAAGAGCACTAGTTGGACCTCCGTTGTTGAGTTTCTTACTCGAAGACACACATACCGCATGTTTGTGACAATTTAGGTATGCACTGCCCCCTACTGGCCGAAAATTAGACGCTGTGCCTTTAAAGCAGGTTTCAGTTGGTCTTCCTCACAAAGCTCAGTCATCGATCCCACTCAGCCACAGCCTCATCTGTGAATAGTGGGGCTTTCAAACTGTCCGTCTTCGCATTAAATGGGTCGAAGGGGAATGTAATCTGTGGTCTTTTCAGTTGTAGATCACAGAACCAGGTCACAAAGCTGTTGTGCAGGTTTTCAATCAGTGATGCATATCTGGGTCTTTGCTTATTCAAGGAAGCACTGGTGACTTGCCCGCTGGCTTTTAGTACAGTGGGAAAATGCATTAAATCTCCTTTTTGAGTATACGCTTTAAACAGCTTCAATTTGTTGACGAACGAAAACACACTTTGCACCAGGTCAGGCAGGATTTTTAACTTACCCTGCAGGGTCAGGTTCAGTCTGTCCAAGTGACACAGCATGTAAATCAAAATGGCCAGATCCATAATCTAATCGGGGTCCGAGAGCTCTGGATAGTCTTTGTCCTTCTCTTCCATAAACAGTTTCACGGCATCCAAAAGCTCAAAGAAGCGAGAAAGTACCTTGCCTTTTGACAGGAACCTCACAATGTTGTCTAAATCAAATGATTTAGACACGGGTTCCTCCCTATGGATGATGCAGTGGAAATTCCAAACTCTGGAAATTTTTGGTCAGCTTTGCACAGCCCCACAAGCCAGTTCACAGATCCCATCTTGGCTGGTGCTCCATCTTTGACTATTGCAGTCAGTTTCGGTATAGGCAGATTTGCTTTCGCAAATGCAGTCATCATTGCTTCTTTCACACCTATACCACGGGTTCTGTCTTTTAATGGCACAATATAAAGGAGTTCTTCTTTGATCACACAACTATTTGACACAGACCTTGCAAATATTACCAACTGAGGCTTGTCTTGTATGTCAAACTCTCATGCGACAGTAAAATACTCACATGCTTTAAGGTCAGAGTGCAACTGTGATTCAATAGCTAATGTCCGATATTCTGTGTTCAAGCGTGTGGCGGGACAGTTGGATCTGATATAATTTGTTTTTGTTTGTCGTTTTCAAGAGACAATACTTCAACAATGTCACCAAGGCATTTTTTTACGAACTCCCCTTCATTGTGTGGCTTTTTAGTCAATGCAATGTTCCAACCCAGTTAAAACGATGCAAGCGTTATAGTCTCTGAGTGCTTCATAACTTTTTAGAAAAACTGTAGCTGCTTTTCTGCCTGAATTTTCAAAGTGACGAACATGTGCTTGCGAAGTTCAGTCTATTTTGGAAATTCCTGGTTTATGTTAGCATGGAGTGAGTTGAAGTGGCGCTGAAGATTTGGAGCTTTGAAATACCCTAATGATGCCTGTTATATAAGGCAGAATGGCGTGCCATTATCTTCAACGAAAAAATATAAACTCTCCCACTCTGTTAAAAACGTCCTTTGTTCATCTTTATATTTTTGTTTTGCTGTGCATTTTTTCCCTGCCATTTTGAGAGCAAAGTTGGCACAAAGTGTTTACTGAAATTTTCTTGTCCTCACTGGGAAGCCACGATGATTTAGCAGTCTGTTGCTCTCAGAGCTGATTACGTAACGGCACTGCACAGATCCTTGCAGGTGAGAGCGCTGCCCGGGCGGGCACGGTTCGACTGGCCCTAGTGTGAGTGTGCCCTAAGAGCCGCATGAAACCAGGCAAAGAGCCGCATGCGGCTCGAGAGTAGCTGGTTGGCCACTCATGATCTATGCTGCCTATTGTATGCAGGGTTGCCAGGGAAGGCCAGTGCCTATCTCCAGCAATTATCGCGCAAGAGGCGGGGTACATCCTCAGCAAGCACCCAGTTTGCTTATTATTATTATTATTATTATTATTATTATTATTATTATTATTATTATTATTATTATTATTATTATTATTATTATTATTCCAAACTTCTGGAATGTTTAATGTGGGGAAGAGCTTCAGTGGTGACTGATTTCACTGCTACACGCTCTTCACCACAGCATGAAAAGTAAAATTTTTAACTAAGTACAGCTGCTGGCAGGAGCTGTCAGACCGAAACACACAATGTTCCACACACAATCTTCCTAATGAAGTAATGACAAAAAGAGGAGTCACATCTGTAGTTTAGAAGTTTATCGTCTTTAAAAGGTCAGATGAAAAGCGAACAGCATATCTTTTACAAGAGCTATTGCGAGTAACCAATAGGGGGGAGTGTTGAGCGCTATTTGACCGTCTGTAAGTATACACGGTCAGTGGTGGCAAAACCAGTAGGAAAGAAATCAAAAATAGCGGTAAATATGTTTTACATACCATCTATGATACTTCTGCTGTCTTTTTGATGGTTTTAATCGGAATAATAACCAGCTAATAGTATCATACCAAAGCTGTTCCAGGAAAGCTTTGTACCTTGAAAGTTTACCTCATAAAATGTAGATATAGATGTAGATCTTCTTTTTTTTTTTTTCTCCTGTTCCATCTTGGTCAATGTGGTTGTGGAATGAGGAATCTGATCTTCTTACTGCCTAGTGGCCAGGGACTAATAGAACTGACCAAATGTGTGATGTCATATGTGAATGTCAAGAAAACAAAACAAAAAAAAGAGCAACAAAAATGCTTCAATACAATTGATTAGATGATTACGGGTAACAATAATTGAGCCTTAAATAAATATTTTTTTTAATAATTTTCATGTCCTGGACAGGGTTGGCAGCAATTTTTTTATTTATCTGTAAAAGAAAAAGAAAAAGAAAAACAAACGCCACTTCGACCTCTGTTGCAACCGTGGGACATATATATTGCTTCCTCATTACCATCTCAACACTTCCAATGATCCTGATAATAAAATCAGCTTGAGAAGGTGTTCAAAAGGCAAAAGTGTCAGCTTTCAACCAACATGGCCAACCGGATGAGTGATATGGAGCATGGCTTCAACATCTTTTAAGGAGTCTTGAGAAATGACATATATTCTTAATGTGAGAATCCTATTTGAAAGCGTTGATTGACAAGGATCTTTTAAATACTTCTAGGGGGCGCTATGCAGGCACTAGACCCCAACCAATAAATATTTGCATACATATGTCTTTAGAGCTAGACTATTATTCATGTTCTTGATTTTGGTGTAGTACAGTCATTGCATGTGGATATTAGAGACAATCGTATTTTACTGCCATGATGCCAGGTTCGCCAGCTGTGTAAATTCTGGAAGTTTCACTGCAAAACATTACGCTTCCTGTTCTGAGCGGGCGGGGCTTAAGTGATGTCAAATTTGACCATCTAGTAAAAACTGCTGAGCTGTAGTTTCAACTACAAGGGTAAAAAAAGAGCTGAATTAATCAAACTCAGTTGCTAAAACTAAGGTCAGCAGAGTAATTACACACTTGCAGCAGCTGATACAAGAACACCCAATATTTGCATCCAATTGCCAGCATCACCATCACCTTACAACACTCTTTATTGTTAAGGTTACTTGATTTACATCAAAGTCCCAAATTATAAGCTCTTCCAAAAAGGGTAACAGGTTTCTCCTAAATTGACTTATACACATTGTCTGCAGGTCTGGACAAGCAGCTATACAAAAACCAAAGCATAATTTTACACATACTCACACACAGAGTTTGACAGAGTACATCATGAACAACAGCCATTAGTGACCCAGAAGAATGAATTGAGACACCATCAGGGTCTGTGCAACTGTGTGTGTGTTGTCTCTTACAGTTTGTCTTACTAAAACATGTTCAAGGTAATATATTTATTTATTGCAGCAATTACTGCATTTCAATATATTTTGGTACATTTACTATTTAATCTCGTCATTGTCATCCACTTCGCTCCTTGTAGTGGTTGTTCTGTTATTTTCTTGCAGATAATTCCTTCTATCCTCTGGGGAAACTTTAGGCACACTGACTCATGATTGCAATTCTGGTAGTAATTGTCAAAGATTATTGCTAATTATAGTAATAGAACTGAAAGTGTGTCTCACTCAACTTTTTCATGGTCATGTGATGAAAATGTACTATTTTTAGATACAGATGTATTGGTGTAACCAATTTTCATCTGTTATACTGAAATGGCTTTCATGATTATATTTTTGCATGATTCTATTCTTGTAATTGTTTTATTTTGTAAAGACTGTTAGCAGTGTGTACTCTGCAAGTTCCAGTTGTTTTTAAAGCTTTTTGGGAAAATGTCTTTCTTTTATTGTTTTATATCAATTTTATTTGAGTAGGAACATTTTCTTTAACAAACCTTCATTCAGTCAGTTTCTTTATTGCTACTGACTGGAGGATTTGCTTTATGTCCTATCCACCAAAGTGACATTTTCATTTGACCTTTCTTCTGTGTTGTCTTCACTTTTTTGTTTAATTTCTATTTGATATGCAGTTCACCTCTCTCCAGGATATTAGACTGAAACACCAGAGTAATAGTATAACAATTTAACAATGAGCCCCAAAATTAATTGCTAATTTATTTATTTTTTTCAGAACACAAATTAAAATTAAACCTGTCCAACAGTTAGTCTTTGAGCAAACCACAAGCCCAGATTTGCGCAACTGTGGGCAGATTCACAGCTTCTCGCTTTTAGCAAAACACTACAAACAAAATACTAAACCCACACATTCCTTTGACACAGGAACTAAGAATAATGTTACTTTCTCGCATTATCAAAGCAAAGACTTTCAAATAAACACACCTATGACAAAAATGTTTAAACACAGCCCAAAGTGTTAACACACAGGAGAAAAATGAGGGACACACAAGTCCGGTTAACAAACACTATAAAAAATACAACAGGTCATCCATTTTCAACAACAATTTTTATATATTGCCCTGAATACGGTGTGAAGAAAATGAAAGAAATATAATTTGCCACAGCTTTATTGTCAGTGTGTCAGGGCAACATGGGGATAACAATGCCCTTTGTGCAGCCATCATTCCAACTTAAGTACTTAAATTACCTAGCCTTCTTACACTTTTGAACTGATTACACTACATTATGACAGCCACAAACTAAGGGGCCCAGATGAGATAGATTGTCATCTGGGTAAATGTATGTTCTACATATCTGAAACCAGATGTTGAGAAGATTTAACAACTGCCATTTACAGTTTTACACCTTCCATCACTCCCTCTCTTCTAAAATCCATAGAAGAGTTCTTCTCAGCATGGCGGTGTGAGGTGTATGATCTCCCGCTGTATGTCCAGATGCCACTCATCTAAGTTATGAAGGAAGCCTGTGATCAAACTGATGTAATATCCATACAGGGGATGGCTCCATCACTCCAGAAGATTCATCCCAAGTTGCCTTGCGAATGATAACGTAGCCTCTAAGGATAATGAGGCCCTGTGGCCAGAACCAGCTAGGCAGAGAGAGGCAGGTCATGTTTAGTAAGATAGTTTTTTCTTTTCTGGACTCCACTAGTTAGTACAACTGCTGTCATGTAGATTTGGTTAATTTATTTTTACACATTATCTTTGTAAATGCTACCGGTGTTTAAGGATAAAAACAGGAGTGTCTAACTGATTATAACATAATCATCCCATATGATTTGCTACCCAGCCCATACAACGTGTTGGATGAGTTGACAGGAAAATCCGGTTGGTCTATAGTATCAAGAGTTGGAGCTAAATATAAGGGCACAGCAAGCACACATAACCGAGACTCCACTACTAAAAATAGTTCAAAATACCTGCAAAAGAGCAGATTTGCTACTTAACTTAGAAATATGTCCAACATTAACAGAATCTACAGGATCAATGCCTATCTTTTTAGAAGAGGTTCCAAAACATCTTTAAAATGTGGCAGTCTAGTAGTAGTCAGAATACTGTTAATAATGTTGGGGTTCAACTGTTGGAAAAACATCCTTAAAAAGATGTGGAGGAGCTACATCACACTGAGATTATTTCAGAACTCCTTAGATATAATTCATAAAATTAAATATCACACATCCTGCTTCTAACCATACACAAAGATTTTCAAAATATATTTTAGGAATAGTAAGTAAAGACATTAGAACCCTGAAACTTATAAAGTGCAGCAGTAAGAAACGAAAGTATGATTTCATGGGATTAGATTGTGCTTGCAGACATGGAGTGTCATCGGGGGGTGCAGATGGCTGATGAGACTTTCAGCATAGAAGGGCAATTCTCCTGGATTTCTGTGACAGGCTTGAGCCGTGACTGAGCAGGGGAACAGAGAGGCTCCAGCCGCTCTCTTCACATCGCCAAGTGCTCTCTGATCCCGCATCCCTGGACACTGGGACCGTCCACTGGGTGATTGGTGATCTGCACTGCAAATTGCATCTGAGACTAACAAATATGGTAGTTAGTTAAGGGAAACTTTTAAACCTTTATTTCACTAACACCAATCTGAAAACTCCATTACAGTGGTTGCATATATAAAACATAGTGATGAAATATTACAGTTTTAAAGCCATATCCTGTATTTTATACCTCCAATGGCTGTTTTTTTTAAGGTAGGAGTATAATTCCTAAATCAAAATATGCTGACAATTCAAATATGCTCCCATTAGAATGGTAATAAAGATAAACATCTTTTTCAGTCTACTTTCAGGTTAAGTTTTAAACCTTTTATCACATTGCAGAATTTTGATATTTTTGTCCCCTATATGGGACAAAGACCCCAGAGGGGCTTCAGGGGAAGAAGAGTTCCAACATTTTAACTGGATTGCCAACAGTAACAGTTGGTACTATTGCAAAAAACAACTACACTGTTATCAGTGTTGGGAGTAAAGTCGTTTAAGTATAACGACGTTACTAATGACGTACATTTTTAGGTAACGGAGTAATCTAATTAATTATGCCCGAGCAGCTAAGCGCTGCAAGGACCTATTGTATCTGTACTGTTTCTTTTTCTTCTCCCAAATGAATTGGCTTTTTGAAGGCCTAAACATATTCAAAAACTCACAATATTTGGCGGTGGCGTCAGGCATGTGTGAAATTTACGTATTTTAAGGGTTTCAAAAAAATTTCAAAAGAAATGGCTCAGTGGCGCCACCTGGAATTTTTCAAAATGGCCTTGGCATTGACCTAATTTCATTGTACAGACATGCCATTTGGCAGAGTTGTAGAGCTTCCCGAGCCCTACCAAAAAGCCTCAAGACATCATGGTCCCAAAATTACAGGAAGGTGGAGTTTAGTACAGGGGGTATTGTCACTGGAGATGTAGTTAGTCTCTCCACTGTAGCAAATAATATTCTAGCATTATTGTTGTTTGTGTGAATATTCTCAGAAAAGAATGATTGCCTTGCACTCTTTAAAGTTGCTTGATACTTGTTCAGTCTCTCTTTATATATCTCATAATAAACCTGGAGTTGAGTTTTCCGCCATTTTCTCTCAGCGCGCCGGCACTCCCTTTTTTCATTACATACCAGTGGATTGTTTTTCCACTGAGACTTCTTTTTACTAGAGATGGTTTTAACCTTAAGTGGTGCAATCTCATCCATCATGTTTGAGATTTTGGATAGAAAATCATCTGTTGGTGATTTAGATAAGGTTGGAGTGTACATCAGTTTAAAGTTTTCAGCTGGGTTTTCTTTAAAGAATAATTTTTTAACAGTGGATTTACTCTGATTAGGTATGTTGGCTTGGATGGTGCTTTCAAATGATATGCAGAAATGCTAAGATAATGCGATATCAGTTATGGCAATGCTAGAGATATTTAAGTCTTTGCTAATAAGTAGGTCCAGAGTGTGTCCTCAGTTGTGCGTTGGCTCATTAATGTGTTGGATTATGTCAAAGTTATGAAGGGCATCAATTAGTACGTTTGTTGTCTTGGGGTTTGTCAGTATGAATGTTGAAGTCCCCCACAATTGCTATGTGGTCATAGTCTAGACATATTACAGAGCAAAGGTCTTTGAAATCGTTATAAAAGTTTGTGTTAAGTTTTGGTTTTGGTGGTCTGTATATGTTTACAAATTTTACTTTGTTTGGTTCTAAATCTTCTAAAATACTGTCTGTATGGTATTCTAATATTCTTCATTCAGTTACAAAAATGTTTTACCTTATAGATAGCATAGAACGTAACGGTGGTACAGAAATAATGCCATAGTTACTTTGCTAACTAACTAATTACTTTTAAAGTGTAGTAACTGAGTTACTAACTCAATTACGTTTTGGAAAAAGCAATTTGTAACTATAACTAATTACTTTTTTAATGTAAGGTTCCACACACTGACTGTTATTTAACAGCTAGTATGCATAATGGTTTAGAAGTAGCAAGTTTAACTATTTGTTTGGATAAAACATTAAACTAAGATGTGATTGTAGTGGAAGAAATATTGCAAGATTAGTTCTTTTTATGGATTATGAATAATTTGTAGAAGCAGCAGAGGAATATTCCAGAATCCTGTAGAATGATGGACCCTTGACCTATATTAGGTAAATTAATAATGTTGTATTATTATTTTCTTAGGGTGCCTTTCTTTATCCAATAGTTCAAATGTACTTTTTAAATGTCATTTGATTTCAGTCATATGCTCCTTTGCATGACATCCTGTTCTTTTAATATGTTAATGAAGTGTGACTAAATAAAGAGAGGCTGCAGAGGGGATGCCCCTTTTGGGACTAGGGCTACGTCCACGATAAGCCGATAAGGTTTTACGGGGAGTTAGACGCCTAATGTTATCCACTCAACACGTGCATTTACACCCCGTTTAATGTCCGTTTAAGGTCCCAATATTGTGCAATCCCATACCGACCTGTGCAAATACTGGGCATGCGCGAAAAGATTCACGAAAAACGCAGCATTCATTGACGCCACTTCCTTTCATTATCCGGGGAAGCTGTCCACACTAGCTCGTTTAGCCGTTGAATTAAGATTTACACGACTCTCTTATCCGGCTAATAGTTATCTGGCCACAGACCTTAAACGACGCCGGGTTAGTGTGGACGATAGGGGGGTGTATACTAAATAATTATACGTTTAAGGCATTACCTGGCTTAGTGTGGACGTGGCCTAGGAGACTGAGGAGATGTGAGGCTGTGAGCAGGAGTTCAGACAGACACGGTGGCTCATTCCTCACAGTGTTCTCCTGGTCTCCGTCTGTAGAACTGATTTTATCTCCCTCTGCAGAGCTCAATTGATTGCAATTTCTCTCCGACCCCTGTGTGTGATTCTTTCTAGGTCAACTACTATTTTTTATACCCAACAACCTACACTGATGTAGCTGGAATACACTCCTGTTATCTTTGTTTTGGCTACGAGACTGTCATGATCCGTCCCTGTCTGTGTTGTTTTTTCCTCCCTGTTTCCTCCCAGTCTGTTTATTAGTTTATTAGTCCTAGTTTGTTTCACCTGTTCTTTTGTCCTCCCTGTGTTTCCCTCCTCTGCTCCCAGGTGTTCCCTGTTTTGTGATTACCTCTTCCCACAGTATATATGCCCTTCTGTGCCTGTCTGTCCTCGTCGGGTCGTTGTCGTCGTTACCTCCCCTAGTTCTCTGTGCTTCTCGTCTTTCTGGACATTTAATAAACATGGGCCGTAAGAGCCACAAACGCCGCTCCGCATCTGGGTCCTCCTTGAGCCAAAACATGACATTACGACCCGACCCGCCACTGGACCCAGCGGAGTATCGCCACACTGATCGTGAATGGAGGAGACTGATTGATTGGAGCGTGAATCAAGGACTCTATTCAGACTCACCTTTCTGTGGATCGCGGCTGGCTCGCTGTCCGCCCGGTGTTGGGCCCCGCCGTCGTGAGGAGGGCGGCCTCTCCGCTCCTCGGGCCTCGAGTCATCGCCGCGCTTCTGAGCGTCCTCCTGGGAACGTAGTTGGAGTTTCCCCGTCGTTCCTCCTTGCGTCTATGTATGACGATTCAGAGGAGGACGATGACGGCTTCCCGGAGTTCTTCTCCGACTCCCAGGACGACGAGCTGGACTTTTGCGGCGGTGCCCGGGGTGCGCCGCCCTCGCCGCGGCCTTCTGCTTCCTGGGTTGACCGGTTGATCTCCCTGGCTCCTTCCGCCGATCCTCCACCCATCTGTGATCCCTCTGGGACTGGCCCTCTTCCTGCTTCCCGGCGACGAGGAGGGAGGCGTCGCCGAGCTGCTCCATCGGCTCCAGGAGGTTTCTCGCCTCCTTCTCGGAGTTGCAGCGCCTCGGCTCCTCCTGTCCCGCTTGGTGCTGCCTCCGGCTTCGGTGACTCGACCGCCGCTTCCTCCTGCCGCCCACGGCCGGTTTCGGGTCTGCCTCCTCATCCTCTCCAGCACAGCCAGGCGCCGGCGTTTCCTTCAGGTGGAGCTGAGTTAACCCAGGGTCAATGGAACAGAGGGAAGAGTTCCGTAAGGAATGTTGAGCCCAGGTCCCCTGTGGAGACTGTTTTTGAGCGCTTTTCAGAGGCTCACCTGGAACCCCGGTTCCGAGTTCCCTCCGAGGGCGTCCAGACGGATGCGCCTCGGTTCCGAGTTCCCTCCGAGGGCGTCCAGACGGATGCGCCTCGGTTCCGAGTTCCCTCCGAGGGCGTCCAGACGGATGCGCCTCGGTTCCGAGTTCCCTCCGAGGGCGTCCAGACGGATGCGCCTCGGTTCCGAGTTCCCTCCGAGGGCGTCCAGACGGATGCGCCTCGGTTCCGAGTTCCCTCCGAGGGCGTCCAGACGGATGCGCCTCGGTTCCGAGTTCCCTCCGAGGGCGTCCAGACGGATGCGCCTCGGCTCCGAGATTCCTCCGAGGGTGTTCTGGAGAACACGCCTCGGGTTCCTGATTCCTCCGAGGGTGTTCTGGAGAACACGCCTCGGGTTCCTGATTCCTCCGAGGGTGTTCTGGAGAACACGCCTCGGGTTCCTGATTCCTCCGAGGGTGTTCTGGAGAACACGCCTCGGGTTCCTGATTCCTCCGAGGGTGTTCTGGAGAACACGCCTCGGGTTCCTGATTCCTCCGAGGGTGTTCTGGAGAGCACGCCTCGGGTTCCTGATTCCTCCGAGGGTGTTCTGGAGAACACGCCTCGGGTTCCTGATTCCTCCGAGGGTGTTCTGGAGAGCACGCCTCGGGTTCCTGATTCCTCCGAGGGTGTTCTGGAGAGCACGCCTCGGGTTCCTGATTCCTCCGAGGGTGTTCTGGAGAGCACGCCTCGGGTTCCTGATTCCTCCGAGGGTGTTCTGGAGAGCACGCCTCGGGTTCCTGATTCCTCCGAGGGTGTTCTGGAGAACACGCCTCGGGTTCCTGATTCCTCCGAGGGTGTTCTGGAGAGCACGCCTCGGGTTCCTGATTCCTCCGAGGGTGTTCTGGGGAGCACGCCTCGGGTTCCTGATTCCTCCGAGGGTGTTCTGGAGAACACGCCTCGGGTTCCTGATTCCTCCGGGGGTGTTCTGGAGAGCACGCCTCGGGTTCCTGATTCCTCCGAGGGTGTCCTGGAGAACACGCCTCGGGTTCCTGATTCCTCCGAGGGTGTCCTGGAGAGCACGCCTCTGGGTCCTGATTCCGCCGAGGGTGTTCAGGCGAACACGCCTCCGGTTCCTGACTCTCCCGAGGGTGTTCAGGCGAACACGCCTCCGGTTCCTGATTCCACCGAGGGTGTTCAGGCGAACACTCCTCCGGTTCCTGATTCCACCGAGGGTGTTCAGGCGAACACTCTTCCGGTTCCTGATTCCACCGAGGGTGTTCAGGGGAACACGCCTCTGGTTCCCGACTCCGCCGAGGGTGTTCAGGGGAACACGCCTCTGGTTCCCGACTCCGCCGAGGGTGTTCAGGGGAACACGCCTCTGGTTCCCGACTCCGCCGAGGGTGTTCAGGGGAACACGCCTCTGGTTCCCGACTCCTCCGAGGGTGTTCAGGCGAACACGCCTCCGGTTCCCGACTCCTCCGAGGGTGTTCAGGAGAACACGCCTCCGGTTCCCGACTCCGCCGAGGGTGTTCAGGAGAACACGCCTCCGGTTCCTGACTCCGCCGAGGGTGTTCAGGAGAACACGCCTCCGGTTCCCGACTCCTCCGAGGGTGTTCAGGAGAACACGCCTCCGGTTTCCGACTCCGCCGAGGGTGTTCAGGAGAACACGCCTCCGGTTCCTGCCTCTGCAGAGGGTGTTCAGGAGAACACGCCTCCGGTTCCTGCCTCGTCCGAGGGTGTTCAGGAGAACACGCCTCCGGTTCCTGCCTCGTCCGAGGGTGTTCAGGAGAACACGCCTCGGTTTCCGACTCCGCCGAGGGTGTTCAGGAGAACACGCCTCCGGTTCCTGCCTCTGCAGAGGGTGTTCAGGCGAACACGCCTCCGGTTCCTGCCTCTGCAGAGGGTGTTCAGGCGAACACGCCTCCGGTTCCTGACTCTGCCGAGGGTGTTCAGGCGAACACGCCTCCACCTAAGCTCAAGGTTCCACGCCGCCGGCCTCCAAGGCTCAAGGTTCCACGCCGCCGGCCTCCAAGGCTCAAGGTTCCACGCCGCCGGCCTCCAAGGCTCAAGGTTCCACGCCGCCGGCCTCCAAGGCTCAAGGTTCCACGCCGCCGGCCTCCAAGGCTCAAGGTTCCACGCCGCCGGCCTCCAAGGCTCAAGGTTCCACGCCGCCGGCCCCCAAGGCTCAAGGTTCCACGCCGCCGGCCCCCAAGGCTCAAGGTTCCACGCCGCCGGCCCCCAAGGCTCAAGGTTCCACGCCGCCGGCCCCCAAGGCTCAAGGTTCCTCGTCGTCGGCCTCCTCGTCTGACGGTCCCTCGTCGTCGGCCTCCTCGTCTGACGGTCCCTCGTCGTCGGCCTCCTCGTCTGCTGTTTCCTCGTCGCCGGCCTCCTCGTCTGCTGTTTCCTCGTCGCCGGCCTCCTCGTCTGCTGTTTCCTCGTCGCCGGCCTCCTCGTCTGCTGTTTCCTCGTCGCCGGCCTCCTCGTCTGCTGTTTCCTCGTCGCCGGCCTCCTCGTCTGTTGGTTCCTCGTCGCCGGCCTCCTCGTCTGTTGGTTCCTCGCCGCCGGCCTCCTCGTCTGTTGGTTCCTCGTCGCCGGCCTCCTCGTCTGTTGGTTCCTCGTCGCCGGCCTCCTCGTCTGTTGGTTCCTCGTCGCCGGCCTCCTCGTCTGTTGGTTCCTCGTCGCCGGCCTCCTCGTCTGTTGGTTCCTCGTCGCCGGCCTCCTCGTCTGCTGGTTCCTCGTCGCCGGCCTCCTCGTCTGTTGTTTCCTCGTCGCCGGCCTCCTCGTCTGTTTCCTCGTCGCCGGCCTCCTCGTCTGCTGTTTCCTCGTCGCCGGCCTCCTCGTCTGCTGTTTCCTCGTCGCCGGCCTCCTCGTCTGTTTTCCTCGTCGCCGGCCTCCTCGTCTGTTGGTTCCTCGTCGCCGGCCTCCTCGTCTGTTGGTTCCTCGTCGCCGGCCTCCTCGTCTGTTGGTTCCTCGTCGCCGGCCTCCTCGTCTGTTGGTTCCTCGTCGCCGGCCTCCTCGTCTGTTGGTTCCTCGTCGCCGGCCTCCTCGTCTGTTGGTTCCTCGTCGCCGGCCTCCTCGTCTGTTGGTTCCTCGTCGCCGGCCTCCTCGTCTGTTGGTTCCTCGTCGCCGGCCTCCTCGTCTGTTGGTTCCTCGTCGCCGGCCTCCTCGTCTGTTGGTCCCTCGCCGCCGGCCGCCACGTCATGGGTCTTCTGGGGACTGTGGTTTTGTCCCTCCGTCCTGGACCCCCTCCTCCCGCCCTGGCTTGAGTTTCCTACTTGGTGCGCCAGGTGGCGCACCTTGAGGGGGGGGTATTGTCATGATCCGTCCCTGTCTGTGTTGTTTTTTCCTCCCTGTTTCCTCCCAGTCTGTTTATTAGTTTATTAGTCCTAGTTTGTTTCACCTGTTCTTTTGTCCTCCCTGTGTTTCCCTCCTCTGCTCCCAGGTGTTCCCTGTTTTGTGATTACCTCTTCCCACAGTATATATGCCCTTCTGTGCCTGTCTGTCCTCGTCGGGTCGTTGTCGTCGTTACCTCCCCTAGTTCTCTGTGCTTCTCGTCTTTCTGGACATTTAATAAACATGGGCCGTAAGAGCCACAAACGCCGCTCCGCATCTGGGTCCTCCTTGAGCCAAAACATGACAGAGACTCTGTAATAACACACACTCACACAGCAGCGGCAGGCAGAGGAGAGGCAGAGAGACTATGTTGGAGTGGGGAACTGTTTGCTCTATATTGCTGAAATAAGTATGTTAAAACTCCAGTGAAGACAGAATCATCCTCATCTATATCTGATATGGAAATATCCCATATCATGATGTAGTTTATAATTATAACTATAAACGATTTCCATTAGAAAAAAAGCTAATTAAACAGCCACACACAATTTACACAAATATCTCCTGATCCATTACTCTGATTTGCACCCCTTCATTCAAGTTTGAAAATGTTTTAAGGTATCTACAATATTCAAAAATGACACAGCAAATCTGGGAGTTTGCTTTGACAATTTAATTTTGACAAGTTATTCCCCAAGCAACAAGCCAATCTGATGACTTAAAACTATTTGAAGGGGAATGTGCTGCTCCCCAGCTAGGATGCCTTTTTGACAGAGAGTTATGTACTCATATCAACATGCAAGAGGCCAGAGTATTGTATATTTTTACTAGTGTGGAGAATCTGGCGGTTTCTGTAAGAAGACCCAAAATATTGGGAGGAGAACAGGCAAATAAGTAGGCATTCCAGGCAGAGTGTGATTTACTAAACATAAACATGTTTGCATCGGCTATTTAAGCATCTATTTTTAGCACTTCTGAAAAGCATGTCTTAATTTTGCGCTACCACATTCAACATGAGTTTGTTATTGACAAACAAAAAATTTAATTCACACACATTATAAACTAAGAGAAATGAACCCCCAATGACGCATCATAACTCACTGCGCTCCCATCACATCTCCACCTGGTGAAGACACGCTGAGCACACATTCAATAAGCTGCACTTTTATTATAAAGCTTTCCAGCTCAATCACAACTTATTTTTCTTTGAAATATTGTGACTATATCGTGTTTTGTTTAAACCATGTAGTGTCGTGACTACCATCTCTATTGTAATTTTCTAAAGTTCATATTATATCAGACGTTACTAAACAATCAACTTTGTGAAATTGGAAGATATGCTGGCGCAGCAGTTTATGACATAAAAGAAATAGAAACATGGTAACCATCCCTGCCTATTGTCCATCTCTTATTATTTTTACTGCTGTATGTGACTTTTGGTGCTGAAAGGTGATGCTACTCAATGCTAAAACAGTTGTGATATGTGAAAATTTTAACAAATTCCTTAAAGGACCAGTTTTGTGAGGAGGCTCAGAGGAGCGAGCCAACAGATTTACGCCATCAGAAAAATGTCCAGTAAAATTAGCCTTGAGTTCTCATAGTGAAAACACGTCTTATGAAGTCAGGCAGCAATCAGCAAGTCACATATCTTTCAAGAAGTTTGACAAAACATTCACACTTTAGTCATACCTAAAGTATGACTGTATTTATATTTATATATTTCAGCCCAGTGCCATAGCCAGTAGTCTCAAATATAATCAAGAAATATTTGTCCCTTCATTGAGCAACTCTCTAGAACTCAGTCTACTGCTGAGGCCAGGGGTCTGCTCAGTGACTCATAGTAGCAGCAAAACACAATAGTTCAAGCTTTGTCAGTGACAATGCACAATGGTATGGTGCAAAAAAAAGTTTGAAATGTAATACTCTAGTTTGCAGCTGTTGTCTTTTCTCATTCATGTTCTGTTTGTTCGGATGTGCTTCCTGCAGAGACTCCTTAAAGTCCTTTTGGATCTGTTTCTGCCTCCCTGTCCTTGTTTGTTTATGCTTTCTCTATGTGTCATTTCTTTTATCACCATTTTTTCCACTGAATATTTTTGCACACTTGTTGACAGTGTTCACTAGAGCATATTGTCACTGGCCACAGGAACTCATCAGAAATCAAAGGCAATGCTCATGCAAAGACAAATCACTTTCACCCCCTTGTCATTGCCTCTGCCAGAGTGTATGTGAGTATGGGAGCGTTGGTGGGGGTGCAATATCATCAGTAGTTTTGGAGGGCAGCTCATTTAAGATAGTGATTTTATCATTATGTAAATTACATCAGGAGAGCTGCCTCCTCTGTTGTGATTGGCTAATGTTACAGCATCCATGTGTGAGTCTGTTTGTGTGTACGTGAGTGTGGGTTCCAAATGAGCCAATCAACAATGATTGTTTCCTGTGGGTCTGTGTCTCATCTTGTCCTCTGAGAGGTGATGTCAAAGTCTCAGTTAATTTGATGCTTCCTTCATTTCTTTCTAAGTTTGTGTATGTGTCTGTGGGTGTGCACATGTGTGTTTAACACAGACCCTTTTCTCAAATATTTCAGTCAGACCATTTTCCTCCATATATGGGACATCACTTCCACCTCTGTCAGAATTTCCCCCACTTAAAATCTTTGTGTCCAGAAACAAATCCAAATGGCGTCGTTAATATGTAAACCCATTTAAATCTGCTGCAGGCTAATTAACATTTGCCAGTTGAAAACATCTTTCAACTACTTATATCATTATCATCATCATTATTGTTTTTATTAAATCTTCAATTCAAAATTAAATGCTTTACACATCATTGCCAACTTGTTCAACATCAGTGATGCACAAATAGTTGCTTATGAGTACGAAGCTGATAATAGCTGCAGAGCAGCTCACCAAAATTGACCGTAATGGCTAAAATTTTGATTGTGATTGCAGAGGGGCCAGCTTTAGGAGAGCAAATCGATATATTAACTGGAGTTGAGTTCAGTAAAGGACTTTGAATGTTCTGTTCCTGCATGTGTGTGACTTTCTATGGTTCGTTGCATTTTCTTTCGGGCATTTAAACATATGCATAATGTTGGGAGGCTGGTTTATAGCAGATTTGAATCTTCGATGCACAACAACTGCTTTCCTCCAGGTCTCTACAAAATGTCTGCATAATACTTTAGACCTAGCCAGAGCAGACTTCTTGCCTATACACCCTGTATCCTGATACGTATCTCAAAAATATCCGCAATTAGTCTCATGTCGCTCTGATTCAAAACTTGTCTGAATATTAGTCAAAATTTGTTCAAGGCTCCTTTTGGTAATTAAGCTGTTTTTATTTTATGTAGAAATTGAGTAGTCGTCTTTTATTCAATCAAATGATTATATACTGTATTTAAAATTATTCTAAATGTGCCGCTCTCTGCTCCATGCAGGCAGGTATTCCAGAGTCAGACTTATTAAAGCTGCAGCATGTCCAGAACAAGATCACTAAATATAAAGTTGCAGTGGAAAAAAATCTTATCGGGAAAATGAAATGCATGATTTTTTTTAATAGTCATTTATGTAGTCGAATTATAATTTTGATATGCATATGATTACTACATTTTATTAGTGGAACCCACGAGGATTAGTAACCACTCTGGTTGCAAATTAATGAAGATCCATCAGGAACACAACTCACTGACAGTGCAGTGAGTTATAATGCACTTTGGGGAAAAAAGGGGGATATGTCTACATAACTATCAGGTGTATTCTCATTAGAGTGTCAATTACCATTAGGTTAGAATGTGTGTGAATTACATTTTTATTTGTCAATAATAAACTTATGTTTAATGTGGTGGTGCAAAGACTGCTAGAGGGAATCCTCCCTGTCCACAGCCATCACCATCTTCAAGTGATCTTTAAAGAAACCTAACTAATGAGTTATAACAGCATTTAATCTTCCTTTAGGATTAGTAAAGTATTCTTGATCAGAATGTTTTATTAAAAAGCCATAGGGTTAAAAATGTGTTGATAGATTCAATACAAAACAGTACATCTAATTTCAAAGTAAATCACAACCTGTCTTCCTTTGAATATGCAAAATATGTTTCTTGTCCAAAATGTGACCGACAATCTTTAAAACTGAATTACCTTATACAGTTTTAAGTGCTTGTACAATTCAAATATTCTTTTCTATTTCTGCTTGTGGATTAAATCTATGAAACAGTATCAGTGTGTAAATGAGGGAATATTGAAATAAAACCCAGTTTAAAAATGTCCACCTGAGGAAATAAGATTACCGAATCAATAATACCACCAAATCATGTAAACATGTTGAAAGTGTGCTATATAAAATAAAATCGCCTTGCCTACAGTATTGAGTGTAAGATATATTAGGTGTAGGAATTTTAGACTAAGATGGTCTGTTTGGTGTGTTTTATGTATATCTATGTATGAAGATGTGAGAACACTGGAGTTATGCAGATTAATTTATATGTATGGATATCTGTTTTATATCATGTTGCTGTGCAGATGTAAAGAAAGACATTCATTTATGTAAGAATAGTAGAAGTATATTGACTAATAATGGGTAATTTTGATTGAAATTTGCTGAGGTAAAATTATTATGTTTTAACTTCTTACTACTTCAATTTGAATATGATTTTGAGTAATAAAGATAAAGTTTATGCTTGAGTATTAGCAAGCAAGCAAAATGTAAGTCACAAAGTGCTGTACAAAAGGATAAAACTGTGACAGTATAAAACAAATAAAAGAATAATTAACATAAACATTAGAACATTCTTGATTTGCAAAAATAAGTATTTTTCTTGTATATTTTTAAATAAATAAGCGAAACCAAAATGAGAATAACCTAGATATGCAAAAAAAATAAATTAAGTTAATGCAAGCTTTTCTTTTGTTCATTCTCTACATACACAATGGAGAAACTTTCATTTTAAGCTAATCATGTTATCTATGTGAGACCTGGACCTGCTTCTAAGTAAACACCAGAACAATTCGAACAGCTGTTTGTGCCAATATCTTTCCATCAGCCAAGCCACGAGACTGCGGCACACCTGCAGAGACCCAGCAGGTTCTTTGACTGATAAAACAGCTTGATTACGGACCAAATGGTGCCTTTGTGAGAGTTCAACGTTGTTTCCAGATCTTGGTCGTTCCCATCATTTCCTAACCTTCTCAGATCTGAGATTACAATCAATTTAAGGTGTAAAACTAATTTCCTTTGGTCTGTAAGTGACTGACAGACTGTTGAAAGATTTGAGATCTTTCATCAGTTTACGTGTAGGTTACGTCTTGATAATTTCCCATGTCAAATTCCCCTGTTAATAAATATGTAATTACAACTGACTTCCCTGTCCATTTATCAACTATGTGCCCACTGGTGTCTGTCTCCAGAAGTCACTCGGTGACGTGCAGCATAGGCCCTGGACAGGTCTTCCCAGACTGATTATAAATAGATTTAAATCCTGATATGCATGAACAAAAACCCTTCTTTATAAGAAATCATTAAACTGAAAGGACATAAAAGTACTCTTACATCAGTTATTTTTGTTTTGTGTCTCGTCTCTGTCTTCTCCAACCCCAAGTCAGTTGGGGAAAATGGCTGCTCATACTGAGCCCGGTTCTACTGGAGGTTTCTTTTTGTTAAACGGGAGATTTCTTCTCAGTATCAGGGATTGCGGAGGGATTGCTGCAGTTGCAGTCTGCATCAACTGAGCACAACTGCCAGTCAATCACTCGATACAATCTGCTGGGACTCCTTGAACAGAAAACTTTTAAAGTCAATGTAATGTGTATATGATCAAATCAAATTGAAATGACTTTTCTTGTAATGTGCCTTGAGATGAAATCTGTTGTGAATTGGTACATGTAGTCAAATTGAAATGAAAAAAAATACAATCCATCCTTCAGATTGATTATTGATATATATCATGAGTCTGACTTGTCTTCAGTAAAATAAGTTACCAGAGCAGGATATAACCTAAAAAAATTATCAAATTTTAAGACATTAAATTAACCTTGGGAATTAAATTTTGCATGCATTATTTGACCTTTCTGTATCTGCTCTCTCGTAATAAATTAAGGACCTGTCCTTCGTGTTTCCGTTTTTTTTGCCCCCTGATTATTTTGTTTATTTTTTTATTTGAATAATAGTTGTTAGTATTTTGTTTAGAGTGTGTGCATACATCAGATAACATGTCCATTAACACCCTGTTCATAAAATAAAATGTATGCCAATTTTTGATTATAATTGAAAGACCAAAACTGATCCAAGACAGCTGTGATTATGATTGCCAAAAAAAGATCTTTATGACAAAGAGAGTAGATTAAAAGAAGTTAGTGCAGTGGTATTATTTTAAATGCCAAATTCAGCAGAGTTAAAGAGATTTGTTTAGAAAAGCAAAAAAAAAAAAAAGACAGAATATGTACATTGCTTATTATTCTATTGTATTTGGCAGTGTTTTTTTTTCAACCTTTAAATGACTTTCATGTTATAATATGCCAAACTCACTTATCATGCCTCATGCAAACACTGCGCATGATCTGTCAAGATTAAGTGCATTTCTGTACCCAAGTCTAAAGAGCAACTCAGATTTTGGTTTATTATAGAACATAGGTAGGTTTCTGGTTAGAGCAGATAAGGGTTAACTAAGCAGAAGGCTGCTGTCGGTGCAAAATAAATGGTGTTCAGATAAACAGTACAGATCAAATAGAGGAAACGACAGAGTAAGACAACTTCCTATGATGAGAGAAATTATTTTAGAGTCATTGCTTAGTCTCCCCCAGCGTGCTCATTTTGAAACCCTCTTGTCTGACAAACTCACCATTGATCTTTCTATTATTTATTTCCCATGAGTATTTTATTTGTACAACCTCTTTGTTGTACTATATATAAAAAATATGTGCAGCCTCCACGGCGCCATCCCAGCCTCCCGACTTACTGCTACTGGCAGTCAAAGTCCATAGATATGAAAAGGATTAATCCATGGAGAAAAAAAGGACCTTTTGACTTAAGCGTTGCACATGGATCCTCTCACTGACCAGCTTTTTCATGCTGGCAGAGTTCATGTGGGGAAGAAAAATTCATTCATCTAGCCATTTTCTATACCCGATTAATTCCCTTCAGGGTCATGCTGGGCTGGTAGCACAGAAAAGAAACATGCAAACTCCAATCATATACTATATTAAATGTGTTGAAATAAAGCAGTGGTGAAATATTACTTTTTCAACTGGAACATTCTGCAGATTACTTTTTTTTCCAAGAAGTTCAAATTATTTATAATTAGTATAGTCATGATTTGATCACTTGGTTTTGTCACCATTTTATTATTATTATTATTATTTTTTTTAAATTATTATTATAATTAAATTTTTTTACTCACTTATGTATTTTGGACACTCAGCGCCTTTTCTCCTTTTTTTTCGTTTATCAGCATCTGGAAATGGCACACAGTGACTACAGTCCATTAATTAAAAAATGCATTGTAGACATAATGCTGCCTCTCAGAGACAGACTAACTTGGTGCTCAGAGAGAAAATCTTGTCCCGAATCATTCATGAGCCCCGCCATCAAGGTTACACTAATAGTGTAGTGCTAGGTTGCCATCCTGTGGAGTTTAGAGGAGGGAAATAACACCATAATGCATGGGTTAATGGAGAACTACATGAAAAGATTGATTTAGAAATGTGATCCTATCCAACATCTGTGCAGGCGTAAAAAGCAACACAGCAGTCTGTGCAGTTTAACCTGCTGCATGATAGAAATGTCACAGAAAAAGATTCTGTCAAGGTTGGCTTAATCACACTAAACATATTAAATGGAATATCCAACGAAGCTGATGGATTTTCAAAAATCTCAATTTAATAGAAAGAAAAATATTTTCTACCCAAAAATAATTCCTGTATCTATCGTTGCATTCAGCAGTGAATTGTATTCAGGTGTACATTGCTGAAGTTCTGAGTTATCTGTCCCTGAGATTTTTTTTTTCATTTTAACTAATCCATTTCAGAAGAGGGGAGTGGAACTCAGTTTGAAAGAAAGCAATATTTTAAAAAATGAAAAAATGCTTGGCTTTTCAGAGAGGACAAACCTTGTTATAGCCAATCATCCGAAGAGTTTTCCAAGTATTTTCAGCAAATGCAACACCTCATGTTGATGAAAACACTGAATGATTATCTTAAAAATCTGGGCAGCAGAAAGGTGCTACTGCAAAATTTAAATGCTACTGTTAATGTCTCGCTCTGGCCAAAACCCATGTAACCATAATGTAATTTTCACTGGATGCGTAAGAAAAATGTGAATAAGAAAAATCTCTTCATCTTGATTCCTAACCACCATAATAAAATATTTTTTATTTCCTTGTATTAATGTCAGAGGAATGACTTGTAATGTTATCACATGTATATTAACTTATTTATCAAGAAATTCATAATGTTTAGCCACAAGCTGTAAGCAAAATGTTTTTAAATATTTGGAAAGGTGGTACATTTATAGCAAAGTTGGTGATTTTATGGGCCATTTCGATAGTTTCAATCGACCCACAGTAACACTCGACATCACATATACAAAAGAGATCCTTTTGGGAAATCGGTGTTTTTCTGTTTCTATAAGCACCCTCACACAGTCCTTTAGCAATGCAGAAAAACAAGACTAATATTGATGCAGAATTTCTTGATTTTCAAAAATACATAGATCTAAGCAGAAAAGAAAATCCTACAATCTGGGCAGTGTGTCTATTTTGGGACAAAAAAAATTTTTATGCAATTGATTTCCACGTAAAATGCAGGTTTTCGTTTTCTTTTCCATTTAGTTGTGAACAATTTTTTTCTCTGAATTTCTGTTTCATTTTTTTTCTACTGGTAAAGCTTTTCTTGCTTCAAAAATTTGAAAATAATGCTAACCTTTTAATGCCTTTGCACTTGAATAAAAAATGCTCAGAATCAATGTTGTTCCCCATTTTTTTATTTTCTTGGGCTTAGACTATGTCCCCCACTGCCCTTAAATCTATCCCATATTTTCACTCAAATGTTTGTCTATATGGCAGAGAAAATGGGCATTTAAGAGTTGAATGCATGCTATTTTAATTACAAACTTCATGCAGCATTTTTATGCCTATAGGCACAAACGGAGCTGAAAATTAAGAGATCCCCATGTTGTATTTCATAAAATTTAGCTCTCAGTATGGTGTGTCACATTTAATTGTTGACCTGCAATGTCTAGAGCTCCAAGAAGATAGTCAAACTTATATTTAAAGGTTATTATCTAATATACTTGGTAAATGTGTGGTCGACCAATGGTCAGGTTATGCACCTAGTCAATTGTTTAGGTTGCCCTAAACAATTGACTGTGTATAGAGCCTAAATGTAATTCAAATTTTCATACTCGAACGTATTATATGTAATACTGATAGTGGTATAGCAACATATTCCTAAAATACACTGTGCTTTCAAACTTTTAGCTATCAGCTGAAACTTCGGAAAGAAGCCTGTAAATATTTAACTTTGAAGGTAGTTGACTAAGTGGCCAGATTTATCTGATTTAGCACAACACTGATTAGAGCTCCTTATTCTTTCTCTTTCTTCTCTGCCAGTCACACAGGTTTAAATGTTAAGAAACCCTCCATCAAGTGCCTTTCACTGCACTTCAGCTGCAATTGATTATGTTAAAAAGATTCAAAAACAGGTGCTATTCTACTTCTAACCTTTAAAAAGTCAAGAGGCATCAACATCAATGCTTTTCTTCCCCTCTCATAATGCCACTCACTGAGACAAATATGGAGGAATTTCAAATCATGTCTTTTCATAGTAGATAAGTATCATTAGTGCACCATGAGAATATTATCTGCAGATCAAACAATGACACCAAAGCATGTGTGTTGTCATTTTGATTCAATTATAGTTTAAGCTTCACTTTAAATTACTGCTACTTATCTTCACAGGTGTAACTAAAGCCAGAAAAAGGTGATATTGCATATTAAGAAATATACTATAAATCCTTCAGAAGAATAAAATAATTTTTCAATGCTAAATTTATCAGTAATATATAATTATATATTTTGCTGTTATCAGAAAAACCTGTTTTTAACAGCTGTCTCAAATTATTTAGACTTTCCTGGATTTCCTTCACACGTCCTTATATAAATAGTGTTTCCCATAAAAAGCTCATTTTCTGTAACTTCCACTTGCTGTATACCAACAAAGAATTGTCTCTTAAATACATTTTTTCTAGAAGTTGACCATATTTTTGCTGTCCAAAAAAACAAACAATACCATATTGATGTGAGGGCCAGAAGTTCTACCTTGAGATGGTGCTTGAGTTGAGAGCATCTAAAATATGTTACTGCTCTATCAAACTAGTCCAAAAATGGATTTTGTTAAAGCTTAATTGGGTTTTGAATCAATGTGTTTCAGGAACCTTTTAACTGCACTTGATATCCTGGCACCTAGTGGCCCATTGTGTTTATAAATCACAGGCTTTGCTTTGTATTAGCATCAAAACTGTCAGTCTCCTCTAAAATCAAGCTGTTTCTCTGTGTGCCATATGGACTTGTACTGGGTTTTATTGAAAATGTTGGCAGGAATTATTGTCAAAGAAAGCAGAACTCTTCTTACCAATTGCTTGCTATTTGAGCAACATCAAAAACGGAACAGTTTTCAGACATCTATCTACTGCAAAGCTACCACTTTGGAACTGCAGTAATTGTCTATTTATCAGTGAAACATGCTTTTTTGTGAACAGCATAAAAGCGGTCCAATTCTTCTTTTCCAAAATCCATGAAGTTTTAATGACACCTTTCGAGGTTTTGCAGCATAAAGCCATGTTGAGACACTGTGTAATTACAAAAAGTAGCTTCTGATTCCAGGGACATGATTCTCCGCCAGGCTTGCAGGCACCTCTCTGGGCACTGTATGGCATATCCCAAAAGCTTTTAATTTCAGATTCACATCAAAGTCACCAATCCCTGTGCCGCCTAAAAAGAAACTGCCACTGCGGTGAGTTTGAATTAACCATGGCTCAAAAGAAGACATCAACACATGTTAACCACTGAGTACACATTTGAACTAGATCAAACACATGTCTGTGTTTGGCATTGCACATAAAAAGTGAACAAGAGGCCTTGGTAGCCATTAGGGGAACTCAGATCATTATACTTTGTCCATTTAAATCATACAAAAATTTAAATCTACAATTATTCACCATGCACCCCATGTGATAAAAAAACACTTCCTCTGTTTTTACTGTACCCATTTTATTTATTTTTGCGTCAGTACATGCACTGATTCGACAAAGAAATGTATGAACAGGGTAATTAGAATATGCTTCCATAAATGTATCTACAATGGATATCCAAAAGGCTCTAGTTTATTCAATTCAATGACTGCTGAGCTGTGTCAGAGGACTGACGTTAAAATCTAAATACAAGTGGGTTAAACTTCTGCAAAGCAACTTATGTGATTAAATAAAGACTTAAAAGGTCAACCCCCCCACCTCAGTTTTGTTACTCTTACACTAAAGCAATTTAAAAAAGTATTTACTAGTGCTGATAATGTTGTAATCTTCCACGAAAATTGAAAGCTTTTTCCTCTTTCCATAAGTTGTTTTTTTTAATCTTTTTTTTTGTTTTTTTGCTTCATGCAGGATCACAAGGCAATTTTGTTTTGCTGTTTTCACTTGCCATATTTAACACCTCCAATACCTTAGAGGAAACAGGGTGGGGAAAACACTCTAACAGACCCTGACGACTGCAAGAAAAGCTTTCAGTTTTATTTATTAGATGATTTCCATTATTGTTTTCCAGTTCGTTGCTGGTGCCAAGGTGGCACTGATACATGAACTCAAAGTAAGAAACAACATAAGTCAGAGGCAAATTATCATAGGAAATCACTGGGAAAAAAATACCATTCAGTAGCATTCTTTTGTAAAAATGTAAATTTACCAGGTAGACCACCTGATTTCAGTTTCCTCCAATACATTTTCATGCTTATTTTAAAGCAGAGAGTTACCGGGAAATATAAAAAAATTTGTGTCATTGTAATTATGCTATGCTTGTGTTACTGCTAAGTCTTAATTATTAAGTTTTTTTTTTCAAACTGGTCAGTAAAATTTGCAAGAATGTTTGGACTGATTATGTTTGCATTTCAAATGAATTAAAACCTGTGAAAATCAGTACGATTGGAGGTTAACTAAGTTGTTTACCACAGTGTGCTTAACCTTATTAAACCTCATTTGGATCCCATCTTCCTCTGTGCAGGAGCCAAATACAGCCTGAATTGAACTTAGAACACAACCATGCTGATGTTTTCTCAAATGTTTCCTCGGCTCAATGAGAAAAGAGACATGTGGGGGAGGTGAGAATACAGAAAAAAATATCTAGGTCACCATTTTTACTACAGTATCCCTCCCCCAACCCGAAAACACCCATCGACCCCCATACTCAGTGTTGCTGAGGAGCTTGACACCCCCTGCTGATATCTAAAAAGCACAAATTCTGATTGGCCAATTGAGTGTGACATGGTGCAGGTGTAGAGTTTTGGGTATAGGAGGGATAGTCCTGCAAGATTTTCATTGGAAGGAAAACAGGAAGAGAACGGGGGCGTGGTCAAAGAGGAGTGCAGAGCATGGGTAACGCTCCTATCCTACTGAGTTACTATGGCACCCTGGAGAGAGCATTGGGGATGTAGGAATACATTTGCATATATGTCAAAGTAGAAATAGAAACAAATGTGAATTCATCTCAGTTTGTGCAGAAAGGAGAGAGAATGATTGGGTAAGGAAAAGAAAAGAGATAGAAAGATGGAAGACAGAAAAAAAGGGGGTAAGGTGGCTAATCTTGTCTATGGTAACAGCAGGAGGTGTGTGTTTCCCGTTCTGTGTATTTGCATAAGGTGGATGCAATATCATTTTTTGAACAGACCCAGATGGAAAGAATTCGGCACTCTCATTTTGCCAAAAAAAAGTCTTGCACTTTTGTCTCCAAAAGCCATTCAACAAAGTGTCTGTTGCTGAACAGTGTAATTCATACGGAAAATAATAATTCTTGCACAGCAGCAGAGTATGAAATTAACCCCTTGCATTGGGGCCAAAAAGTACACAGATACCAGGACTCAACATTGTCACCACACTGGATTTTGTCAAATTATTCAGCAGCCAGGCTTTCTATGTACACCCAACAATGTAGACTAATCACAGCTCCATGGAAATCATGCAAAGAAAACCTTTGGTAGAGTAGCTCAAGTCGTTTGTGTCAAAATAGTTGTTAAATACAAGGATAAGTTAAAGTTAAAGCCTACTCAGAACTGAGCTATGTGGGGAGTTAGAAAGTAATCATTTTGGTGACAGACTTTGTCATGAATCTCTGATGCATCTAATATTTGCCATTGACAGCAAAGGTGTAGGTGCTTTGTCCAATCCAATGCACATGTTTTTAATACTTTCTTATAAACCTTTGTCAAATGTTGCTAACCTAACCTAAAGTTTGCTGCACTTTATGTTTCTATAATTATTTTTAGGAATTTTAGGAAATACAATTTTCATTAGCACTTACATGTATCTCTTAATCTCCTACTGCATACCACTGCTAGAATGATTTTTATTCCACGCATTCATCTAGCCATTATTTATACCAACTATCCTTTTCAGGCTGTCCGTGAGAGTGTGTGTTAGGGGGGGTGTGTACAATAGAACTATCCTTTATTTGTTAGCCAAATTTTAATGTATCAACGGCAAAGTGAGAGGCAAAGCACGTCTCACAAAATGGAGATATTCTACGTTTTATTTCTACTATGGTTTCTCCACAGGGCCGTTCCAAAGTCTTATGGGGCCTTGAGCAGATGTTGACTCAGCGGGTTCTGTTAAGACTACTACCTACAATAATAGCATTTCAATCAAGATTTGGTCTAATCTGGAAAATGAGGGAGAGTTTATTTGGCTGATCCTAAAGATGAATCAGAGGTAATTGTTAATATTATCTGAGACAACCTGAAGCTCAAGCAAAATAGAAAGGTTAAATTAAGGCATCAGATTGCAACAATGGTAACACAATAATCAAACAATTAATTTTAGAAAGTAATTTTAAATTTGATTTTAATTTTATTCAAAATGTTAAATATAATTACTTTTTTAACTAAAATGTACAGTATATACATTTTTTATTCCATTAAATGTATTTGATTTAAATATGTTTGTAACATTCATTTTTTAAAATAAAATAAAAATAGAATTTTAATAAATAATTATTAATAAAATAATTTGTTACAAAAACGTGCCTATTTACTACACAAAAAAATTGAATAATTTAAAAAAAGTTATATAATCTACACTGAAACAAAACTAAATCAAATGGAGTAATATTCACATCTTTATAAATGTTAACATCTGTAGCCGGTTAAATTTCAGCATTTATGGGGGGCCCAGGATGGGTTGGGGGGCCCTAAGCAACTGCTTAGTTCGTTTATGCCTTTTCGGCTCTGCCTCTCCACATGACATAGTGGCTCTGTGAAGATCTTTGACATGAATCAGCTTTTAAATAAAGTAGCTTAAGGAGTTTTTGGAGAATTCAGCAATGTGGAGGTGAATGGGAAAGGTACCAACTTAGACTCCTACAAAACATCCTAGGGAACACTAGCCTGCCAGACACAGGACCTAATTTCTCATGCGTGGGTGGCCAGTAAGGTAGTCCTGTATCTACTGTTACAGGTGGTGGTCTACTCTTGAAAGCCCAAATTGTCCCCCAGAAGTCTAGGCTGGATGGTGTTAAAAAGCATTGGATAAATTGAAGAACAAGATTCTCATAGGGCTTTCAGGCTTGTGTAGGTGGGTATTAGATTGGTGCAAGAGGTAGATAATGGCATAATTCCCCCTTAACCTCACACTAATGGTGCGTTCACACCGCCCCAAACAGCATCAGCAGCCGAGGACTCTGAGGACATCAGAGGAGTGTCAAACTCTCTGCTGCGCTTTGTGTGCGTTGGCTCCGTCAACTTTTCAAGCTTTCCCTGTGTTTCAAGCTTCAAAGCATCCAATGCCAGCAACGCAGAAGTTCAGCTAGCTGACGTTTTGACGGTCTTAACACTCTCGACGCAGCATGGCAACCAATCTGAGCGTCTGATTGTAATGACGTTGCCTGACAGCATAAGGCATGAAGATGGTTGAGGACCAGTTTTCCCAGGGTCTTCATTAGATGTAAGGTCAGTGTAAGCAGCCTGTAGCTGGTGTGGTCCATGTTACATACAGTATTTGGCACTGGTGTTATACTGGAAGTGTTTCACAGCTGTGGTAGCCTCCCTGAGGTTTATCGTGAACATTGTACAGTACCCCAGGAGCCTTGAGTTGATGCCATCTGGACCTGTAGCCTTTTGTAAATTGATTTATTTTATAGCATATCCTCACCTAAAACCTTGAGAGGAGCAAGTTGGTGGTGGTGAAGAGAGACTGGAGCCTCTTTTCTGAGACAATGCCTGCAGTAATGCCAGCATCGTTGAGCTTTTTGGTCATTCCTAAGTGCTCAGCCTGTGGTGGCAATTTGCTGTGATCAGGTGCTTTTCACAAAACATTAGACCATGCTGGGGTAAAGGGGGGTCCATCATTTTGACCGGCAGGGTCAAAACATGTCAGTCAAAATCTATTCTTTAACAAAGCGTTAAAATATAAATAACTATCTGTCTCTGCATTTGACAGGTACTTCTTAAAATTAAATAATAGTGAACACATTCTAAATGATGTGATTGAGGACTATTCATATAAACTCTGATTTGACTGATAAAACAGTATTTAAATGAACCAAAATAGAACTTAAAGGTTGTAGTCTTATGGCCCTCTAGAGTGAAGAGGGCCACATAAAGTTCCATTTGTCCCCCAGGCCTCGAGTTTGACACCTTTGCCCTAAACTATAAGCTCCTACACCAGCTACATCTGACCTTTGCACCTCTGTCCAGCTGTATTTTTCAAGTTATGCAGGTTTGAACACTGGATTACCTTTATGAAGTCTTAAAAAAAATGCATTTAATGGCTATTATTTGTATGCATTGTTCCCCACAAAAATCACAGTAGCTCATAAATCCGGTTTCAAAATAAACTTGGATTGAGAAGCTTCATCATATCGTGATTCCTCATTCAATACTTCGAAGTGCCAAACTGTCTAAAGGAGAAGAAAAAAACATTTCACAAGAATTTCAAAACACAAAGATGCATATATATATACACTACCGTTCAAAAGTTTGGGGTCACATTGAAATGTCCTTATTTTTGAAGGAAAAGCACTGTACTTTTCAATGAAGATAACTTTAAACTAGTCTTAACTTTAAAGAAACACACGCTATACATTGCTAATGTGGTAAATGACTATTCTAGCTGCAAATGTCTGGTTTTTGGTGCAATATCTACATAGGTGTATAGAGGCCCATTTCCAGCAACTATCACTCCAGTGTTCTAATGGTACAATGTGTTTGCTCATTGGCTCAGAAGGCTAATTGATGATTAGAAAACCCTTGTGCAATCATGTTCACACATCTGAAAACAGTTTAGCTCGGTACAGAAGCTACAAAACTGACCTTCCTTTGAGCAGATTGAGTTTCTGGAGCATCACATTTGTGGGGTCAATTAAACGCTCAAAACGGCCAGAAAAAGAGAACTTTCATCTGAAACTCGACAGTCTATTCTTGTTCTTA
Organism: Apricaphanius iberus; assembly: GCA_028564705.1. Classification (NCBI taxonomy): domain Eukaryota; kingdom Metazoa; phylum Chordata; class Actinopteri; order Cyprinodontiformes; family Aphaniidae; genus Apricaphanius; species Apricaphanius iberus. Next base: position 1,098,359 of record JAPXFQ010002058.1, read on the forward strand.
GAAATGAAGGCTATTCCATGCGAGAAATTGCTAAGAAATTGAAGATTTCCTACAACGGTGTGTACTACTCCCTTCAGAGGACAGCACAAACAGGCTCTAACCAGAGTAGAAAAAGAAGTGGGAGGCCGCGTTGCACAACTGAGCAAGAAGATAAGTACATTAGAGTCTCTAGTTTGAGAAACAGACGCCTCACAGGTCCCCAACTGGCATCTTCATTAAATAGTACCCGCAAAACACCAGTGTCAACATCTACAGTGAAGAGGCGGCTGCGGGATTCTGGGCTTCAGGGCAGAGTGGCAAAGAAAAAGCCATATCTGAGACTGGCCAATAAAAGAAAAAGATTAAGATGGGCAAAAGAACACAGACATTGGACAGAGGAAGACTGGAAAAAAGTGCTGTGGACGGATGAATCCAAGTTTGAGGTGTTTGGATCACAAAGAAGAACGTTTGTGAGACGCAGAACAACTGAAAAGATGCTGGAAGAATGCCTGACGCCATCTGTTAAGCATGGTGGAGGTAATGTGATGGTCTGGGGTTGCTTTGGTGCTGGTAAGGTGGGAGATTTGTACAGGGTAAAAGGGATTCTGAATAAGGAAGGCTATCACTCCATTTTGCAACGCCATGCCATACCCAGTGGACAGCGCTTGATTGGAGCCAATTTCATCCTACAACAGGACAATGACCCAAAACACACCTCGAAATTGTGCAAGAACTATTTAGAGAAGAAGCAGGCAGCTGGTATTCTATCGGTAATGGAGTGGCCAGCGCAGTCACCAGATTTGAACCCCGTTGAGCTGTTGTGGGAGCAGCTTGACCGTATGGTACGCAAGAAGTGCCCATCCAACCAATCCAAATTGTGGGAGCTGCTTCTAGAAGCGTGGGGTGCAATTTCTCCAGATTACCTCAACAAATTAACAGCTAGAATGCCAAAGGTCTGCAATGCTGTAATTGCTGCAAATGGAGGATTCTTTGATGAAAGCAAAGTTTGATGTAAAAACAATCTTATTTCAAATAAAAATCATTATTTCTAACCTTGTCAATGTCTTGACTCTATTTTTTATTCATTTCACAACGTATGGTGGTGAATAAGTGTGACTTTTCACGGAAAACACAAAATTGTTTGGGTGACCCCAAACTTTTGAAAGGTAGTGTATATATATATATATATATATATATATATATATATATATATATATATATATATATACATAATAAGAAATTCTAACATGAAAAAATAACATTTCAGATGTTTTTATTGAAATTGAAACACTACAGCTTCACAACAACCACTGTATCCGAAAAATATCTGTTAGAAATTATTTGTAACAGGTAGATTCAGGGATGATAATTAATTCAACGATGCTCTTAATTAACAGCTGTAATTAATTGGAATCATTACCAACTCTGGTGGTGGTATCAGAGGAAGGCCTACATCTCCAAACATACACACACTCACACAAATCCTTGTAATTCTATTGATCTGAGGACTTCATATTGACTTCCAATCATTTTATTAACTGCATTTATGTCTAATCAAAATGAAAATAACACCATACTTCCAAGTCAAACAAGTAAAGTAAATAATGACAACGACGAAAATGTCCTTACTTCCCTTCCAAAAAAAGACGTTTGCTGGTTAAATGCATTTATTTTTTTGGTTCTCTAAATGTAGTGTGTACAAGTAGACGTACACAGACATACATACCAACACGCGTGCACACACACACATATACGTGCACACACACACACACACATGTAATATGGCTTCATATTATGACATAGAAGATGCTATGAATGGAAAAAAAGACACCACACACAGTTTGCCCACTGATGGAATTCAAAAAATTCTGTTTTGTTATGTATGTTGCCTGGAGGATGTTCCTATCCCACCTGACACACAAATCCAGTCCCTTGGGAGGACAGAATGGAAATAATTGAGAAAAAAAAATGTATATGAAAATAATTTTGGAATAATTTTAAAAGGACTGGGACTTAAAAGTAAATTCATTTAATTAGAATGAAAAAAAATGTTTTATGTTATACCAAAAGAGACCTAAAAATAAGAGAATGGGTTATTGCTTCATGCTTTCACAGACACATGCCCAAATGTAAAGTGGTACATACTGCACAGTAAAGTAGTACAGAGTCCATTTAGTTTTAGAAATTCTAAATCCAAGTCCTAAAAACTGCAGAAGGAACCACAGAGTCGAGAAGCATTATGGTTTAATAATCATTTTTAGTAAAATCTGAGATCCACCAAAGTATTTTTCCAACCCCTGTGGGACTATTGCTCTGCCTGGTGAAATTAGCAACACCATCTTGAAAAGCATCCAGCGGGCTAATTTATAATTGATTACAACAGATGAATATGTGCACTGGTATATTTTTATGATGGAAAATTAAAAAAACTACGCAGTCTGCTATAAAAATTGCAAGAAAACTTATATCTAAGATATAAAAATGCAATCTATACAATAAGGATAAGGAAATGGTCCAACTATGTATTGGAGTACATCGAGAGCTTTTGCTCTTGTTGCCCGAGTGTGTTGCAATCTTGGTTTTCAAAGTGGGTTTCAATTAATCCTGCTAGTACTTGTGATCAATTCAGTGGTTATCAGAAAAAAAAGGTTTGGTATCAATCATACATTTTCCAAGGTAAATAAAAACAAAAAACAAAAATATTTTCAAGAGTTGATCTTCATTTATTCTACCACGGATATGGAAATAACAAGAAACATAACTCAATTTTGTTGCCGTTCTAAGATTGAAAACCCACAGTATTTTCAAATGTGCTTGCATTTTGTAGTTTTAATCATAAAAGTAAACCTTATTATTTGCAGTACTACCAACTACGATTCTGAAATTCAAATACAAGTATTTCTGGTTGTACTTGGGTAGCCTTTTGTTGTACTCAGATGAAAACCAGATATACTAATTGTTTTGGTCTTTGCTTCATTATAAACCTGTTAGAAGAGGAATAGAAAAGAGAACATTTTGAGAGCTCCTTATTAACACTCAAGAAAGATCATGTGTTGGTAGCTACTTAAGGTCTAGGGTTAACCCTAAAGTACTGGAATTTGTAAATTAAATTAAACCCAACCAATTTTAATGTTCTGTTTCAGTTCAAAAACTAGCAGGATTTTCTGAATGATGTATTCAGTGACTGAGTGAACTAAGGCATTCTAATAAGGATGATGTTAATAACATGCTAATAACAATGCATTTATCTGCATGTTGTACCTTCAAATACTGTAGCAACATTTTGAATAAAGGTAAGTTTATAGAAGTTGTTAAAGACTTAACTGGGTGAATCTTTAAAACAGTATATTAACTATTTTCTGTGTTAGTCAAACATTTTGGATTTTAAGGTCCAACTGTCTCTCTTTAAAATCCTGACTTCTGGTGAACCTTTGCTTTTTTTATTAAATTTGAAAAAAATGAGCTCAGACTTTTAGAATATAGTTAAATTGCATCATTCAACAACAGTTTTGTTTTATTTTCCTGACATAGCAAAACAAACATTTTGCTACAGGACAGTATTATGCATATGCAAAAGGTGGATTTACACATCAGTATTACAATTAAATTCAGTTTATTTATATAGTGCTATTTCACAACAGATGCCAAGGCACTTAGTAAGAAAAGTCATTTCAAACAGTAGAACGCTGAAGTATGCCACAGATGGATTCCAAACAACTTAATTAGCTTGTGAGATCCTAAAAGACTGCAATAGTTACAAGCATGCTAGGTAGATAGCTAGACATGCACTAGGTTTTTATTTCTACAACTAGATTATTTTTCCTGTGTGTAGGAGGTGTTTGCTGTGTATCTGGAACATACAAATTTGCTGCCCCGTCACAAAGCTTAGACAGTGGGAATATGGCATCATAGACCATGAAGAGATGCTGACCTCAACTAAGAATGTTGTCTAGGGGATGGGGAATAGGTTTAACTCAAACTGCCTGGCCTTCTGGAATGGAATCAGAGGAAAAATATTGCCTGTTATTGAGGTTGAGGTGATTAGTGAATAACAAAAAATGCTATGGCAGCAGGAATTAATTTTACGTGTTCACTGTATTTTTCATGAAAATTTGCCAATCTGATGGGTGTAAATGACGACAATCTATTTTTTTCCTATTGAAGTTTGAAAGTAGCACTTTACCGTTGATTTAGGTAAATTAGTGTCTCTCATGCACATGGGGACCCGTACTTACAGTTCAGATTCTATAGATGTACTATAAAATTGAATCTAAAAAGTCTTTAATTTGTGGGTTTGCCTATGGTTAGTTAGGTATACATGTTACCTTGAGGAAAATGCAGATAAATTATAAAAATGGCAACAACACAGATTTAATAAGATTAGATTAAATGACCAAAATATAATTTACAGCGAATAATATAGTGTTATATCTGTGAGTATGGTGAAGGTTATATACACTGTAAGCAAGAGGAAATTGCTGCAAGTTCATAGGAGTCTCAAGTGTGCTCTTCTTGGAGGGATTTTACCCAGATGTCAATATGAGGTTACGGCCACAACTCAGCTCAGCTGCTGGGTGCCACTTCAAACATTCTGTTTCTCTATGTGTGTGTGTATTTATGTGTGTGTCAGCACACTCACCAGTGGAGCTTTCATCTGCACACCTATGGTGAAACACGGTGGGGAGGCCTTGGCTACCCAGTGTTCACACACACATGCACATAAACACATGCATCCCCACTCATGGGCCTGGAGGTGCATATTTAGCAGTCTTGCCTCAATCCTGATGTGCTATGGAGTGTTAGGAGAGTAAAATGCTTAGGAATGTCTTCACCAACTAAATTGTCTATCACAGCGAATTGATGTTGTAATCTAACTAGCGAAAGAGAGAGACACAGATGCATCTTAAGCCTGTGCAAGAATCCAAATAAACAAAATCTGTGTATGAATGTAACATTCACATATTAGGAAAGATTCTGTTTCATTCTACAGCTGCTTTATTTTAGCTAAATTTACCAGTTCAGGCATCAGCTACTTATATTGTTTTATTCTCAGAGATTAGTAATACATTGTTGGATTTTAAATTACATATATAAAACATGCAAATTATATATTTTTTTCAGATTTTACATGTATTTATTTGCCATCTAAATTGAATACATAAACATTACATTACATTAAATGTGACTATTGTAATATTCTAATCTAATTAGACTATTTGTGGAAAAAGAATTAGGTTAAAGTGCTAAAGTTTCTAAAGATCTAATTAGGAAACAAAACAAAACACTGAAGTTTCTCACATAAATTACTATACATACAGAATAAATTTAATTTATTTCTAAAAAAAGGCTAGCTTCATAATATACAGCCACCAGGGGAGACTTTTTGAGACATGTAGAAGCTTTCCGATTTGTAGCAACAGTGATGGATCCTTCACTTGTCTTGGAATCTTAGCATTCAGACTGTTGTTGATTTTCTTCTCTATTGGGTCTTTTTTGTGACAGTTGGGTGCCTCTATTTGGTGCCAATTACAGATTGTTCGCTTCTGGTACGGCACTGGGTATCAAGGCTATAGATTCTCTGGCCCCCATAGCTCCCAATTTACCCATCAAACACTCCAGTCCATGGTCTGACCCCTGCTTCTTAATAACTGCTTTTCTGTTTAAATTCTTTCTTCTTTTTTTGTTAAAAATCTAAATCAATGTTTAGTTTAGAAAGAACACCCATAGATAGGAAAAGCTATGGACTGTTTTCTATATATATAAAATCCCAAATGTGTTCAAATATTTTAAATAAGGCAAAATGAAAATAAAAATCCTATTTTTTTAATCTTTGTATCATACAGTTTTAGTTTTTTGCAGTTCAATTTTGTTATTTGACATAGACCACAAAATCCAATTTCTGATTTTATGTTGACTGGCATAAATTATTGAGTCAGTTCAATGGGTGACTCAACCAAACCTCAGGATCCAAGCTGCTCTGATCTTCTGATCTTTTCCTATTTTAACATATTTTTGATATTTGCTGTGCTTTCATTTTACTAGCCAAGCGTCTTCTTTCAGTTACTGTTTCTTTTCAGATATTTTTGCTTTACAACTAATTCGCTTTTTAAGCTAATTACTGCAAAAAATGTTTTATTTATTAAGTCAGTATGATTCAGTTTCAAGGAGCTTATTTGCAGTAACACAAAAAACAACAACTTTATAAATAAGAGGTTGGGGTCCTCTGAGGTTTTGGCCACTTTACTGACATACGGTATCGAAGGACAAACAAGCACATGAGAATTTAAAAGTCAACAAAAATGATAATAAAAATACTCATTTTAATTAGAGCATCAGAAATTCTATTACGTGGGCTACTCTATTGCCTAACCTTACGAACATTTCAACAGCATTGTTAGATGTACAGGCAGCAGAGTTCACTATCTTTGGTGTAGGTTCCCGAAAACCTATTTAATCTATTTCAAAAGTGCACCAAATAATGATGTAAGAACAATAAAAAAAGCTTTTGATAACCCTTACAAATGTAATTTATTGTAATAAATGATTGATCAATGAATGATGATTGAGGTTTTCACATAATTAAATGTGATGCACAAATGTTTTTTCTTCTTTGAATGATTGCCTTTATAATCAACAAGAATGATTGCTATAATTATTAAAAAACTCTAACTTTCTATTTATGCTCAAAAGTTTCCAAAATTCGACAAAAAACAAACTGAATTAAAGAATTAAAAACTTCATAATAGATATTTTTACAGCTTCCTATAGTTCTATTATTCTAAAGTCAACACAAATCTGGTATGTGAGCCTGAATTCTTGACAAGGATATAATATCTCAGTACAGTAATTGTTGTTGACAAGGACTTCGAAAGACTGAGAATTTCAACATGTTTCTCTCATTACAAAGAAGCTGGAAGGATGCAACTACACAAGGCACAGACTGACATGAACACACCAGAAGGTGCTTGGCTACAGGATGAAAATAGGAAAAGTAGTTTATAGCTTGGAAGCCTAATAAATAAACCTTTGCCTTCTTTATCTATGGCGAAAGCAAACAATTTGTGGAAAATGTTGAATACAGCCTGGCGTAACAACTTTTTCACTGTTTTTTAAATGTGCATTGCACCTAAGGTTTAGTACACACACATGTGAGACAGATCATGTGTGTACACACATGACATAAGAGAGACAGGCAGAAATGCAGCTGACTTACTCCCTCTGACTGTCTCTCATGCTAACCCACATGTGTGCTCACAAATCTGCAAGAAAAGTCTGGTACGGCACCCCTTGAGGGTCAAACTACAGGGGGTTTGTCCCAATTAGCACAGTCAAGGTGTTAGAGAAGGCACACTGAGGGATCAGGTAACAGTAGCTGGGAACACACTGAGCCAGAATACGGGCTAACTGCTAACTAGCCATCTTCACAGGCACAGCATGACTTTTATCAGAAAAAACACTTTCATCTAACGGGCACTTTAGATTAGGCTCTGGTATTAACATGACTTCTGAAAACTAATTATAGCCAAGGAGTCCAAAGAGAACAGGATATAAAGATAAAGATAAATATGATGAAACAATTTTTCCAGACAGCAACACTCACAACTAATTTATTTCTTAAATAATTGCAATGATGGAAACTATGTGTGTTGTAATAGTTTCCAACTTGCTATATCTTGCTCCACCAGCCAGCGATTCTAACATAATCTAATGCTTTTATCAAACCATTAAATATGAATGATATTTAAAAGTCATGTCATTTTATTTTTACCAGACTATCAGTCTGAAAGATTAGTTATTTTGACAGATGTATCAAAATTTAGACAGTAAGAAGATCAGAGACTAATTTCAAGTTTAGGGAATTTATTCACCAAATGCTCAAATAATCACAAAATAAATTCAATATTGTCTAAAGATGAAGTGTGCTAATCTATGCTAAATGATGGCTACATACTACCAGAAGAAGAAAAATGAATGGAGGAAGGCAAAAAATAAAAAAAAAGCAACATCACTGGAAAATCCGCCTCACTTGCTTATGTAGCAAGCATGCGTGGGACGGGTTGGAGAGGGTTGCATGGAAAACAAGGAAGAAAGCCAGGCAGTTTGGGGTTGAATCCGTCGGACCAGCCACTAGAATCCAGAAAGGAGAGGGAACAGGATAGCTTGTGTGTATAGAGTTCTACTTGTGAACGACAGATCACAATCACCCGGAGGCCTTTGAATTTCCCTCTATCAAGCTGGAAAGCTTGGTTGAAAAAAAAGGATGAGCCAGTCAAATCAGCTGGCTTTATAACCTCCAGTGGTGCCATCCAAGATGGCTGCCAACACTTGCCAATTGGAGGCCTTTCTGGGGTCGCGAAATGGCTGATGACCCAGCCAATGAGCTTTGGGAAGATGGCAACTTGCCCTGTTCAAATAACTTTCCTGAATTCAGCGATGGTGCTAAGCATCCTCAACAACTCCACAATCGCTCTTTTTGTACCTGGATAATGTCTGTCTGTAGCACCAACTGACTCCAAGAGAGATGTCTGTTTCAACATAACAGCACCTGTCACCCTCCTCTTCAGATTGCCTAATGATAAAGTCTTCATATTCTGTTTTAAGATTTATTTTTAGATGTTTAATGAGGTTTGTGGCATAATACCTCATAGTCTTCCTCCACATGTCAAACACAAAATCATTGTTAATTGTGGTGCTAAAGTAGCTCTAAATGACTGTTTCGTTCTGCCATAGTGGATGGTCTGGCTCCGACATATCAGGCTGCGCCAACCACAGAGCAAGTTTTCACAAAGTGCCTTCGTCAAAATAAGGTAAATGAGCTGAAAAGTATTCTCCAAAAGCAACAATATTTACCAAACCATCAACTGCGTATCAACTGAGTGTCGTGTCAAAGTATTTATCGCCATCAGAAATTATATCCCAATCAATTAATACCAACCATTTATTTACATTTCTAACAGGATGAAAAAGCTAAACTTACCAATTTATTGAAAGCAGTTCTCTCTCCTGTTACCATTAACTATTTCAAGATTAATAAATCAACTCCACTATTGTTTAATCTCAAATTTTCTTAAAAACCCTCCCCGATTTTCCTGACACTAAACCAGCCTGAAATATTAGACAGCAGATTGCTAGAGATGACCAGTAACGCTTCCCATGTCAAAATACTGTAGAATCCTTTAACATCAAGTTACATTCAAAATTAACCAATTAAAAAATAATAAATAAACCTAACTCAATCTCATGTCTGTTTGTTTTCACAAACTGGATACACGTCTGATTCAGACTGACATTCTTGAATCTCTTGTACTCCATCTCTTGCTCTTTCTCTCTGTCTCTCTCTTTCTGCTTTTTTATGTGAGCCTGCTCTCAAACAGTGTCAACTTTTATTATGGGGACTAAAGTTATCATGACAGAAATCTGCATAAACAAGGAAATCCTTAACATTGAGGGCTACACGTTATCTGGTTTTAACAAGCACCTTTCACAATGTGCGTCTGGAAGCTTTATGACCTATTTTTCACTGTGTCTATGCGTGTATGAATGTGTGCGTGTGTAGTGTACCAATCATATGTTCATTATACTGTTAGCTGGAATGCCATTACTTATTGATGGTACTCCTGTTTAAAATGCAGCATCACAGCAGTAGGTTGGACAATATTCTCATGAACACACAAACACACACACACCCATGTATGTTACCCATTTAATATTTAAGTTAATTCAAGAGTTGAGTTAAGAGAATCTGAAATCATAGTTCATTATTAGATTTTTAATTGGGTTAGCTGGGTTTTATGCATCTCAACACTTATATAATAATGGCTACATTTTTTTTACATTTTCTATTCTGTTTAGCTTTTTTAGTTTCTATAAGTAATATATGTCTCATTCCACATTATGCATATTGTTCCTGGAATCTACCCAATGTCTGGTCCAATTAGGTGGTCACAGGCTCAGTGCTCTGACAAATGTGGTGATTTGCAGGGGCCTTGAATTTTTGCAAATTGTCTTTCATTTTTGAACTCTTGGTATCCTCTCATTGTACTTCTAACTCCTTCTCTAGCTGTACAATAGGATTAAAACAAGTATAAAGTAAGGAAAAGCTTATATCAGGGAAAGTACAAAATGGTACTGAAGAGAATAGTGCAGGAGAACTCTAAAACTATAAATTTGAGTTTTCTTAGACACATTAAACCATGAAATTTATAGCTAATGTATCACACAAGCTTAAACGTGATGCATGGTAGCATACATATATATGATCCCGCTGCAGAAAACCACACTATACAACTTTTCTCCTGCAGGTTGCCTGGCGGAAGTACTGACTGAGTTTTGCTACACCCTACCAAATGATATAAATCAACCTGTGTTTTAAGGCTTGAGCCATGGCAGATCCACCAAAGAAACCAAAGAAGATGATATCAAAAGAAGAAAAGAAAAGAAACTGGGCTGACAGCAGAAAGCCGCCGGAGCTTCACGGCTGGAGAAGGATTGTTAACCCCTGATTCATAATGGCTGCAACCATTCTGCATCCGTTGTGAATCATTGGTAAAAAACCTTGCACCATATAGAGCTGCGAGGCTAGACGCTAAACAAGGCTAGACCAGGTTGTTCCCCTTGTTAACAGTGCAACTCCCTCGGTTCCTCCTGTGTCCTTATAGAGCAACAATACAGACGATAACAAAGGTCGGACAAAAATCCTTCTCTCCCCGGTTGTGAAAGCTCTTTTCTCTGGCTCAGTTTAGATCAAAGTAGGCTTAGCTTCTAAATCCCAGTGTAACAAATTTTCAGTTTTGTGTGCGGAAGCACAGTGAATCAGGTGTTACAACGGGATGTACTAAGGATAAAGAACTAGCTGCGCTGCTACTGGATTGGTAAGTAATAAATGCTTCTTCTGCGGTTATTTGGGCATGATTATATTATACAGTGCTGGGAAAATGGTTTGATGGTTTACCAGCTGACATGCAATTGTTTTATATTCTGTTATTTTGGCTGGCGAGCTTGTAAATCCTCAGTACACTTCTTCAGATGCGCTCCATAGAGCTTTGTTTTAACGACAGTGATGTTACACTGCAAGCCTTTAGAGGGCGTTGGAGGGCCAATAGCCACAAAGTTACGTGTGTCTTTACATTTGTGAAAAAGATATCCTCTGAGAGAATAAATACATTTTTTGGAAGCCTAGATTGCAATTTTCATCAAATCAATGAAAAGAATGTATTGAGAAAAGTTTCTCAGATGTATAAAATTGGCCCTTCAATTGGATACTGAGTAATTAGATTACATCTAATCTCAAATTAGAATCAGTAATTGCATTATTGGTCATTACAAAAATCAAACTAATAATTAAGACATAAATAACCAGATATAAAATGTAACAAGTTAAAAGCAATTGTAAAAGGGATTAGAGAATGGACGCTGAGACTGACTGAAGATTTAACTTGATCAAATTATCCTCTTGAACTAAAAAATAACTTAAGGTTTCATGGGTTGTTTCGATTTATCTAAATGTATGACAGGGGGTTGGTATTGATATTGTAAGAATTTAGAAGAGTAATCAACCAAATGCTGATTCTAGGAAACATCTTAATCATATGATAGGTTAGAAAGAACATCCAGGTTAGTCGGACACTACTTATTTTCTCAGAACCAGCTTGGGCTTCAGTTTCTATAACATATCTCTCTTGGTTGGAAAGATAATTAGCTTTAGGTCCCAGCCACTGCCTGCCCTGATAGATTACTCTAAACCTCAAAGATACCTCCATGGCAGTTCCTGCATTTTCTACTCAGGCATGAATTATAAGCAATTGAAAAAAACTACATGCAAAACAACAACAACAAAGAGATTTACAGTGTAATTTTGAAAACCATACAATGAAATTCAGTGCAAACAAGAACCAGATTTTAGTTGAAATCTAAAATAGATAATACAATAAAAGACTGAAGAAGAATAAAGATAATAAAAACAATGAAATTAAGTTGATCATGGCTTTGGGGAATTTGATCAGTTTTACATCACTTGATTAGTTTGCCTTTTGCACTGTAGAATTTATTGCAGTGCTCAATATCAACATTTTTAGCAGGCTCTTAGCCTAAGCAAAAATTTTCAATAAATGTGGACCAAAGTTTTAAATTTGTCTCTAAATGGGCTTGTATTTTGTGTTCCCATGATATATATTCACTGCGATAACACGAGGAATGTTGGTGGAAAGACAGCCATGTGGGGGCGTTCATTGATAGTGTCCAAAGTGTCAATCTTATCGGGTACAACTTCCTTGTTCTGTGTCATGTTCTCACCAGAATTTTAATCTAGGTATATAAATGACTTGTGTAAATCTCTTTTTTCAAGTCAAAAGACTCTTAAGGGTTTTTCACTATATTCAGTCACTCACCCATTCACAAACATATGCATACAAATTCACACCCATTATGATCCATAGGTGTTTGTGTTATGATCATTCCTGACACTCTATTTCTATTTTAAAGGTCATGCCATAATCAATTAATTTCACTGTGTCAATTATTGTTAGAAATGTTTTGCTCTATAGGTTCCATCCTTTAGGTTTAGTTTCTTAATGATTTCTTGTGTTCTGTTCTCTCTGTACTCTAGTTAGGCATATTCTCATAGATCAGTTAGTAATTTTCCCACTTGGTTTGTAGTTTCTTTTGAGTTGTATTATTCATTTTCCCTCAGTCTCCCTGTTTTGTTCTCCTCCATATCTTCTCTCTGATTATTTCAACTGCTTCCAATGTCATTCTCCACCTTGTCCTATGTATTTAAGCTCTCTGGTTGCCATTATTCATTACTCTGCCAAACTATATGCCCTGCTCACCCTGCAATTTTCCTCTTCAACTACTCTTTGTTCTTTATTATAATATTGCTCTACTTCTTGCCATAGTTGGTTTCTGCACGTGTGTCCTTTATTAAACATAAACATAGCAAAATGAGAAAAACAGCAGATCTCTCCTCACTCTACTTCTTTAAACGAAGGGTGTTATTGTTTTCCTTGTGATTTGAACAGATATCCCGTGCCTGCTCTATGTTTACAACCTTCGTCTGAACGGGAGAGTTATTGTCAGTCACAGTCTGAAGTTGACACACACAGTCCCAGAAAGTCCTGGTGGACCGTATTGGGTAGGTGAAGATTAGTGTCTGAGTTTACGGATACAAGAAGCAGAAAGGAGTTTCCTAGGTTGCTCAGGCATCTGGTCAAGATGCCTCCTGGATGCCTCCATGACTGGCCCAAGGGTGAGGGTTATATTAGGAGAGTGTAAAGAGGATAACAATGCCAGTAGTCTGGCTATTAGACAATGATAAGACTCCACACACTAACAGTGGTTTCAGTTTCTTAAAGGTCCTGAAGAGTCAAAGCATTTACCAGCTCTTGGCCTCTGTATAAGAATATCAACTTAATAAAAAAGATGAAAACACCTATTAAGAGTGCTGCCTCATACTTGTTTAAGAGAAGAAGACAATTTTCTTCCACATCAAGAGCAGAAGCGAAACAGGGCACAACCAAGAGGGCTACAATAACATTGGTAGTGCACTTTATAAATAGGGCTTTTATATAAGAATGAAAAGAAGAACACATTTTTTAAAAGAAAACCTGAGAAATCCTGTTTAAATTTTCCCACAGGCTTTGTAGTTAAAATAATGTTCACAAATAAAGGTCCTGTGGTGAGATAGATCTAAATTTGATGTATATTTTTTTTGGCCAAACACTGAAAACACTAATGCTGCTCATCACCATGTTTGAGTTTGAGCAGCACACACAAACAAGGTGATAAGATGGGCTTTTTTCTTTAGCAGGGGCAGGGAAATAGGTCAACATTCGTGGTAGGATTGATGGAGTTAAATTTAGGGTGACCCTGAAAGAAATCCTGCTTGACGCTGAAAAAGGTTTGAGACTAAGGCAGTGGTTCACCTTCCAGTTACAGACAACTACCCTAAATGTAAAAGTTTCTAAATGCTCTAAGTTCTTAGAGATATGCCCCAAATAAATGGCAGCTTTAACTGCAGTGAGCTACGCATTTGTGAATACAGATACATAGCTTATTTTCTTAGATTTAAATTGATATAAATGTTTTTTTTAAAGAAACTTTGAAAATATATCATACATTTTTTATAAAATACATTCAAACTTGTGCTTATAATTTGATGTGAAAAAGCAGTCTGAAAGGCCAGAAACTGAAAAAAGTGTCTTTTTTACAGCTATCTGTGGAGTGATTTAGGTTATACACCTTATGCCCTAAGTAGGAAAATGCTTTTGGAACAGGTATGCCAAGTCATCTGACAGTGGAACGCTGACCATCCCTCCTAATGCGTAACAAGATTACCCTCATGGTCTTTTTTATGTTTTTACATTATATTCTCTGCAGATAAGCCTGTGATTTGCACTGTAATCCTCTATTTGGCATGGCAGGCAAGCAGACTATCTGCCTCTGAACCGTAGTCTGTGCCTGTCAACTTGCTTTGTTTCTGTAGATGTATAAATCAAACTGTGTGTTAGTATGGCATTACGGATGTGTGCACCCGAGCCTAGTGTGTGTGCATGAACATCTCTGGCTACATTTCATTTTGAGACACAGGGATCATCTGGCAATGGCAGGGTCCCAGGTGTTACTTAGAATCAAGGGATGCTATGATACACAAACACACACACGCACACACACACACAGACGATGGTGGACATTGTTTACATTACTTTTAATCTGTCAGCACACAGAGAAGCACCGATTGGAGCAAACAGTCATACAGCTTGTGGTTCTCCATTGGAAAGTTTTGCTTAATAGTTAAATAGAATAGAAGGCATTCAACTGTATTCATCGTACATCAGAGAGCAAATTTACCACCTTGGAAGATATTTCTCTATTCTACTAGGAAAAAAAAACAGTAATTGAAAGGCTTCATTATAATACCATACAACTTTACTTATGCACAGTGAACTTAAGATTGCACAAAAGGCACCAAAAGCTTGTTCTTAGAGGCATAACAAATAATAAATATACATATATACATGTATATATATGTATATATATATATATATATAGCTCGGATGGTCGCTGAGGCAAAAACTCGGGCGTGGGAGGAGTTTGGGGAGACCATTGAGAAAGACTTCTGTGTGGCTTCGAAGCGATTCTGGTCCACCATCCAGCGTGTTGGGGGGGAAGTGGTCTGCCACCAACACTGTTTACAGTCGGCGTGGTGTGCTGACCTCGACACGGCACGTTTTGGGTTGGTGGATGGAATACTTCGAAGACCTCCTCAATCCCACCACCACCCCTTCCTGTTTGGAAGCAGAGTCTGGGGACTTTGGAATGGGCTCTTTAATCTCTGGTGCTGAAGTCGCCAAGGTTGTTAAAAAGCTCCTTGGTGGCAAGGCCGGGGGTGGATGAGATTCACCCGGAGTTCCTCAAGGCTTTGGATGTTGTAGGGCTGTGTTGGTTGCAATATTGCGTGGACATCGGGGGAAGTTCCCTTGGATTGGCAGACCAGGGTGGTGGTCCCCCTCTTTAAAAAGGGGGACCATAGAATGTGTTCCAACTTCTGAGCCTCCCTGGTAAGGTCTATTCAGAGGTTCTGGGGAGGAGGGTCCGACGGATAGTCGAACCTCTGATTCAGGAGGAACAATGCGGTTTTTGTCCTGGCCGTTAAACACTGGACCAGCTCTACACCCTCGGTAGGGTCCTGGAGGGTGCGTGGGAGTGTTTTGTGGACTTGGAGAAAGGTGTTCGACCATGTCCCTTGGGGAGTCCAGTGGGGGTTACTCCGGGAGTATGGAGTACCAGGCCCTTTGATAAGGGCTTTTAGGTCCCTGTATGACCGGTGTCAGAGTGTGGTTCGTATTGCCGGCAGTAAGTCGGACTCGTTTTAGGTGAGAGTAAGACTCTGCCAAGTTTGCCCTTTGTCACCGATCCTGTTCATAACATTTATGGACAGGATTTCTAGGCGCAGCCAAGGTGTTGAGGGGATCCGTTTTGGTGACCTCAGGATGGAGTCATCTGAACGTGATCTACAGCTTTTGCTGGACCTATTCGCAGCCGAGTGTGAAGCGGCTGGGATGAGGATCAAATCCGAGACCATGGCCTTGAGCCGGAAAAGGGTAGGGTGCTTTCTTTGGGTCGGGGAACGGGGTCCTTCCTCAAGAGGAGGAGTTCAGGTATCTGGGGGTCCTGTTCACGAATGAGGGAAAAATGGAGCGGGAGATCGATAGACGGATTGGTAAGGCGTCTAAAGTTATGCGGGCACTGTACTCTAGACGTAACAGGGGCACCACCTGTCTGTTCAGTGAGTGGTTGCTAATTGGAGGATGTAAGATGAAAAAAAGAATGTTGTCCTACATACATCGCATAATAAAATTATAAGAGAAGAGTAAAAGACTTTTCTCTCTCTGAGAAATTGTGTTTAGTTGCTTTTTCATGTTTAAGATAAGCTGGTGTACAAATATGCAAATATGAAGCTAACACTGTTTGCAAAACAGTTACAAAGAAGAACATGGAGATTGTTCTTCTTTGAGAATTCCCCACACAATATATTGAGTCATTTTGGTGCCACTGCTTTAAGAAAGAAAATGGCAAGTTTTGATTATTGACATTACAATAACAGCCTTTCCCTGAAGAGTGGCCACAAGCTGGTTTTGCCTGATTGCTGGTGATCAAATCATTCAGTGGCAGTTGGTTCTGCAGCTCCTTTTCCATTAATTTTGTAATTTAAATTGCTTCATTAGTTATTAAGTTTTCAGTTAAATCATCCACCAAAACAGTGAGTACAAGCATTCCAACTGATTAAGTATGATCTGCCTCATAACTAAAATTCAAAGCAAGCATTTCATATGTTTGCCTAGTTTTTAAGACATATCTTTATCCAAACAGAGGAAAAACTTTCTTACCATAAATCCTCTATTTACAACTGAATTAACAAGGGATGCACCGATACTGGTATAGGGTATTTGGGCCGATACCATTCTTATGTACTGTATCGTATTGGTTAAAGTTAACCGAAACTATGAACCTATCCTTAAAATGTGGAAACTCTGAAATAACTACACAGATCATTTTTATTTTTCACTTGAAATGTAGTTTTGTGTTCATTTTTATTAATATTTATTTTTTTATCTAATTCATCCGCCACATTATTGTAACAAGAGAAAAAAAATGAAATTAACTCTGTCTTCCAATTCATTGTATTATTTTTGTGTGGCAAAAGTATCAGTTTTGGTAACCGGTGTCGGAAACAACTCAAATCCAAGTATCAGCATCATATTGGTTTGAAAAAATTGGTTTTGTTGCATCCCTAGAAATAACTTTTACTTATTATCAACTTTGATTGCAACAATAACTTAATTATATAATCAAATTCAGGTTCTTAATCAAAATTAGGGTGCACATTCTTTACCTCGTTACTTTTGCAAAACTGGCTTTGGAACAACCATCCATTAATTACATTTTAGTAAATGCTTGTAGGGAATATGGCATATAATAGATCATTAGACATCAGAGAGGATACCTTTCACCTAGTTTCATCTGGCTGCAGTGAGAAGTGTTTTTATTAACTTTGTTTTGGAGACGTAAGGTGCTTGAGGCAGAGAGGTTATTCAGGAGGTGCCTGCCTCAGTCAGAAGACATACATGGGACAATGTGGGAGAGTTAGAATGATAGTCCTGTACAAAGCTAGGCTGGCCGGTCAGTTTAATAAAATACACCAAAACGGCCATCAGAACATCCGCCTCATCATTGTTTAAAGCAGAACGACATTAATTTCCATAACACCATTCATTATCTAAGTCTGGTTTTAGAGTATATGCATTTTACTACACAGAATATGCTGCTGTTTATAGTCACTGACCAACATGGGCACCGTAAGGGGGTGGAAGGTTAGGTTAGATTCTAAGGGCCCAGGCTGATGAAGGGCCCAGAAGAGCAGGACCCTTTTTTCTTGTCTTATTTCTTTTCTCCTTTTCATATATACGTTAAATGTGCAAGGGCCCCTCATGCACTCAATGTGCATTTTGTACGTTTTTACCATAGATTTAATATTTAATAAACAAATAATGCATTTACTGTTTCAGTCACACCACTCCCCCTCACAATGGTTCATTCCACCTGTGCTGTCCTAGCCTACGCTCCCTAGTCTAGCGTCTCTTACTTATTGCAATTGCTATGATGGAGCAGAGACAGTGACACACTCAGGGATGTCACATCAAAAGTCATGGGCATCAAAAACATAAAGAGAAGAAGAGAAGACAGAACGCTAAAGTCGATGGTATGTCACACAGTTTAAAAAAAAGAAAGGTAGCTTGCCCTATTCCTGTATTCCAAAGTTTCTGACTTACCTATTTTTGTTGCCACATGATCTGCTTTTATCTAGCTAGCTGAGTAAAATAATTACTGAATTATGACTTACATCGAACAATAATAACATCTCTGATGTCTCCAGTTTATTATGTCTTGTAGACATAGATTCAGCAGCCACTGCACACCCACATCCTCCTTCCCCACGGCCTCTGTCCCCATCTCGGCCAAACGAGGTGATCATGAGCACGAAACTTCACAAAGATTGAAGCCTCTAAACACGTCTTATCTACCCGTGTTATCCACATGATAATAACTACAAAAAAAGTAATCTACACACTTCAAAAATTACAAACACAGTTTGCCGTTCTGTGAAGTGACAGTGCTGCCACAACAATCTATGATGTCAAATTTGATGTTCTTAATATGAATAAAATGCCCGAGAAAAAAATAATATAAAATTTAATAAACATGTTTCTGTAGTAACCATTGGCTATAATGAGATTACAAAATATATATTTTAATAAGAAAAATAAATAGGCCAATAAAAATAATATGTTTATTGTGTGTGTGTCTGTGTGTGTGTTTGTGGGTCCTGGTGTGTCTTTAGTTTGAGCCCTTTTGGCCTAGCTAGTTTTAGACCTGGAATGATTTAGTTATGGGTTAGTTCTACCTGATGTTTCCTGATTGAGTAGTTTGACCCAGCTAAAGTTTGTTCATGTAAAGTATAAGTCAATATGTGTATATTATATTCTGTTGTGCTTGCAATTGCAATTGAGCTAATAAATGTTTTTCCCTTTTATGTAAACAAGTACATATTTTCATAGTTTTTTTTCTTGTTTTTGTAGGCTTTGTTCTCATTTTTAGACATTTTAACTATGCAATGTGCTAAGTTTCTTTTACAAAGTATACAGGTCATGTTTATTGGGTAGAATCTTTTCTTTAAAAAATCTAGAGGCCCAGAAATATTGTTTTCAATAGGCCCCAGAATTTCTGGCGACAACACTGCTGACTGAGACTAGTTGCAGTAATATAAGTACAAGATAAAGCAAGATGGGATGTTGGTGAACAAATAAAATTACTTTAAGTCTTTTATTTCAATTGGGATATTGCTTGTTTTAAAAACACACATTAGGCAGAACAACAGATACTTTTCATCAAGGACTATTAAATAGCAGTGTTAAACCTTTTAAAAAGTTATTTCAATTTTTTTTTTTTTTTTTTATAACTCCAATCATCATCACTAGTGACCTCTCCTGGGAGTACAGCACCTCTCAACCAATGTTAGCTGGAGATAGAAATCAGGACAGGAACTGTATAACTTCTGAAAAGACGTTTTGCCCAGCTTGTTTAGTAACAATTGTGTTCGGAGACAGAGTTGGTGCTGGGAACAGACAGAATGTAAACAGCAATTACAACATCAAAAACATAAAGAACATTAAAAAATACTATTGTTATGACATCCCAGCTATTATTAATCAATTGAATAAAGGCATCTCTAAACTGATTTTTTTGCTTTGCTTTAAAGGAACCCAGTGTTTCAGCAGCTTTGCAGTTATCTGGAAGTGTGTCTCAGGTAAGAGCATCTTAAAAATTGAACTCTACTTCTCAATGTTTGGTTTGCTTGTTTGTGGTAAGTTTGGGGGCACAATGTATATATATTGTAAGAAGTTCCAAGATCATCAATTAATAATGCACAAATTAATGTGATTTGTACAGTGAGCTGTTACATAGTTTAAATTACTTTTACTTTAGCTGTTACCGAAGACATAATCCATAGACAACAAAACGGGACTCAGAAAGCCACAGTACATGATTAATATGAGCATTTTTTCCTTCTACGAAAAATAAAAAGGTTTATTCTGAACATGTATTAAAAGACTACTACTGTAGCACCGGTTGGCTGCCCTGAAATATGAGCGGTTTTGCTAAAGGCTCTAATTGCTGATCATTATTGCATATATAGGGGGTCTTCGAGTTTATTAGTGTGGGTTTTTGTTCAAATTCTATTGTTTATGTCTTTAACTTTGCTTGCTCATACTGATTTCTACATCCTTTACCTGTGTATGCGAGCCCACAGTCTAAATCTTGTGCAGTGTGAGCAAAAGTGTGAGAGGAAGTTATTGCTGGTATAAATCAAGACCTCTAATTGCTTGGGAGCCTCAGCAGGAGGTCACTCCTTAGGCTGCTACTAATTGGCCACCAGCAGTTAAGTGCGACACACAGTTGGTCCAAAGTAGAAGTCATTCAGCACAAGACTGCCAACAGGTGTGCATAATTTGTGTGTTAGATAAGCGTGTTTTTTAGACTTATATCTTTGGATGTGTATGTT
Organism: Apricaphanius iberus; assembly: GCA_028564705.1. NCBI lineage: Eukaryota > Metazoa > Chordata > Actinopteri > Cyprinodontiformes > Aphaniidae > Apricaphanius > Apricaphanius iberus. The sequence continues at coordinate 1,118,955 of JAPXFQ010002058.1, forward strand.
TGTTTGTGTGTTTGTGCTTGTTACATTGCCTTGTTCAACTCTATCCAGAGATAGCCCAGTTAAACATTGTGTATCTCTTGTGTGCTTTTGCAACATATTCAATGGATAGGGTCACACTAACTTGAGCAGTATTGACTCAGAGACTATTGTTTTGTTAGGTACTTTTTCTTTACTCCTGTCTGGGCCCACAACAAATTTATATCACAAAATTTGGCCTGGATGTTTTCTTCCTTTGCTGTTCACACTTGTATTTCATTGCAGGTGATTTTCACTTGGAGATGTACTTTCACAGCTGGAGAAGTGAAGAAGGGGAATAAAGGAGCATTTTTCTGCAGCTCACAGGATGTAGGAAATGATAAGAAACTGGTGTCTACATCTTATTTTTATTTAAAACATGCTTTGAACAGTAGAAGAACCTCCTTGTAATGTCCACAACAATATTAGATGTATGTAAAGTAGAAAGTAACATACAGATCTGACGGAAAGAGAATGATGAAACAACTCTATCAAGCATTAACAGTTTCTTTCTTAAGGTAGATACTCCAGGAGATTAATTATTTACCACTATTTGTTATTTACCGCTGTTTGTAATTTCCTGCAACAAAAAGTAAGTGAAAATTGACCAGCACCTGTTTTAATCCCAATCTCCCCCTTTCTTGCCCCCACCCATGTCTCTGTTTTCTTCCTTTCAGCTTCTGACCATTTCTGAAATCTCAAACTTTATTCATAAGTCCAAGCCATCCACCTGCTAGCTGGACCCTCTCCTCACCATTCTTGTCAAAGCCTGCCTCCCCCTCGCTATTATTCACACCTCTCTCTTGACTGGAACTGTCCCCCAAACCTTAAAAACTGCAGCTTTAACCCCAGTCCTAAAGAAACCAGGCTCAGACCCCTCTAATTTCTATAATTTTTACCCCTTCTCAAATTGACGCTTCATCTCCAAAATTATTTTTAAAAACTTGTTGCATTTCAACGTCATTCTCATTTCTCCCAAAATATCCTCTTTGAACTGTTCCAGTCTGGCTTCTATCCACTCCACAGTACAGAAACTGCACCATTAAAAATTGAAATTAACCTCCTCATGGCAGCTGATTCTGGACTCCTTGCCATTCTCATCCTTCTAGACCATAGTGTAGCCTTTGGCATCATCTAACACGGCACCCTCCTCAGTAGTCTGTCCCATTAGACTGGTTTAAATCCTGACCTCTCAGGCCACATTCAGTTTATTCAGCTCAAATCTTCCAAATCACATCCTTTTGCTGTTACTCAGATGTTCCCCAGGGGTCAGTCCTAATGCCCCTTCTCTTTTTAATTTATCTACCTCCCCTCGTCCCCTCGGCAACATCTTCTAAATATAGTATAAACTGACACAATGTTATGCGGATGGCACCCCATTTTTGCGCTCTGTCTGAGAAGAAAAAAAAACATACTTTTTCAGGTAAACTGAAATTGCCAAAATCATTTGGTAAATTTACACAGAGATTTACATATATTCTCCTATTTGATATAATTTCTATTGCACTATGACTTGGGTCAGACATTTTGGACACCCTATCACATGCTTCTATCAATAGTTTGTAGGAACTCTGGACCCATTCTTACTAAGATAACTGATCCAGGTTAGAAGATCTTGCTCACCCACACCCTATCAGTTCTACCTTTAAAATATATTGAAATGAGATCAGGTAGTGATGACCACACCAAAACATTGATTTTGTTTGCTTAGCCCACTTTGCTCATAACTTGTTGGTAACATTATGATCACTGTCAAAGACAAAAAATGTTTTTGCCCAAATTTAAACTTTATGATTCATGCATATTTTTATTTATTTATTCATGATTCAATTCACTTTATTTATATAGCACAAATTCACAACAAATGTCGTCTCAAGGAGATTCACAACAGAAGTCATTTTAATACAATTATAAAACATTCCAATCAGTTAAAAGTTTTCTATGTAAGGAATCCCAGCAGATTGTAATGAGCTGATGCAAATATTTTGTGAGGTACAATAGTCCCCCTCTGCAGAAAAATACTTTAACCTCAAGCTTGACAGCATTCCCCATTTTTCTCCACATGCAATAATTGCCATGACTAAATTCTTCAGAATAAGTATAAGCAGACCATAGAAAACATCTACATAAATTAAGGTTGTGGTCCCTTACTGCATGTATAAACTGTAATCTTGCTATTTTCACTTTTGGGGTAATGAATAATACTTGCTAAGTGGCCTTTCAGTTCATTGTGTTACAGGAACAAGTTTCATTGTGGATAATGATCATTTTACTGGTCTAACCCAGCAGCTTTACAAATCCCCTGCTTTTGTTCTTTGTTTTATAGACACAATTTGTACACACAAAAAAACATCTATCTAAATACACAACTCATTTCTTGACCATTAAAAGGGCATTGCCATACTGTGATTCTCGTATAAAATTGCAGTATAAACAGATAAACAGGAAACTTTCAAGCATTTGGAAGATGCATCCAAGGATAAACCAGACTCAAGAAGGTCAACAGTTCTCTTGCTGATATCTTGGCAAATTCCTTTTATTTTTCAGTTATGCTATGGAACAAAGTGGCATGTTTGAGGTGATGCTCTATCAATCAAAAGTATCCAATGTCATGCCAATATAATGTTGACTTTCCCAAAATGGATAAAGCCAATTCAATCTATATTGCTTTAGCAAAAAGGAAAAGTCAGATTAGTTTCAGAAAAACACAAGACACCTGTCTAAACTTTGCACAGGTAACTTGAAATCATGCAACATGGAGATTAAGTTGGTCAATGGACTGCTTAAGGCTTCCCTTACAGCTGAATGTTTTCCTCTAAATCAAGAAACACAATTTCTGATTGAATTCGTTAACACTTTTAGTCTTATTAAACTCTGCAAGGTGTGTTCACAAATTTTGCACTAAAAAGTATGATTATCTCTTGTTCTCCAATTGCTGGTGCAGAAAAAATATCAGAAGATCACGATTAATAATATTTCAGTCAGTGTCAGATGCTGATATGTATGCACAAAACTAAGAATAACACATTAAGATCAAACAGTAACTAGAGCTCTCTTAAAGGCAAAAAATCGTGCTCGATCAGTTCAAATCCTGGGTTTAAATCATTGCAAATGCCTACTGATCCAATTAATTATTTACTGCAGTCTAATCAGTTAACAAAAGGCCATTCACACCTTCCCATAGTGAAGCTAACACAATTTAATCAATCAATTTCTTTGCCTTCATTAAGCATTGATGAATATTTAAACTGTGGTGCATCGCTGAAGGTCCCTGTGGGTTTTGTTCACATCAGTAAGATTGACCTATGTATAAATGTGTGACTGTTAGTGTGTACTTATGTTTGCTTGAGTAAGGGACCAACACATTTTCTTCTGTAAGTGAAGTAGTATATATTGAGACTTGAAGGAGCTTTAATAATCCGTTCAAAGATAACTAAAAACAACTTTACAGTTAATTTGTTTCAACAGCTCCACCTACTCTTTAAGGAGACAACTGCTGGGAGTAAAGGATGTATTTGTCCCCGCTATAAACATCTCCTCTAATTTGTATCAACTTGCTTGAAATTTGCATGAACTTAACATGCCAGTGAACACACATATAGCCATGTGTGGATCATTGTCCTGAAAGATACATGTCCAGTTCACCTAACAGGGGGCTGATAAAATAATGTATCAAATAAAATGCCTTTTCACAGTAGGATGCTGCAGCCCATGGAAAGACGAGACAATTTTTTGACCACTTTAGTATATCAGATGTCCTCCACTCAAGCCAAACATACCCTGTGTGTTTATATAAGTGAATTGTTGGATAGAATGGAGCTCTGTACCTCTCTGGCTAAGAGGTAACAGCGGCAGGTTAACCAGCCACCCTAGCCACCTATTTTGTTTTATTCTTTTAACATAGCTGAAATTGTCTTTGTGTAAAAGGGTTACAGATGATAAAACCTTATAAAAAACATATTTCAACTTTTTTTAATGCATTAAATATTTATATCTATATACTACTATATACTTGTGCAATGTCATCAACAAGAACAAAATTTAGAATGTCTTGCAACAACCTTGGAGGTGAAGGATGAAAGATTACTGTGGTTGCATGCAGTCTCAGGAAATTAGTAAAACCTTGGAAAAGAAGTTAGCCAATGACAGTGCCTGCTCACACAGCAGGCCGATGAGAACCACCCTCTGAGACACTTGGGAACAAGATTCCTGTGGGGTGGCTTGTTTCACAGTTGGTGAGACATTTAAGCACCAAGAACCACAATACAGGAAAAATACAGCATGATCTAAGAATTACAAATTAAATTGATCAAAGACATGTTGCAACTTCTCTGAACGTTATTAATCTATCTAATCTATCGAATCCATTTGAATTATCAAAATTACGTGCTACTGTATGTAATTTTGCCAGGTGACTATGTAAGACATGCCTTGAGAAGCATATACAGTGATTGCCAATTAAATTATACAATTATTCTGACTACAAAATACATAGATTTTGTTTACTTTTAAAACACTAAAGGTTTATTTAGAATGGAGGGTATATGTGGAGAAATTGTCCTTGTGTTAAGTGGGTGGATATCGGGAAATCTGATATGAGGAGGTGCACAGTTATGGGAGTTTTGAGAATGGTAGAAAGCCTTCAACACAGGACACATGAGCAACAAAGGATAGGTAGACCTGATCCCAGAAGGCTGCAAGAGGTTCCAGGTGGAAGGAAACAAAGCACCCCCACTAGGCAGCTAACTGCCCCGTACCAGAATAGGTCATCAATATAGCACAGAAGCAGCAGCCTTCGTGCAAAAGAGGCACTGTATAAGGTACAAGGGACCCCGCCCCCAACGCCCCCCTCAGGGGTGTCGAACAACTGTGCCACTGATTATTTATTCAATGAATAAATTTAATCAAATCAAATCCATGTTTTATTCTGAATTTGTCAGTGTGATATTATGTCAGTGAAATAAAAGGAATTTGTTCTAGGGCTTTTAAACATCCAGCCAGTCAATGTGGCTGACACTATAAAACTACAATGGCTGATTTTACAAGAATTTGCAAAAACTTCGCATCAATGATTTGATGTAATTACACCTTACAAATTTCCTTCATATAATATAAGGTTCCAACTGTATTTTTTTCAGATATAAATGCAAAAAATAACTGATTGATTAGTTTTTATTCTCTACATATGATTATAAATGAACTCATTTGCCCTTTTAGATTAAAAGCCTCTTTGTCTAGTATGTACCATCATTTATTTCTTTACAAATTAGGAATAAAACCGTTGCAGACAAAAAATTTAAGAAAGGTATTTAGGTATCTAGACTTGTGCTACATTTGAACATTTTCACAAGTCACAATTTAAAAAGGTTAATTCAGGTCCAGCTTTTTTCCTCTGTTCTCATGGAAGTTTGAAGTTTCCTTTCAGTTGAGGTCATGTGAATGGAAAGACACAGTCTTATCACACAGAGAATATATGTTCTCTGTCTTTTTATTATACTTCCATTCCTGCCTTATTTCATATAGCTTCTCTTGTCGTTTCAAATCAGTGAAAGCTTTATTGTAGCAATAAGACACATATTAGCAACTCACTCTAATTCAGAGTCTTAATCCACCCACATTTCCCGTTTGAAAAAGTACCAAAAGGAGGACCGATGTACTTCTGGGGCGTGCATGTTTTTGTGTGTGTGTAGGGGGGTTGGGGGTGGTTGGGGCTTGGCTAAGACTGACACTAAATATCTCAAGGAAATTTCAATCGAACGCAACTGGACTTGGTTATTTGTCTTGGAAGACGTTTCACCTCTTATCCAAGAGGCTTCATCAGTTCATGCTTGCCAAGAGGTTAAATAGCTGAGTCTCCACATTAGTTGGACCAGTTCCAGCCTGGTAAGTGGCTGAATAATTATTGCCGGTCCGTGCGTTCGGCCCACAATGTGGATGGAATATGTTAGGACCTATACCATTGGCTGAAAGCGAACATGTGGCTAAGTGATTAATTTGAAGGCAGGTTTCTTAGCCAATGTTGACACTAGTTGTCCGTCCACGTTAGGTGAGTCTCAAAACTTCCCAAACAGAATTCTCTCACAAATGCAGAGAGGTTCACAAATGAGAAGTGGTGGATTCATGCACATTCAGGAAATTGTATGATCTGTGAGTATATAGTTGAAGCTTTTTTCAATATTATATTTGTGAAACAGCTTGTGTGCATTTATGAAACAGATTGTTTGAATTTTTAAAACAGATTTTGTGCATTTTTTAAAGAGATTGTGTCTCTTTTTGAAACAGATCGTGTGCGTTTGTGAACCTCATCGTGTGCGTTTGTGAAACAGATCGTGTGCATTTCTGAATTTATATTACAAGTGTTTCTGAAAATTATATTTGTGAACCTCCGCCTGTGCATTTGTGAAACAGACCATGTGCATTTCCGAATGAGCATATGCATTTGTGAAAAACCCTGCTTGAGTTTATTAATAATGATACTCTTCTATCTCCATGAACCTCTGACCAACAGAATATTACATTAGCATTAAAAAAGACACAAATAACTAAAAACTGTGCTTAGTTTTGGTTCACCGAGAGCAAGATCAGTCAATATGACAAATTTGAATTTCCTATAGTCATTAGCTTCTGACATAAAATTTTATTTTGAGTTTCACAAACATAAAATTTTGAATATTGAATTTCCCCTTGTTGGGGATAAATAAGGTATCTATCTATCTATCTATCTATCTATCTATCTATCTATCTATCTATCTATCTATCTATCTATCTATCTATCTATCTATCTATCTATCTATCTATCTGAAATAAAACAATAATAGGTTCTGGTTTGTAGCTTGTCATAGATCCACTTCTTTAAGATTCATTTTTCTAAATCTGGGTTTTGTAATTCAACCCAGCAAGATGGGTGTCGAGTCACATGCCAAGATGAAACAAAGTCCTAAGTTAATGTATTCCTTTAATTTTTGAATTTGGCTCAACAGGAAAATATGTCTAGTAAAATTTACTCAGGTAAAGTGAAAAGTAACTCAAAATATATAAGTTCCGTTGTGAACCAGTGATGGGGTTCCTTGCTTCTGTGCAGAGTGCAAAGAACAAGCCATGAAAAATAATCAAACTACTAGTGTTAAATTTACAGAGCCCAACAGGGGTCAGGAGCAGAAATCATTTTTGAGGGGTAAGAATCCATACCCTCGGTTTAATAAACCATGTAAAAGGATTATTAATCAGTTCCCTCATTTATTAAACTGTGTGTGACCTGTCTATTTGATAATGCGCCCAGCTTTTTGGCCAGCAAGTTGCTCCTTTGGCTGACCGGTGAGCATGCATGATTTTCACCTGGGACACAGTGGTTTGAATCTTGCTCGAACCCTTGTTGTACACCTGCCACATATCAGTTTTTTTGGGTTCCTACAGGAAAGTAGGCTTATTGACATAAGCTTTGTTTAAGCCAGAGACATATCCCCAGCGTTATTTATAAATCATAGTTTTGTCCCCACCCCATAAAAAACTGATGTGAAGGACTAACATCCACTTATGCTCCTAGTACTATTTTTATATGATCAGTACTCAAACGGATATTCCAGTGTCTTATACATTTTCTTTATGTGTGAATGTTAGCATTCTTTGCAGAGATTGATGTTATGTTCAATAAAGACTCGCATTCAAAAGTGGGTATTGGATCAACAACTAACTGGTTAACTCATATGATGCAAGGTGTTTATGTTGTTCCACCTGCTCCATGCATCGATCCACAGATAGCATATGCCTTTGCCTGTATTCCAGAGGGTAAGGTTAGCTTCCCTGTGTGATTTTTGGCATATTTTTAGGCAATTTTTTCGGCTATGCGACCAATTTTGCGATTGATTTTTCTTCAAATATTGCATTGGTTACTATGCAGCCAGGGCGCACTACCAATTGGACCGCAATGCCCACACTATCAGACATGATTTACAAATCCATACGGATGGTTAAACCGAGGGAATTGATTTTTACCCCTCAAAGTAATTTCCTCACCTGACCCCTGCCAGGCTCCGTATAAATTAAATGCAAGAACTTCATAAAATAAAGTGAAATAGCAAGATAATGAGTGTCAATACATGACATTTGAATATTTAGAGAGTAAAACTTCTGACCATCCAATTGCAAATATTGTGCAGCTGGTCAAGGTATATTGTGTTTCTGAGTTAGCAATAACTTGATTTGTTGATACAAAAAAATAACCAAAAATTATGTTTTATTCTTAAATTGAAATCTTAAAGGCAGGGTATACGATTTCATTTTAAAACACTTTTTTTTAAATCGGCAAAAAATGCTCTTCATATACTAGTGGCAACCTATAAGTTAAGAGTTCTTAAACTTGACCGAGCAATTTTCATTCTTTCTACAGCGAAAAACCCTGGGAAAAAAACCATGGGCGTGCCTGTGTTTTTGAGGCGTGGCTTAGGGGGAGAGTATGAAGCAAGGGGTGGGACTTTTTATTTTGCAATAACGCCCTCTTGAGGAGCGCTCCCACAATCGTATACCCTGCTTTTAATTGATATTCTGTTTTTGTCTCTTTGTATCTGTCTCTACTCCTGTACTGTGCAAGACCAATATGCTTTTATAAATCACAATATATATTTGAAAACAGTTGGGTTTTTTCAATTAATAAATAAAAAGACAACAAAATTTGAATACAACATACTATTAAATTGGATCTAATTGTAGTCATATGGAAAAGCAGAGAGTTGCAAAACTAGCCAATGAAACTAATGGCCTGATTTATCACCTTTTTGCGCTTGTTAGAACGTGCACATCCCTACAGCATCATAAAAACATGTTGCAGCTGACCTACTAACGAGAGAGACAGTCTTACGCCCATTAAACTCTAAGCAAGATGCACAAAAACCATTAAGTGCTTTTCCCCTTGATGACTATGCAATGTGGAATTTATGTCAGAAGATGCAAAATATAGGGGAGAAAACATCAAAAAAGTATGCATTCCATACACAGTGTGATTTATCAAACATCCAACTGTTTGCACCGCCTGTTCTATTTTCACAACCTCTGAGAGGCATGTCTTAACTTTGTGCCACCACATTCAACAAAAGTTTGTTACTGACAAACTAAAAAGTATAATTCACATACATTCTAGCCTAATAGTAATTCACTCAATAACAGTCATAAAATTAAAATGTATGTCATTTTCCCCCTTTTTTGTCAAAAATGCATAATTAACCCATTGCAATTATCCCTCCCATTTCTGGCTGTGGAGCAGTGCATGGAGCAGAAAGGCTGGCACAAACAGCAGTGGACAAAAAGCCCTCATTTAAACACTGCTATTCTTTTTGTAGATCACCTGCAAATGAAGGACAAGCCCCTGTTGCGAAATAATGCGGTTCATGCAATTTTTGGAATATTGATAAATCAGGCCCTGAGTCCTCCTGAGCAATATGAAATGAATGACTGTCTTGTTGTCTTAATCAATGCAGATGTGTACAGATAGGTGATCGTTTAATATCTACCCTGAACTAGAGGCATTTTACAAAGCTAAGAACTGACTGGCTGCAGTGTTAATGTTAAAAATTACATAATTAGGTGTTAGCTCCCAACAGCACTTCTAAAGGCCAGTTCCTTCCTGAAAGGACCAGTAAGGAACTGAGTGTAAGATCAAACAGTTTAAGTTTGTCTTACCAGGACAATAAATCAATACAGATCTTTTTTTTCACATTTTCTGCCAGCTTCATGCATAAGTTTATTTGATCAGATGTCTGGAGAGCTGTTTGTAGCTATCAGCTCAATTAACCATTTTAGTAGCTTCACTCCTATATGATGTCAAGGTGTTGTCCCGAAATAACCGGATTTAAATATGACTAAAATATGTTCCCATTGCAGTATGTATCAGTATGTACCATCCTTCTGCCTCTCTGCACTTTAAAAAAAGAAAGTTGACTGGACTTTAAAAAGTAAGACAACCAGCTGCAAAGCCTTTTTGAGTTAACTCAACTAATAAGTTTACATTGTGTGTACCTAAAAAAGTGATTCAATCAAAGCAGAATCTTAAATTCAACATAATGAAGCTAGTTAGTCAGGTCTACTCATGTCTTTTAGCTGACATGACATACATATATGACACAAGCTGTTTTCTATACAGAGACAGTTACTAAATTTAACTATTTGATGCAAAAAGAACAAGTCAGGGGATGTGGCAGAGAGCTGCAGGGGACGAAATAGAAGACAAATAGAAGGCGCGTGTTATTGCCAAACAGGAAGAAATATTTCAGTGAAGGCAGCAGGGCTACAGTTACTGTAGATAAACTGTATGTTAATGGACAGCTATTCAGGGACCCCAGCTTACGCCTTGGCGTTATTAGTCATCTAACAGTGTCTAGATAGGGGTTGCTTTATCCAACACATTTTCACTACCAACTCGTCATATATAGACACATGATCAGGCTCGGTCCCCGTCACATAATGACGTGTGGGATAATCCCCCTGCATCATTTTTTAATGCGCTGGGTGCTCCCGTTGAATGTTATAGAGATCCCTAGACGTCAGTAACTGATGGGGAGGACAAGGACTTGCTTGCTTGTTAAAAATTTATGTATTTTTGTCCTTCTGTGACCTTAGGGTTAGAACATAAAACTTGTTGGTTGGTTAAAATTGGTTAGGTAACTCAATGTACGGTATGCTTTTCTATCAAAGTATGCTAGATCAACCGGCTCTGAACCAAAATAAACTTGAGATGTTTACAATAAAGGACCAGAGCCATACAGCTATTAGCCTGCCCTGAGCACGTGGGGTTCCCCCCTTTGCGTCATTTTTCTGACACGAAGGGGGGAACCCCACGCGTCACTATGTGACGCAGAGGAAGCACGTGCTATATGGGGAGCCTAAGTCTCCTCCCTTTCAGGTCGGCCCATGGGTCCCCAAACCGAAAAAATAATGAATGGAAGTCAATGGAGGGATAATAGTTATTTTCTGGTCCGCTTTGTCTTACGTCCTGAATCACACAGATGTTGTAATTCAATTTAAAGGATAACTAACAATGTACATTTCGACTGTGTTTGTCCAGTGATTTCAATTCAATTCAATTCAATTCAGTTTATTTATATAGCGCCATTTCACAACAGATGTCATCTCAAGGCACTTTACAAAAAGAGTTATTACAATACAATGTTTAGTGTAGAAATTACAGAACCACAGAAGATTGCGTCGTGGAATTCTCAGCAATCCCTCATACTGAGCAAGCATGCAGCGACAGTGGGAAGGAAAAACTCCCTTTTAACAGGAAGAAACCTCCGGCAGAACCAGGCTCAGCACAAGCGGTTATCTGCCGCGACCGTCTGTGGCTTGGAGAATACATAACAGAGACACAGAAAGAGCAATAGAACTGATGCACAAGTTTGTTGCAGGACGTGGAGAATTTTCCGTCACTGCAATGCCATCTTAGTCAGGGTCGTCAAGCAGGGCTAATCCGGAGCACCTACTATAATAGAAAACAGGTTAGTGCTTGAATTGACAGCACATCATGCAGTTGGGGAGAAGTAGGAGAGAAAGTAGGAACAGACCCTAATAATGTCCTCCAACAGCCTAGCCTAAAGCAGCATAGCTACTAACATTAACCTGTCTCCTAGCTACTAGGAGACCTGGCTACCAACACTCTGTCTGAGTCCTCCTGACCCGTGGACGGTGTAGGGCCGGTAACGGCCCCCGTCATGCCGGGGTCTTCTCGGAGTCGGGTTGTTTGAGAATGCAGCCCAAAGTGGGTGGTAAACTCCATCTAAGGCTAAATACCGGCACGAGACCGATAGTCGACAACTATCTTAAGGAAAAATAGACAGAACTGAGAGGACAGAGTTGAAGAGGGCGAGAAACGTTTAAGAGATAAACGGGTGGGGTCCGCACAGTCTGCCCGGGGGATTCAACCCGGCAGGTAATGGGCGGCCGCACTGTGCGGGAGGATCCCCTTGAGGGACCTCTCTCCGGCGCTGGCTGGCCCCTGTGGGGCACATTTCTTCCGCGGCGGTAAGCCGCGACCGGCTCCGGATCTTTACCTGGCTTACATTAATCTATCTCTACCTAGCTACTCTACCTCTTCCTATCTCTTCCTAACTTTTGACACTCTGCCTGACTACTAACATTAACCTGTCTCTTCCTATCTACCTGTCTGACCTGACTCTAACTACCTATAAACATATCTCTAACTGTAAGCTTTGTCAAAGAGGAAAGTTTTTAGCCTAGTTTTAAAGATAGACAAATTGTCTGCTTCACGAACCAACCCTGGGAGCCGGTTCCATAGGAGGGGAGCCTGATAGCTGAAAGATCTGCCACCCATTCTACTTTTAGAAATCCTAGGAACTACCAGTAAACCTGCAGTCTGAGAGCGAAGGTCTCTGTTAGGAACATATGGAACAATCAGGTCTCTTATGTATGATGGAGCTAGATTATTAAGGGCTTTATATGTCAGAAGGAGGATCTTGAATTCTATTCTAGATTTTACTGGGAGCCAGTGAAGAGAAGCTAAAACAGGGGAAATGTGATCTCTTCTTTTAATATTCATCAGAATCCTAGCAGCAGCATTTTGAACTAACTGAAGACTTTTAATTGTATTCTGTGGACTACCTGATAATAGACAGTTACAGTAATCCAGCCTTGAAGTAACAAAGGCATGGACTAGTTTTTCAGCATCATTCCTGGACAGGATGGTTCTAATTTTTGCAATATTCCTAAGGTGAAAAAAGGAAATCCTACAGACTTCTTTAATGTGAGTTCTAAATGACATATCTTGGTCAAAAATGACACCGAGGTTTTTTGCTTTATTACTGGAGGCTAATTTAATGCCGTCCAGGTGAAGGGGCTGACTAAGTAGTTTCTTTTTCAGAGCTTCTGGTCCAAAGACGACAACTTCTGTTTTATCAGAATTTAGAAGCAAGAAGTTTAGAGTCATCCAAGTTTTTATGTCTTCCAGACATGCCTGTAGTCTACCTAACTGATTGGATTCATCAGGATTTATGGATAGATATAGCTGTGTATCATCTGCGTAACTATGGAATTTTATCCCATGCTGCCTAATTATTTTACCAATAGGAAGCATATATATAGTAAAGAGAATCGGCCCAAGCACTGAACCCTGTGGTACTCCGCAAGTAACTATTGAGGTTGAGGAAGATCTATTGTTTACCTGAACAAACTGAAATCTGTTAGACAAATAAGATTTAAACCAACCTAGTGCTGTTCCTATTATACCGACACTTTGAAGCCTTTCTATGAGAATATTGTGGTCAACAGTGTCAAAGGCAGCACTGAGATCTAACAGGACCAGAATGGTCACCAGTCCATTGTCTGAGGCTATGAGAATATCATTAGTAACCTTCACCAGAGCTGTTTCAGTGCTGTGATGAGCTCTAAAGCCTGACTGAAACTTCTCAAACAGCTCATTATTGTTTAAATGCTCACATATCTGGTGTGCAACTATTTTCTCAAGAATTTTAGATAAGAAGGGAAGATTAGATATCGGTCTATAGTTAATTAAGTCGTTTTGATCAAGAGAGGGTTTCTTAAGTAGAGGTTTAATTACAGCAATCTTAAACTCCTGTGGTACATATCCATTGACTAAGGATAGATTCATTATATTTAAAATTGGAGCAGCGATCAGAGGGAAAACTTCTTTTAAGAGTTTAGTTGGGATTGGGTCTAAAACGCAAGTTGAAGGTTTAGATGAAGCTAATAATTTTAGTACATCACAAAGTTCGGCTGCATTAAAGCAGTTTAAGCATATATTAGGTTCCACCATTTTTGAGGCTGCCTCATTAACTAAGGAGGAAGCAAGCATATTGGGAAGGTTCCCAATTATCTTATTCTTTATGGAGTCTATTTTATTTATAAAGAATTGCATGAAGTCGTCACTGCTTAGAGCTTGGGGAATGGTTGGCTCGATAGAGCTATGATCCTGTGTGAGTTTGGCAACTGTATTAAAAAGAAACCTAGGATTATTTTTATTCTCCTCGATTAAAGATGAATAATATGCTGTTCTAGCTGTGTGAAGGCTCTTTTTATATAGCAATAAACTATTTTTCCATATTAAAAAGGAATCATGTAAATGCGTGGAGCGCCATTTTCTCTCTAGTTTTCTAACATTCTGCTTTAGGGTACGTAGCTCTAAATTAAACCAGGGAGTTAATCTTCTATGGCTAGCCACCTTCCTTTTCAAGGGGGCAACTTTGTCTATTGCCCGACGCAGGGAGGAATTAACGCTATGAACTAAAATGTCAAGTTGTGAGGGGTCACGAGTTAAATCACTGTTTTCTGTTCTGCATTTATAAACTGAGGAAATTAAAGTTGGAAGAGCTTCTTTAAAATTTGCTACAGCGTTGTCTGATAACGTTCTGGTATAATGAAGTTTTCTTTCAGGTTTGATATGATCCATTAGAGTAAGTTTAAAAGTGATAAGGAAATGATCAGACAGGATAGGGTTATGTGGAAAGACTGTTATTTCTTCACAGTCAATGCCATAAGTCAGCACAAGATCTAAAGTGTGGTGACAAGAATGTGTTGGTCCCTGCACATTTTGAGTAAAGCCTATTGAGTCTAGGATAGTGTTAAAAGCTGTATTTAGACTATCACTTTCATTATCAACATGAATATTGAAGTCTCCGACTATAATGACTTTATCAGTGTTTAAAACTAAGTCAGATAGAAAATCTGAAATCTGATCTAAAAATTGAGAATAAGGTCCTGGTGGACGATATAAGACCACAAACAAAAGTGGCTTTACTGCTTTGTTATGTGTATGAGGAAAGCTAAAAACTAGATGCTCAAAGGAACTGTAACTATTATTTTTTTGGAGATTAATTAGTAAATCGGAATGAAAGATAGTTGCTACTCCACCTCCTCGACCAGTACTTCGAGGGACACTAAAGTTTAAGTAGCTAGGGGGAGTTGACTCATTTATTGTGACATGGTCCTCTTCCTGCAACCATGTCTCTGCAAGACAAAACAAATCAATATTATTTTCACAAATTAAGTCATTTACCAAGAGTGTTTTTGAGGGGAGAGATCTTATGTTTAGTAAACCACATTTAATTGATTTGTTTTTATGTTCAGTCCGAGTTTTATTTATCTTTATGAGATTTTTATACTTTGCTCTAGTAGCATTAACTTTTAATTCATTAGTTTTGGGTAGTGGACGGGAAACTATCTCTATAGGGTAGTGGGTGGGTGGCAGTCCCTGTTCCTTGACCTGGACTCTGGGTTCCCTGACCCTGACTGGACTCTGGGTTCCCTGAGCTGGACTCTGGGTTGTCACGGCTTTGGGGAACTAGAGATAACCCTATCAATGTTCCTGGAAAGAAGCGAAGCTCCGTCCTCGGTGGGATGGATGCCGTCTCTACGTAACAGTCCAGGTTTTCCCCAGAAGGCCCCCCAGTTATCAATGTAGCCCACATCGTTTTCTGGACACCACCTTGACAACCAAAGGTGGAACGAAAGCATACGGCTGTACATGTCATCGCTAGTACGATCAGGCAGGGGACCAGAAAAAATTACAGAGTCAGACATCTTTTTGGCAGCCCTACACACCGAAGCTACGCTAATTTTAGTGACCTCCGACTGCCGTCGCCGGGTGTCGTTGCCACCAGCATGGATAACGATCCTGCTATACCGCCGTTTGTCCTTGGCCAAAAGCTTCAGATGGGACCTAATGTCCGCAGCCCTGGCCCCTGGAAGGCATTTGACGGTGGTCTTTCGTGTCTCTGGAGCCACATTCCTAACTATGGAGCTGCCAATTACAAGAATCGGCCTCTCCTGCTCGGCGGGTGCGTCGCTGAGCGGGGCGAACCTATTGTTCAGAGAAAGGGGCTGGAGGTTGGCCGCGGACTGGGGTCTGGCGCTAGTCTTCCTACGAACAGTCACCCAGCTCGCCTGAGGTCCCGGCTGCACGGGAGCTGTTGGAGGACGGCTAGGTCCTGTCCTAGTTGACTCCGCGCTAGCTACTGCTGGGCCTGGCTGTTCTACAGCGCGGAGCCGGGCCTCTAGCTCAGAAACCCTCGCCTCCAAAGCTACAAAAATGCTGCACTTATTACACCTACCAACTTCACTAAATGAGGCGGAGGAGTAACTAAACATCTGACAGAGAGAGCAGGAAAGAGGAGGAGGTGTAGAGAGAGATGGAGGGACAAGAGAGAAAGCTGCCGAAGCCATGCTAGCCGTAAAGCTAAGCTAACCAAGCGGTACCTTACCTTACCTAAAAACAAAGTAATTAACCCAGTAAAACGCTTAAAGAGTCCTAAACCGTGAAGAAACTTAACGTTTTAATGTGTTTGTGTGTTAAGCAACTCAGAAAAAACTTATTGACAGAGAAAGTTAGATCAGTTCAAGAGAGAGAGAAACACCGACTTGCTACAAACGAGTTAGTCACAAAACAGGAAATGACGCGATACGTCTTACCAACGCGATACGTCTCCACGCTCACCAGGGTTTCGGATTTATTTGATTGTAAAAATTTGCATTTAAAATGCCTACAAATCAGAAGTCAGGAGTCACATATATGACGTAATTTTGCTAACGGGAGTTAGCATTAGCTATAGCACGTAAAACACTCACCTACAGATTGTAGACCTTCTCCTCCATGCTGGCTCTCACTCCACCGACTGCTTTACCCCCAACATAGCTGCTACACTCAACATGGTCAGATTTATAGTGGTTTTATTCGTGTCTTCGCCTTATGCATCGCTCAGAAAACTATGCTTCTGAACTGGAAAAAATAAAAAATATCCTAATATTAATCAGTTCAAAGATCTCTGGCTGGATCTCATTGTTCTTGAGATGACCTCTGCCTCCACATCTGATCAATCTCTCTGGGCTCCCTTGATCAGCTCCATCACCTAGTTGGGGTGGGGGGGCCTTTGATTTTATTGCGTGGGATACGGTTACTGATGTGGAGGCTTTTGGGGTTGGGATCTATGGGGATCCTTGTGGGTGGGTGTCTAGTGTGTTGTTTTTTGATAGTAGTCCGAATGTCGGGTTGTGTTTAGGTCTTTCTCTGTGATGTGGGACGGTCTTGGGCTCCATGGGGCTTGGGAGTGCTGTGGCCGTGGGCCCTGGATTGGAAATGCCAAAGACTCCCTCCCCCTGTGGATCGTGTTGAACAGGGGTGCCTATTTGAGTCAATGGGGGAACTGGCTCCTTGGGAAGGCATGCTGTCCCCCAGTCATATCCTTCCCATCCCTGGACACCACTGTCCACCTGCTCCATCATTGTACCACTCATGTTGGGTTTCGGGGCGTGGGTGCCTCACTGGGGTGTGGGAGGGGTTTCCATCTCTGCTGTCCAGTGGCGGCCTGGGTCACAATTTTACCATACAATTTAGATACTCCAAAGTATAACATTTTCATGAGAACACACATGTAGGGACCTTGCTGTGGTAAAACGTTTTGGCTCCAGAGGGGGAGCCCTTCAATGAGCCTCACCTCTGGTGCAAGTGCCCACTGCTTAACTGCAATTAGACACTGGGTCCTGGAGTGGGCGATGGGGGTGTCTGGCAGCATTCCCATGTCCCACCACTCTGTTTTAAGTGCACATTAGAATAATACACAACAACCCCACAATCGAGCAGGAGGAGAAAGCCTAGGGGTCTTTCCATGAACCTGTTCACTTCCGACCATCAGGGGTTGGGGTCCGGAAGATAGATCAGGCTGTCTTAAGCTTGGTTTATGGATGTACATTCCGTGCGGAAATGAGACGTGCGGAACCGGCTGAGACACCTTCTCGGAGCATTTATACTTTTTGAGGCTTGTCCCTGCTGAGAACCAATATTCTCAAAGACTGTAGGGGACGGCGTAGGGCTCTACAGCATGCATACAACACTACACCTTAGGAGAAGTAGAAATCACTGTTGTTTACAAGATGGCAACACCCGTGAGCTTAAACAAAGCAGAACTTTTATGCTGTTTACGGAAAAGGAGACTGTCCACTCGTCCATTAAAGCACAGTTGATCACAGTGATCTCTATCAGCCGAATCATAAAGATGTCTGTATTTACGAACCTCTGACAATAGGAGCTTTTGCCAGTCCGCCATGTTTTTCTACACGGGACCCTCCGCGTTGTTACAAAATTTCCTACGTGCGCGGTGCGGAAATTTGGGTCTCTGCGGTGGCCCCATGGAGAGGCATGGTTGCTGAAATTACGTAATTTGGCCGCGTGGAACCATGCAGACCACGCGGATGCGTCAAGCATAAACCAAGCGTTATCCGGGGGCTAGGCTGCTCTTACCACTGTGGGGGCTTTGGCGGTATGCTGGTCTCCATCGTAGGGGGTACGGGGGGAAATCTCCTGGGTGCAGGGACAGGTTGCTCTGCTGGGGCATAGGTGCCTGGACCTTGGAGTATAGGGTGTATATGTGGTGTATGAGTGATTGTACAGCATCCTTTCTTGGGTGTCTTGGGTTGCTGGTGAAAATGTGTATGCGTAAGGTGTGGGGACACCGGTGTTTACAGATACATTCTTGGGCTGAGGTTATAATCAATATATAATTGATGCCAAGAGCTTTTCAGTGACATTGTTGTTGTGTTCATATACCCATTTTGTTTGTTGTGGAAGTGTAGTTCTTAGTTCATATTATTTCATTTGTTTTGTTAATGTTGCTCCATTTTATTGGTTGGTTGTTCTTCATCTTCTTTCTTTCTTGTTTTTTCGTTTCTTTGTCGATAACTTCAGGAAATGAAACCCACAGCGATCTCTAATAACGATTAAAAACACATATATATCAAGTGAAGTACTATAGCAAAAGCCGTAAAGCTCTGCTTGAGAAGGTAAATCTGTTGGTACTTGGTAGTCAGACACCAGTTCTGCACATTGCCAGACAGGACACGTTAATTAAAAAAAAGAAAATGTTTGTTGCATATGTGGTCCTAAAAATATGACCAGTTTGGATATTTTAATTATTTTATTTTAAGATCTTATTTGTTAAAGTTATAAATCAAATAAACTTATTTTTTCTCCTAAATGTCCTTGGAGTAGTGAGATAACAATAACAATACAAAGAACTCCAAGATGCTTTACAGTAGTGTTTCATCCATTCACACACACACATTCACACACTGATGGGGGTAAGCTACAATTTAGCAACAACTGCCCAAATTGTCGCAACCAGGGTTTCACATCTGGCAAGATGTGTGAAGTGTCTCGCACAAGGATGAACTTTTTCTACTACAGAAGCAGGGATTTTTAACCGGCAACCCACCTGTTTCAGGTCTGCAGCTTGCAAAAAATTAAATAAGTGCCAAAGTCTGCTGGAAATAGGTACGAGCCTGCGAGTGACTCTGCAAGTATATATATATATATATATATATATATATATATATATATATATGGTTTTTGACATTTGTACATACCCTTTACATGTGTTCAATATTCATTTAGTGTCATTCTGTAATACATAATTTTTTACTGTGTTTCTGTGTTTATTCGTTGATGCAGTGTGCTTAATTGTGCTTTCACTTCAATTGTACTTGTACTTGTAATTGAGCTACACCTACATCTTATATCTGATATAGATAAAACACAAAATAGCCAAAAGCTAGCAAACTTCATTAGTGCAATGAGTTTAGAATTATGGTATGATACCATAACTGATGTTTAGGATAATCCCATTCTGACCACCTAAGTTATCTCTTTCCATGTCAAGGTAAAATTATTAGCTTCATCTAAACCTTCAACTTGCGTTTTAGACCCAATCCCAACTAAACTCTTAAAAGAAGTTTTCCCTCTGATCGCTGCTCCAATTTTAAATATAATGAATCTATCCTTAGTCAATGGATATGTACCACAGGAGTTTAAGATTGCTGTAATTAAACCTCTACTTAAGAAACCCTCTCTTGATCAAAACGACTTAATTAACTATAGACCGATATCTAATCTTCCCTTCTTATCTAAAATTCTTGAGAAAATAGTTGCACACCAGATATGTGAGCATTTAAACAATAATGAGCTGTTTGAGAAGTTTCAGTCAGGCTTTAGAGCTCATCACAGCACTGAAACAGCTCTGGTGAAGGTTACTAATGATATTCTCATAGCCTCAGACAATGGACTGGTGACCATTCTGGTCCTGTTAGATCTCAGTGCTGCCTTTGACACTGTTGACCACAATATTCTCATAGAAAGGCTTCAAAGTGTCGGTATAATAGGAACAGCACTAGGTTGGTTTAAATCTTATTTGTCTAACAGATTTCAGTTTGTTCAGGTAAACAATAGATCTTCCTCAACCTCAATAGTTACTTGCGGAGTACCACAGGGTTCAGTGCTTGGGCCGAATCTTCTTAACTATATATATGCTTCCTATTGGTAAAATAATTAGGCAGCATGGGATAAAATTCCATAGTTACGCAGATGATACACAGCTATATCTATCCATAAATCCTGATGAATCCAATCAGTTAGGTAGACTACAGGCATGTCTGGAAGACATAAAAACTTGGATGACTCTAAACTTCTTGCTTCTAAATTCTGATAAAACAGAAGTTGTCGTCTTTGGAACAGAAGCTCTGAAAAAGAAACTACTTAGTCAGCCCCTTCACCTGGACGGCATTAAATTAGCCTCCAGTAATAAAGCAAAAAACCTCGGTGTCATTTTTGACCAAGATATGTCTTTTAGAACTTACATTAAAGAAGTCTGTAGGATTTCCTTTTTTCACCTTAGGAATATTGCAAAAATTAGAACCATCCTGTCCAGGAATGATGCTGAAAAACTAGTCCATGCCTTTGTTACTTCAAGGCTGGATTACTGTAACTGTCTATTATCAGGTAGTCCACAGAATACAATTAAAAGTCTTCAGTTAGTTCAAAATGCTGCTGCTAGGATTCTGATGAATATTAAAAGAAGAGATCACATTTCCCCTGTTTTAGCTTCTCTTCACTGGCTCCCAGTAAAATCTAGAATAGAATTCAAGATCCTCCTTCTGACATATAAAGCCCTTAATAATCTAGCTCCATCATACATAAGAGACCTGATTGTTCCATATGTTCCCAACAGAGACCTTCGCTCTCAGACTGCAGGTTTACTGGTAGTTCCTAGGATTTCTAAAAGTAGAATGGGTGGCAGATCTTTCAGCTATCAGCTCCCTCCTATGGAACGATGCTCCCAGGGTTGGTTCGTGAAGCAGACAATTTGTCTATCTTTAAAACTAGGCTAAAAACTTTCCTCTTTGACAAAGCTTACAGTTAGAGATATGTTTATAGGTAGTTAGAGTCAGGTCAGACAGGTAGATAGGAAGAGACAGGTTAATGTTAGTAGTCAGGCAGAGTGTCAAAAGTTAGGAAGAGATAGGAAGAGGTAGAGTAGCTAGGTAGAGATAGATTAATGTAAGCCAGGTAAAGATCCGGAGCCGGTCGCGGCTTACCGCCGCGGAAGAAATGTGCCCCACAGGGGCCAGCCAGCGCCGGAGAGAGGTCCCTCAAGGGGATCCTCCCGCACAGTGCGGCGCCCATTACCTGCCGGGTTGAATCCCCCGGGCAGACTGTGCGGACCCCACCCGTTTATCTCTTAAACGTTTCTCGCCCTCTTCAACTCTGTCCTCTCAGTTCTGTCTATTTTTCCTTAAGATAGTTGTCGACTATCGGTCTCGTGCCGGTATTTAGCCTTAGATGGAGTTTACCACCCACTTTGGGCTGCATTCTCAAACAACCCGACTCCGAGAAGACCCCGGCATGACGGGGGCCGTTACCGGCCCTACACCGTCCACGGGTCAGGAGGACTCAGACAGAGTGTTGGTAGCCAGGTCTCCTAGTAGCTAGGAGACAGGTTAATGTTAGTAGCTATGCTGCTTTAGGCTAGGCTGTTGGAGGACATTATTAGGGTCTGTTCCTACTTTCTCTCCTACTTCTCCCCAACTGCATGATGTGCTGTCAATTCAAGCACTAACCTGTTTTCTATTATAGTAGGTGCTCCGGATTAGCCCTGCTTGACGACCCTGACTAAGATGGCATTGCAGTGACGGAAAATTCTCCACGTCCTGCAACAAACTTGTGCATCGGTTCTGTTGCTCTTTCTGTGTCTCTGTTGTGTATTCTCCAAGCCACAGACGGTCGCGGCAGATAACCGCTTGTGCTGAGCCTGGTTCTGCCGGAGGTTTCTTCCTGTTAAAAGGGAGTTTTTCCTTCCCACTGTCGCTGCATGCTTGCTCAGTATGAGGGATTGCTGAGAATTCCACGACGCA